>MNCI01022141.1:224738-292282 GCA_015680685.1 Gnetum montanum | reverse complement strand
AGTAGGGTCAAACAGAATTAAAATCAAAGTACCAGTGAGCGAGATATAGTGAGAAAAGAAAGGGTCACTCAATCACAATTCATAGAGAAAAATTTCAAAAAATCGCCCGCGTGAATGGAAGAAATGATGCTAAGTGTTGCAGGGGGTGGGGGGTCACCTATTTATAGGTTATGGAGACATGATATCGCATACACAATATCTCGTCCCCAGTGATATGAGGCACAATAAAATACCAAATTTTTTGAAGAATTTTCTGGAATTAAATGTTGGAAATGAGGACATTAGGCTATTGTTAAGGAATTCTTAGCGAATTAGATGGTTTTGAAGACATGATGAATGATGAGTGAGTGTAATTGAATAATAAAACCTTGGGTGGTAAGAAAAAGGTTATGTAATGGTACATCAGAACATTGAAATTTAGAGGGATAATAGTAGGGAAAGAACGTTATGAAAAATTATGCTAAGGGTAAGAAATGGTGTGTGTGAGCTATGTCATAAGTGAAGATTACAAAAGATTACACAAGTGGGTCCTCCCCAAAGCAGGTTCTTACCTATAATGCCCTTGTGTAACCACACTTAAAGTGTCCATGAGCACTAGAAGGGTTAAGTGTAATCCGCACTGATTCCACAAAACATACAGATGTAATTATCACTGGAATGAGGTAAGAATTCTATGAAACATGAGACACAAGCTACAATTACATGAAAAAAAAGATGAGACGAACTATAGAAGGGATTGTAGAGATTGAGACATGAGGTAACTAACCCAGGGCATAGTGAATCCTGCGTGTAAAGCATGATGAACATGTCATTAACCCATCGTTCCAAGATTAGGACCAAGTCCATTCCTCTAATCAATGACAACACATTTTTTCATCCCATGATGATCAACTATGAGAGTACCAAAACAATAAGGTGTACGATCACTTAGCATTTTGTTCAAGGGAGGAGTGATTTTTGTTTTGTGGCACTTTTCTTTTCATTTTCTTTTCTCTTTTTTTTTTTTTTTTGAATACTGAATCCAAAGAAGCCACCAACCTTCAGGAATGGGTGCATATCTTTCAAATGGGACCCCCTAGAATAGCATTTGATTTTTGCGTGCCTTTTTGACTACTCTTACTCCCATTTTTCATTAGATCTACAAGGATCTTAGTACAACCATGTTGCATGATAACTTCCACAAATGTCACCAAAGAGAATCTCCAAGTCCCCTTGATGTCACACCCTAATCATTCCCTCTTGGTCCATCCTTCTTCATTTTGGGTACAATGAACACAAAATTAATAATAAGTTTCTTAAAAAATGTCAATAATATGACTGTACCCCCGAACAGAACCTCTTATTTGTAGAATGGATGAGTGGGTGTAATGGGCTCACTGTCCAAATAATTGCTCACTCGAAACTTGATAACATAGAACATGCCTCAACCAATGATCCACATGAGTGTTTTATTCATAGATGAGATTAATTATAAAAATGTAAAAAGACAAAAAGACAAAAATACAAAAAGACAAAAACTTAAAAAGATGAAAAGATAAAACAAAAAGTTGAAAAATGAAAAACTGGAAAAAAAAATTTGAAAAATTAAAGAAAATGAAAAATATTTATTAATCCTGCTTGTTATTAAAATGGGGGATATCCCTCATAACTAAATGATTGAGGATGGTAAGGATTAATAAATGTAAGATGAGGATCCTTGCATGTTGGAAGTATTAGGGCTTGGTCATACTTATCCCCTTGGGGTTCACACACTTGATTATAGTAAGCATAGTGGGGCACTTTATACGATGTAGTTCTCGAATAACAAGTTGACCCACTATGATATTTGGGACCATTAGATGGTATGCAAAGATTAGGACGATGCCTCCCATGGTTGTGTTCATTGGGCCATGTGGTTGTTAGAGTGTTAGTTGGTGGCCCTGATGAAGTAACATGAGGCATTAGGTTCAAAGGTAAGGGTGCACCACAGTGTGGGGCTTGTGCTAAGTTGGAGGATGTAGTGGCCTCGAAATTATGTTGTCCCTTCTTACGGTTGTATTTAAAGAAGGGGTGCTTTTGATGTTGAGGAGGCTTCTCACTACTGTTGGTAGTAGTAGCACAAGTAGCGTTCGTGGGTTGTTGCTGTGGCATAGACACCTTAGAAACAGTTTGTGGTAATGTGGAAGGAGGGAAAGGATGAGAATGTTGAAAGTTAGGAGGAGTATATGATGCATAAGGTGGTGGTTGTATTGGAGGCATGGGTTGATAGTATTGTGGAGAATAGTAATGTGGTGTGATAGAATATGGTGGCCCAGTTGGAAAAATTGGATGTTGAACTTGATAAGCATTTGGATTCAGATAATATGAAGGGTATCTCCAGTCTAAGGGTGGTCTTCTCCATGACTGGGGTTGTTGCCACTGTGATCAAACATAGTATCTCTATACGAACTCTGGATGTAGTGTGTTTCCCCAATGCTCATGTAAATGTAATAATATTGGGCATTGGCCCTTGGGGTGATCATATAGGCATATGTTGCATTCATACGTATGATTGGAAGTTAAGCACTTATTCCCTTCATCCATTTTTCTGATTGTCTAAGGGTTTGTCCTGCTTCTTGGGTTGTCAAAACTCTATCTCCAATAATGTTGATAAATTCTCGACACTTTTGATACGTCCATTCCAACATCTTATTGATCTTTGCCTCAACTTCTTCTAGTGATTATTGTTGTACCAGCAAAGATGATGTTTCCACCTTGAGATTGGTTGATATCTCCTTTTTATGATCATGGATCTTTGTTATGTTGAAATTTTGGTCCCATTGATGTTTTTCAACACTCTCCCATCTAGCCATTTCTCCTTCTTCTTTTGCTACCCGCTTAATAAGCTCTTGGACTTGATGGTTTCGTAGTTCGTATAGTTGACTTTGGGCATACATTCCTAAGGTCTCTCTTGTTGCATTATGTAGCCCATCAATGATATGGTACATTAGCCTTTCCTTGGAAAACCCTTGGCCTGGACAGTTATTTAACAGTGCATAATATCTTTCTAAGGCCATGTCCAAGGGTTTATGTTGTGCTTGTTTCCACTCTTGGATTTGTTTCCTCAAGGCTGACACTCTTGCATAGGTTTGATATTTTTCATTAAATACTTCTACCATTGTTGAACAATGTCATATTTAATTTGGTTTTAACTATCTATACCATACTTTTTCTTGGTCAACGAGTGTCATAGGGAAGAGCTTAAGTTTTTGCCAACTGTTATCAATATTGTTCCATGCATAGGCATCGTAGAAGGCTAGTAAATGTTGTTGCAGATCTAAGTCATAGCCTCTTGAAAAGATAGGAAAGTTGTTTAAATCGAGCCTAGGTAGATAGCTCTCTTTACGATGCCTACGTGAAATTCGAACAACCTCTTGTATTTGTGTTAAGCTTGTAGTGGCCAGTAGGGGTTCATCGTCATCGGGTAAGTTATGCTTTCATGTGTTGGGATGATGTTGTTTTTGTTCATGTTTATAAGAAACCCCCACTTCAGGTTGTATACTCAAATCTTCATCATCATATAGTTCGTTGGTTCTCCAATGAACTTCCTCACTAAGTGTGGCATTATTGTAATCTTGTAGGAGAGGCATTGTTGTGAAACTATGTGTGAATTCGGATGTGACTTTTTATAATTATTTCTTCTTCCTAAGAGATATATCGTTAAGTCCTATACAACGACTTTGTATGATATAACTAATCTAGATAACTAGCACTGTCCTTGGCAACGGTGCCAATGATGAGTGGCGAGATACCCCTACTCTCAACCATACAAATACGAGCGTTTTCACATGCAATTCGGTCGAACTCCATAGACAGACTAGTTGTGGCACCTAGATAGTTAACCTTAGGTCAAAATTTTCTATCTTCCCACCTGGACTAGTATTATCTTTGTCAAGTATGGTTTAGTCCAGAGTGAGGTGTATGATGTGTCCTAACCTAATGCTACTCCTGAAGACAATGGAAAGTAATATTAACTAATCTAGGAGAAAGAGGGTAAGAGAATCTAAACTAGCCTAAGTGTGATGAGCATACATTCCTTAATCATCCGTACATGTCTTGGACCTCGTGCATGACTACCACTAGGATTACCAAGCGCATGTCCTAGGTATCCTACTAGGTTACCAAGTAGTCACACTTAAATGCTCGTGATTAAGTCGTACTCATTTCACATTACTAGGAGATAAGGGTAAGAGAGATTAACTGAGAAAGCAATAAATAACAATTAATTAAATAAATAATTAAACTAAGTGAATGCTGCAATGATGAAGTAATCTCGATCTTTATTTCTAGTCATGTGCATGTCCAAGTACGTCACACTCGAATAAAGGATGTCGTACAATTACATTCACCACACTGCAAGCAACCACTGAGAAATAATTCTATCTCTGGATGGATAAAACTACTAGAGTTTCACTATGGTCTAACTCTATGTTTGAAACAAGGGAGAGCTGCCTCTTATTTATAGGACTGGTGGCGGGCTGTGATATCACGTACGTGATATCGCGGTCGTCCAAAACGCGACTCATCAGAAGGTTATCTCTTCTCATAGAAAATTGGTATCAGTCATTAGAACTAGAATCCATTCGATGATGGAGTAAAATTATAGAAATATTCAATGAAAAATATCAAATGTATTCGAGAGTGTCTAATTTGAGGAGGAAAATCCAAGGGTGGAAACAATGTACTCATGATTCCTTGGATGCGGCCATGGGAATGTACTATTCTTTGTTACATTGATGCCCAAGTCATAGATAGTCTTAAAGGAATTAATTACATAATATCATAGATAGGCTCAAAAATAAAAGAAAAAGAACCCTTGTGGTCTATGCTCAAGGGAGGCTTTCTAAGGTAAGGATCCATCATATTTAGAGGCTCATTAAGTAAGTGGTCAAAGAGGAAGGAGAGCTGAAAAAGTAAGAAAGTACAAAAGAATACATCAAAGACCCCTACATCTATAAGAGGGAGACTCATTTTTGTGAGAATTTTAGCTTTTTCCATTCATTTTCTACATTTTTCAAGGCACAAACATCATGGAAGTCTTGTAAATGATTTTGTGGATTTGAGTTATATCCCCCTTCAAACTTAGGAATATTGTTCATATCTAGCCATTTAATGTGGCTATCCTTCAAGTGCTTAGTGGGAATTCTAACAACCTTAGAAATATTTACCATGTTTCTAATAGCTAGCTGGGGCTCATCATAGTCATGACAATTTTTGTGACCCCTATCATGGCTATGATGCATATGATGAGTCTTGCTATGCCTTCGTTGTCTATGATGTTCATCCCCATGTTGCTACTCATGACCCTAGTTCCTATTGTCCTTGTGAGGTCTACAATCATCTCTATCCTGATGTTTGTTGCTTCTACCATGGTCTCAGCCTCTACTTCTCCTATCAAAGTTGGAGGAGGAACATGATGAGGATGATGATGATGAAGGTGAAGAGGAAGGAGAATCAACACCTAAATGGTGCCTATGACTTCCTCTACTTCAGTCCCTACCCTAATCACCATGTTTATCTTTCTCTTGATACTTTTCATTGTTCCTACCTCTAGATGAATGGTTATGAATATCATCTTTTGAGATCCCCTAATCTTGAGACCTATTCTTCCCATCACCAAGGTTGTTCATAGTTGACTGCAACCATTGGTTAAGAGTCTCCCCATCAAAGAGAGGGGCAAGATCTATGTATTAGGAGATGCTTGAAAAAGAAGTCCTTGCCTTCTTTGTGGATTTCTAGGAACAAGTGGTTAAGAAATTTTTTGCCTTTTGAAGCCTCTATGGGACGATAATCCCCATAGGCATGGTCTTGAACCTTGTACTTTGTCTTATGTCTAGCAATGTCCAACTTCATGAGATTATTCAATAGCATTCTGAGAATAGATCGATTGGGAGGCAAAACAATGCTACCCTCCATGTTCCTTTATCATAGTTGCTCATCTTGTTGTAGGATGAAGGTGAAATCTAAAGTGTAAGCACTAGGATGAGTGTAGATAACTTTGAACTATTGGGACACTTTCGTCTTTTAGCTTTCTTTCCTTTGAGTGGATCCTCTTACAATTATGGTGGAGAATTCTCCTTGCAAGAAGAAGCCATATTAGTGATTTCTCAAAAGTAGTGTGAATTTAGTGATATTATGTTTTTTTTAATGATTTTTCTCTAAGTTTTCTTTTACAACATCCTTAGATAATTTCATAATCTTTTTTATGTAGTGCACTTAGCTAACTAAAATTCCTAACAGTAGTGCCAATGATGAGCAACAAGTAGTTCCTATGTCCAACCTTATGAATCATAAGTGTTGCACTAGCAATCTAGTTGAATTCCATGGACTTTAGCTCCTAAATGCACAATAGGCAAAGGTAGTGAGTTAGAGATGTAACCCTTGTCTTCTTGGCTTCACTTGTGTAAGTGCAAGTGTATGGTTAAGTGTAAGCCAAGGTACATGATCTTTATTGATTTTATATTTTATTTTATTTAGTCTAAGTTTGGAAAAAAGAGGGAATTAATTAATGATTAATTATTTAACTATCTAGTGTCATAATCCAACTATCCTAACATAAGCATTCAATCTCACTTTCTGTTCACATGCTAAACTTGCATTAATGCTACTAGGTTACCAAGTACCTACTACTAGGTGTACCAAATTGCCACTACTAAAATTACCAAGCATTGGGTGACATGTTTGAAGTGGTCATACTTACTTATGCATTCGTTATTAGCTGTATTAATTAATCAAAAACATTAATGTAAAGAAGCATAAGTAAATAAATGCATAAAAGGAAACGTTAATCTATTCGAAGTGTTGTAAGAAATGCCAAGAATCTTGTCTTTATTGTTGGTTACATCAATGTGTTTAGGTACAAGATGCTTGAAAAAAGAATCATACAATCCTTGGAATCCTACTGTGGGCACTTAGAAAATATCTTAACTTTAGGCTAAGAAAATTACAAGAGCTCCACTATGCTATGGACTTAACGTACCATAAATGTAGTGAGTACATGCATTTATATAGGCAAAGATAGACACTATGTCAATGAATCTAATCATGTATCAATGGGGATGCATCGATGGGATTACATTGACAAAGCTTCATCATAGCCCATCAAGGCTACATAAACATACCATAAATGCAGTGGGTATGTGCATTTATATAGGCAAAGATAGACAGTGTGTCAATGAATCTAACCATGTGTTGATGGGGATGCATCGATGGGGTTATGTCGATGGGACTGCATTGACACAATCCATCAAGTGATTTATCATCTTTCTTACTTGATTCCTCAGGGTGACGTGTGATGGTTAGAGCAAATGGTTCAGAGAATGGAATTGATGTAAGTAGATCCACAATGGCTTGTCTCTTAATCAAGTGTTGGACCAGGTAGGATAAGTTAAATTTGATTAAGAGAGTCTTCCATTTTTTCCCATAGTTGTTATCATATGGGTTTATGGTAATATATCATAAAACATTATCTTAGAAAATTATATGGACCTTTACCCCAAATAGGTAATGCCTCCATTTTTAAGTAAAAAGACAAGGCTAAGCAATATTTTTCTCTATCACTGTAACATGTTTCACAATTGAAGAAGAGATGAGAGATGTAATAGATAGGAAGATTAGCACCATCTTCACATCATTGGAAAAGAATGATTGTACTAGAGTGATTAGACATAGAAAGATAGAGATAGCAAGAAAGATAGAATTGAGGAGGATGAAGGATGGAAAGATTTTTAAGGATATGCTTGATTGCATTGAAAGCCTCTTGACACTTCGAGTCCTAGTTGAAATTTGTAGATTTCTTAAGAAGATGAGAAAAGGGATGAAATTGGTTAGTTAGATTGCATATGAAATGATTGATGGATTAGACTCTACCTTTGAGAATAAACATGTCATTAATATTCTTAGGTAGTGTAAGGTTCATGGTTGCTTTAACTTTGTCAGAATCTACTACTATACTAGTTGTTAAAACTAGAAATCCTAGCATGTTGTCTATTTTATGCCAAAAATTTCACTTCTTGGGGTTTAAGCAAAGGTTATTTTATTGTAATGAGTCAACACTAGGCCTATTTGGTGGGATGATTAGTTATGATTGTAGACATGACTATTAGATCATCCATATAATTTTTGATGGTTTTAAACATCATATCGTTAAAGATGAAGGTTATGAGCCATTGGTATGTTGCTCTAGCATTCTTAAGTCCAAAAGGCATTTTTATGAAATAAAAGTTTCCTCATGGAATCGTGAAACTTGCAAAGCATTGATTCTTGGGATTAATTTGAATTTGGTTGTAGCCTAAAAAACCATCCATGAAACTAAGTAAAGCATGACCTTTTGTTGTGACTATGAGTAGGTTGATGTTGGATAGCAAAAAATCATCTTTCAATGTCACTTTGTTGAGGTCAAAAAAATTGATATAGATTCTAATAGCTCCATTTTTCTTAGAAACAACCATCATGTTGTATATTCATTGAAAGTAAGATAGGGCATATAAATCTAGTATTGTAGAGTTTGGTGATCTTATCTCTGATGGATAAGCCTAGATCAAGTTTGATTTTTTGAGCTTCTTACTTAATGGGTTTGGAACCTTCCTCAAGTAGGATGTTAGATTGAGCAAGAATAGGATCCAAGCTAGGCATGTCATTATACCCCTATGCAAACGTGATAATTTTTTTTAAGTGTTTCTTGAATGGATTGCTCAATATTGTTGGGTAGGTTTATCCTCAACTATAAGGTCTTTTCCTCATTTTGGTACAAATTTATTATAGTGAACTATAGTAATAAATCATTAGTCAAAATGGATTTGTGATCTACCAATGAAAGGATAGTTTGAGGGATTAAATCTTCTTCAATAACATAAAGTGATGAGATGATAGAATCTAAGGGGTCAAAGGCTGAAAAATCAATGAAATCCTTATTAAGAGGCTGAGAGATTTAGCCATGGGGCTTATCCAAGGTGAGTGGTTCATACAAATGATGAAGTTGGGATGCATGGCCTATAAAGCATGAGAGAGAGNAGAGAGAGAGAGAGAGAGAGAGAGAGAGAGCAATAGTTACAATGGGATTAAAATGAGAAAAATAGTTAGAAAAGATTGTGATTTTTCTTGCACAAAATAGGGAGAGAGAAAAAATTTTAAAATTTTTTAAGAGAGAGATAGAAAGAAGGATTTCATTTCTGCTTATGATAGTTAATAGCATACTTTGATCACTTTCTTCAATCTAGCCTAGGATTATGATGATCTCTACCATGCTATTAGTCATTATCATTATCTTCTACTACCATGCTAATGAAGCATTAGTTGACTGAGATATCATAGATGCAATGTCCTAGATGCTACATCGCATCTACATTATTGCATCCCTATTAATGCATCTTTCTTGGCTACTACATTGTAGATGCTATGTCACATTTGTGATATTGTAGCTACATTGACATGTATCCATCAATGTGTACTCGTCAACATGATCCCGTCGACACATGGGATCATGCATCAACGTAGTGTCTACCTCCACCTATAAATATGCATTCTTCTACTGCATATTTGACATCTTTTGTCCATAGAGTAGCCAAACCTTTGTAGTTTTATTTCATAGTCTTAGAGAACAGTTAGTGAGTGCATGTAGTGTAGATCCGAGTTAGTTGTACAATGTCTTATTTGAGTGAAAATGTACTTGAACACATTCCATGAACAACAATAAGATTGAGATTGATTCTTATTAATCACAACACTTTGACTTATATTAAATTTACTTTTAATGCAATTTATATTCCATGTACTTAGTTAATATTTACATTTCCATGCATATTAATGAATTGGTAGAATGAGTGTGACCAATTTTGAGCCTAAACATGTATTTGCTTGGTAACCCCAACAACATCATTGCTTAGTTCACCCTGTAGCATAATGCTTGGTAATCCTAGTAGTGGATACATGAGTTCATGATGTGTACAGTAAGTTGGGAACAAACACTCACTACTTGTAGGCTAGTTTAGCATTTATCTTCCCATTCTTAATTAGATTAAATAATTACTTTTTTTTTATTATTGTTAAGAGTAGCATAGAACTGCAACAACATCAACCATCATATGCCTCACTTTGAACTAAACCATACATGACAAAGCTACCACTAGCCCAAGTGGGAAGAAAATGAACTACGATCAATATTTAACGATCTAGATGTCAAACTAGTCCCATCCACGAAATTTGATTACATTGCATGTGAATATTGATAATTCGTATGGTTGGACATAGGGGGTATCCATTACATATCATTGGCACTGTTTCTGAGGATGGTGCTAGTTATCTAGATTTGTTATATCATAAACAATTCCTGTAAATGGATTAACAATTTATCTTTAGAAAATATTAATATTTTAATGTGACACATGTTAAAATAATGTCTTTGTCAAATCAGACCAAGTATGATGATAAAAATCATAGGAGTAATGATAGGTTCTATATTGAAGAGAATTGGAGTGAAAAACCTCAAGCAGGGGGTTCATATGCTCATTTCCACCCTTACTACACATAAGGACTATATTCAACTAGTACAAACAATCCTAGAGAATATGGAGAAAGTCCTAGAACAAAGATGGCCTCAAGGCCTAGGACCTCTTCTAAACCTAAAAAAGATAGATCAAGGGACCATGGAGGAAGATATAGAATTCATAGTGATTGTTCCAGTCGTCCATCTTCTTCTTCCTATTCAACATCTAGTTTTGATGAAGATGAATGTAGTTATAGAGATAGAGCTCCAATATGGGGTCAAGATAAAGATAGAAATTGAATCCAAGAGAAAAATCAAAGACATCAAAATGAGCATCGACAAGATCATCACAATCAAACAAATAAAAATATAGATTATCACCATGACATGTTTGGTACAGATGAACCCTTCTTGGGTACTAGGGGCCAAACAAAAATTTGGAAGGCAATTCAAATATCTAAAAGGCATCAGAGGGATAGCTAGATTAAATGGCTTGATATGAACAACATTCTGAAATTTAGGGGAGGCTACAATTCTGATCCAGAACATCATTTACAAGCCTTCCATGATGCCTATGCATTGCAAAACATTGAACACAAGTGGCAAAATCTTAAGCTCTTACCTAGGATACTAGTAAACGAAGCTAAAAGTTGGTATAGATCGTTGGAACTAGATTCCATCCATCAGTGGTTCATAATGTTGGAACTCTTTAATGAAAAATACCAAACCTATGTGAGAGTATCTAACGTGAGAAAATAAATCCAATGGTGGAAGCAAGAAAATCATAAACCCTTGGATGTGTCCTTGGATAGATACTATTTGCTACTACATAGATGTCCCAACCATGATTTCTCTTAAAAAGAGAAACTTTTCCACATCATAGATTAGCTTGATAATCAAATGAGGAAGACCCTTGGAATTTATGTCCAAGGTTACTTATTCGAACTGAAAGCCCATTGGATACAAAGGGTAGTTAAGTGAGTGGCAAAAGAAGAAGGAGACCTATGTAAATGAGAGAATTTCCAAGAATATAACTAGGATTCAAGTTTTTGAAAGAAGAGGATCCATATCTATTATGAGGAAAAAGAGGTAGCTCTCAATAAGCTGATTTCACAACAAACCTTGTTAATACAAAAGTCTATCAATGAGCTTGAAGCAAGGCTAGATAAGATGTGGGAGTTGATGAATGATAAAGTTACAACTTACATAAAAATTATAGAGGAGAGAGTAATGCAAAATGAATTGAGTGATCAAAATAGAAAAAGGAAAAAAAAAACCAAGAAACAAGTAGGAACACTTATTGATAAAAAGGAAAAATGACTATAGGTGAAGAGGCTATGGCCTTAATCATAGAAGAAGATGATGAATGTAACATTTTCCTATATTACTATCCAAAGGGCTATTACCCAGTTATGTTACGTCTACATGATTATTCGGCATTTTCTTTGAATCCCAAGTTTGTACAAAAGCAAATGCCTAGGAAATTATCTTTTTTAGAAGGTAATTATAGATAGTTCTACAACCAACCATACTATCCTAATGGTACTTCTTATCAGCATTAAAATTATCATAAGCCATAGTGGTGAAACCCATAGTTGTGGGGGAGGTCATCATCAAACAAACACTACCCTTACAACTAACCGAACTTTTACAGATATTATGTTCAACAACTTGTTTCCCCAACTAGTTCTACTTCATCTACCTCAAATCACTACTACCACTCCCCAAAATATCATCAACCCACAACATCTTCTATGGGATCACGACCTCATGCCTCTTACCCTCTATCATATTCTTAATATTCTCATGCTTCCCTTCACCATATGTCATCGCCAACAACATAGGAAGGTTCAATATCACAACATCAATAGAAAAATTCCACTTGTGCTATGAACATACATGGAAATGATAATGGTAGAATTTCTTAGCTACAACCTCGAAAACATCCCTTCTATAGGATAGTACCCACACGTGAGTGCAAAACTCGTAGACCTATTGGCACATAAAAACCAGTGTAGGGCCAATCTAGTGCAACATCCTTCCTCTCTAGAACAATGTCTCATGATCATACACAAAAGCCAACAACCATAATACTCCAACACAAGACATAAAAGATAAACCTATTACTATGGAGAGACAGAAACTTCCATGCATCACCAATAATTATTAAAGGTGAAATTGTGGGCTGGAAGTTCAAAATATTAACACAACCCTCATACCAACCCACCATAAAGTTAAGGACCAATTGTGTGAGTAGAACTAAGTCTACATAGTAGTCACTAAACTAGAACACATTTAGTGGCTTGGAAATAAGAATATAAAATTGTTTCAAAGATGCATGGAACCCTTTCATCCACTTATTAGTTTCTAGACTTAAAAAAATAGACCAAATTGAGGACATAGACACATATATCTTACACTTTGATTATACACATGAAGAGGATGTTAAACACAAAGGACCTGGAATTAAAATAGAAAATCAAGAAGAAGAAGCAAAGACATCTAGACCCCCTAAAACAAAAATACCTTCAAGTCTAATTGAAGTTACATCTCCAAATGATCCAAATGATATTATCACTAATGTTGATGTGCTACCATACAAATAATTAAATCAGTAACAGTGATAGATGGGAAACTGATGGTGTATAACTAGGGGATTATGTAGTCCATCTCTTGAATGTGCAGCCATAAGTTTAGTTATGGGGGAGATGCTCTATCCTAGTTCAAGAATTAATAAGTGCTTTACACTTTTTTTTTTACAATTTTTTTATCATTTTTCCATTTCTTTCAACATTTTCTAATTCTTAATAAGTTTTTCATTTTTTTTGTTATTTTTTCATTTTTTAATACTTTTCTCTTTTCTTGCATCATTTTTTATGTTTTTATTAATAATATTGATAATTCATGATGCAGAAGTCAATACTATGTGTTGTGTTTTTGTTCTATGTTATCAAGACGATCGGGCAAGTAATTGTGTGAAGTAGTGAGGCCACCTCATCTACCCCTCTAGTTCTTTGAATAAAAGGTCTTTGTCATGAAAGCAATTTGGTTCTTCTTTCATCAAACTAAAATTCATAAATGATCATTATACCATAAAGAAAGAAGGAAAGACCAAGTGGGAATGGTAAAGGATGTGACCTCTAGGGAACTTGTTGGGTTCTCTTCTTGACTTCATTTGTGTGGTTTATGACTCCTTTAGGAATGTATCATTAGTTCTCCATCAACCAATAAATAGAAAGCTATGTATTTGCATGGTGTACTTTCTATTTCAAAAAATATAAAATAAAAAAAACAAAAAAAAAGGAAAAAGAATAATCATGAGAATTCAAAGCACACCCCTTAGACATAATAATGGGCTACAAGCACTAGATATGGGGTTAGAAAGACATATTACCTATGCTTGAAAATGCCCCTTTAACTAAGGCCCTTTCTTCCTTTTTCTCTTTTCCTCTCTTTTTAGAGTGATAATTATTCTTGGTGGTGGTTGTGAACTCATGATAGTTAGTAGGAAGAAACATATGAATGTGAGGTCACTATTAATGGTATGGACTTGATTTGAAACTTGGACAGATATGTATGCTGATTATTTTAATCACACTTGACACAAGAGCCTATTGTGGACATGATAAAGCACCTTGCATCCCCATCTTTGCAATACTTTCTTATCCCATTATTCACCTCATTACTACATGTAATTATGAGCATAATGATTTTGTGTAGTATAGTACAACATCCCAACCAATGTAGTTATGTGTTGTTTGGAATAAAGGCATGGTCTACATTTAAATTCTTAGGTGCTCATAGACATCTATAAAAGTGGTTATGCAAGGGCATTAGGGTAGGAGCTTACTTTGGGGAGGACCCACTTGCATAACTCTTGTTGATCATGGCTTTGAATTAACCTTCACATCTTCCAGAACATTAGTGATAATTTTTTTTGAATTTATGCATGATTTTTTAACTAATTCTCATCCATTTAATTAATTTTTTTTACTTTTCTATTTCCATATCCATTAATATTTGTTGGCCATCTTCTAAATCACACCTTTTGTTTCAATTGTTCAAAAACTTATGCACTTTTAGAGTTATGCTCATTAGTCATGGAGGCTAGAGATGTCTACTTTGAAATTTTTTGAAATTCTTAAAATTTTTTCTATCATATTTTTGAACATTATGGTAACTAATAGTAATTGACCAAAATAAGGTGAACAACTTGATGATTTTAGTTACTTCATGGCCTTGGGGATAGTATGTTGTCATCACCTTGTGCTTAAATGCAAAAAAAGGGATTCAAAAAGGATTAATTATTAAGAAAAAATTATCAAAAATAATATTGATCCTTTTGTAACTATAGGTGATGTTAAAAAAATGCCTAAGGAAGAAGGTCTTTTTCTAGGCATAAAAATGAAGCCAAGAGAGGGACAAAGGAGGATATGCCCATGGACAAATTTTAACACATACAAGATAATAGCTCAAACATCATAGGATTGCTAGATCCATCATTTAAGAATGTTCTACATAAGTAGAAAAGAATCAACATAACAATCAAGGTTGGAAGTCTACCATTACTAGTAGCAACAAGAAGAATCATCTTCAGCAAATTTTTTAAGACCGCAACAAATCTCATAATCTTCAATATCTGTATAATTCTTTTGTTATTTTGTCATTTTGTATGCATCCACTCGAATAAAATTTTGTAATGTAACACTTAAAGTCAATTAGTAGTTAGCATCAGTTAATAATCCCATAATTCATAATTTTTTAGAAACAAGGCTCAATCTTATCCTATTAACTTGAGGACAAGTTTTTACTTAGTCATGGGGGTATGATAAAGTATTAGTTGATTAAGATATCGTAGATGTGATGTCATAGATGCTACATCACATTTACTTTGTTGCATTCCTATTGATGCATCTCTGCTGGTTGCTACATCATATATGCTACATCGCATTTGCGATGTTGTAGCTGCATCAACATGTATAAGAAAAAGACCTTATGTTCTAATTGGCTATTAATAGTCCAAAAAAAAAAGAAATCATAACTGAAAATCAAATCCAATTCACTGCCAATATCCACACCATTGCCATTTCTCATTTCCTTTGTTGTTTTGTTGCATACCTGGCCATCATACACCCTTTTCCATGCCATGACATTGAAGTCCTTTACAACTTACTACTCCAGAAACCCTGTAGCACCTGTTATTAATCACTTGTTCTCATGCTGTGAGCTAACACCTACGTTGCAAAGCCATTATGTACATCTTTGGCTCCACCGTACACCACTAGGTTTTTAGGTTTGAATCCTTCTTGTGTACTCCTCCCTGTCGCTAACTCTAGCCATGACATCATCATCCTCCTCCTCAACATCACACCTCTAGTAAATCCCTCACCGTGTAGACCTGCTTTCCTCACCTTCAATACCTTTTTTGACCACCGTGGCTTCATTTTGCTTTACCTAATGCCATCCTCACCATTACCTATTACTCCAACCCATGCGCTTTGTGCTCGTATTCTTACTGCCTGACCTCTCGACCTCTTCATCACTAAGCACCTTTTGTCATTTGTATGCATATATTCATCTACCTCCTACTACACAGGGACACCACTCACCCTTTCCTAAGTTGCCGACTTATGAGAATCCCTCCCATCACCTCTATCTATGGTACTTGTGCTACGTTGTCATATCACTGCCATGGATTGTGCTCTCCTCATTGCGCTGCACATAATCCTAGTCCACCACCCACTTGCCACTATGCAAGCCTTCCCTGGTAGTGCTGTAGATGATAAAAAAACCCTTGTTTCCACACATCTCTCTCCTACATGCCTCACCTACCATGCTACACTACGTCTTTGCTACCACCTTTGCCCACATCACTTGTGACTTTCTCATACCCATCCACTTCGACCTCATAGTGGGTCATCCCTTCTCTTCTCACTACCACAATCTACCTTCGCACATCTCTGTTCAGCCATCATAATCCGTCCTCTGCACATTAGTGCTAGATGCATTTTCGTCTCATCCATGTCTTCTACAATTTACAATATGTATTTTTGTTTTCAGACATGAGAACTCTTTCAACCTCTTAAGCTTCACCCATTTTATTTGCAGAGCTTATTTTTAATGCTGAAGTTTACACTATTTTGATTTTAGAATTTTCTACATGTCGTGCTCAATAGAACCACATTCATAATTTATGTGATTTGTAGTAGTGTTTCCAATACTAGGTTATAACTTCCTCAAAATAGTTTCATACCAGGTTTCGTTTCTATAGTTGCAAATTTATCTTCAATCCCTTTGTATTTTAATTTTTTTATTATCATGTATTCTATGAATTACAAATTTTAGTTACATTTGTTGATGTAAGAAATTATGTTCCTTGGATCATGTAAAGTGGTAAGAGCTGCATCCATGTGCTACCTTATTTGGCTAGTTTGAAAGATTCAAGGTGGTATGTAGTTGTCTTGGCTATTGATCAGTGGTAAGATACCCCCTACACTCAACCATACAAAGACGAGTGTAGCACATGCGATCCGGTCGAACTCCGCAGACTAAGTGCCTACACGCCCCATGGAACACTTAGGGTTAATCATTTGTTGTCTTCCCAGACTTACTTGTAGTTGTCACGATGTATGGTTAAGTAAGTCTAAGGTATATGATTTTTATATCTTTTTATGTTTTTATCTCCTATGCTAAGAAGGTGAAGGGTTGAGAAACTAATTGCTAACTCTAACTAATGAACTAAGTCTAAATTACCTAGCATTAGCATCCATTACCACTTACCGTACACACCCTAAATCGATGCAACTATGGTTACCAAATGCTAATCATTGCTGGGATCACCACGCGTAACGCACGTGCTCGTACTGAGGCACTTAACTAGGAGAGAAGGATTGAAAAGGAATTAAGAACTAATAATGTAAATAATAGATAATAAATAACAGTAATAAAATCCTATTCCATGCACTACAAGGTTTATCCATGAAGCTTGTCTTTATTGTCATACACAAACTTGTGTTCAAGTACAATGTCTGCTCAAATAAAGATCTATTCACTTTGGGACTCCTACTACGGGCACATGGAAAATATTCTATCTCTGGAGTGATCAATTTGCTAGAGTTTCCCTACTATCTAGCCTAGGATGATGAAACAAGGGAGAGCTGCCTCTTATTTATAGATATGACAGCGCACTACAATATCACAGGGGAGGACACGATATTGCGTACACGATATCACGAGGATGCGATATCACGATGGCCACGATATCGCATTGTTTCTCATTTTGATTTTAAATTTTTATTTTAAGTCACAATTTTGTATAAAAATAATGCCAAAATCTATAACTTTATAGATACTCTTAGTTTTTTATTATTTCTAATGCATAGGTGTTAGACATGGAGAAGACTAAAGAGATTCAAATCACCAAAGAGATTTGAAAAATATCTAAGTCATGTGCACTTGGTATTTCATGTTTTTGTAATCATTTTTCTATAAGAAATGATTCATATCATTCTATCCAATGTTGGTGTTTTCTTGTGCGTGTTACAAGGGCTTAGTTCTTGGAGGTGCTTGATGGTGTTGGCCCCCATCATTTTATCTAATACTGGAGTTCTTCTTGTGTGGGCTACAAGATGTTGTAGGGTTGGAAAGACTTGATATAGCATAATTGGATGGTTGAAGGATCCACTGAGTATTCATCTTAATATTAAAAATAAAGCTATGCATATTAAGGACTTTTTGTGTCTTTTGTTAAGTGCACATATTTTATTTTGTTGGTAATTTTTGGTCAGTTTTGAGGGGGGTTTTAAGAGAATTTTCATGTCCCAAATCATTGTTAAATGGTCCTTTGTTCAAAACTACATTTCTCTCAACATGAAAACATGAGAGACTAGAAATTTTATTAATGAAGATGTCAAAGATTGGAATCATGTTAATCCATCATGGTGTTCAAGCTTAGTGCATATTAAATTTTATTGTTGTTACTCCTTTCCATATTGCACATACGCACATTAGATTTTGTTTTTTTTTTTTTTTGCTCCATAAAATCAGAATTTTGATTCTTTTAATAATGTTAGTATAAAGACTACCATTCTTTTTCTTTTTGTTATTATCTAACATTTACTAACTTGTAATTTCTTAGCTATGGTAAAAGATGGAAATGACAACCATCACACACAAAATCTACCTCTATTTCTTTCTCTTTTATTTTAAGGAAATATAGAGACTATCTCATCTTTGTTTTCAAACTAATTTTTTTTAAAAAAATGGAATTATTACTATTATTATTTTTTTAATGGCTAGTAAACTATTTTTTGAGATTCTACCTCCCAATTAGTAATATTGTAGAGCCTAAAAGATACCTTAGGCTAATAGGAAAAGAAAAGATACAAAACACAACCTTGTTAAATCCTAACTTCCATGAACTATGGGAGTTATAATTTCAGATTTATTTTCAGTCTCTCCATCTTCCTTAAACACAAATTTGATTGTTAAAAATTCAAGCCCTACTTTTAGATTTTTTTTCACTCAATTTCAAATGCTTGAAAATAGACGAAAACATTGGCTAATTGTCCTATGAAAAACAAACCCTAACTATTGTAACTCTCTTCATTGTATAATATATGAGCTAGTTCTTATATGGTATTTAAAATACACTTGATATGCATAGTTACTTCTCTCATTTGTATGATGGAAATATTGCATCTTGGAAGCCTAGAAGTCTCCTTGGAGTGAGTCTTTCATTACATGAACGTTTGTACATTTTATCATAGATGGATTTTCCTTTCATGCAAAGTAAATATTTTTTATTTAATCTTGCTACAATCTGATAATCCCATTTATTTATTAGCAATTTTATTGTTTTATTTGTGCAAAGAAAAGAAAAAAAATATGTTTGATCATGTATGTTTATTTGCTTTCCATAAAATAAACCTACATGAATTATGATTACAAGCCCTTTAGACCCTAGCATAAGTAATTCACTTAAAGTCACAAATAGTAATTATGTGGATGATGCATTTGATTAGTGTGCATTATGTGAAGAATGTAGTATTTTTAGGGATCATTAACTAATAATTCTAATACTAATATATTCATCCCCATACCTTGAATGGATGGGTTGCATTGTTTGTTTATTTTGCATACACCATGCCTTGGATGTGGAGATAAGCACCACTATCCAACCCTACCCATGCTTACTTTGGCTTAATATCCTAAGTCATTGGACCCAAGGAGGTTGTGTTATATAACACTTGAAGATTTTTAATAATGCAAACACCATTTGTAAGTATGTACCCAGCTCATGTATGATCCCCAACCACCAATCTTGAGGGTATATCAAGGTGTAGTCCAAACATGATGGTTGAAACAAGTCTTGTTTATGTAGTTTAGAACCCAAAGATAATCCAACACATGTCTAATGATGACCAAATTATTCAAGTTGGATGACCTTCAATGTGGGAATGCAATGCCACATTACATGGACAAAGTTTTGGAAACCTACGTTTTTTATTCCTAGCCATTGTTTGAAGTCTCTTATAGATGATTTTTCATTCCTAGTGAGTTAAGGATATGATGTTAACCACCTCTAATCACTTCTTCTTTTGCATAGAAGCAAGGGTGGCATTGATGATAACCAGCTTCCCATTGTTCAAAAAGACATATTCCATTCTAGTTGGTAATGGTTTTAGCCCAAGGGCCTCCTATTTAAAGTTTTTAGGGATCTCCAACTCTCCCTAATTAGTTTCATTAGATTTATTATCAAAGTGTTGGGGATGTACTTGCTCCAGTTCATCCATGCCTTCAATGTAGGCACTCATAACACTCTTATTTGGTTCCATGCAAATTTTTGAATTACATTCTGCATCAGCTGTCAGCCATTGGATGTGCTCCTATTTTGTGGCTACTATATATAGACACCTTTGAATTTCTATCACATCAACACATTGTTTTCATGCTATGATAGATAAGTTTTTTGTGTACCATAATTTCTACACATAGTTACATCCTGTGTCACTATATGTGATGCATGAAACACACTTCCTCTCTATATTTTCAAATTCATTTCCCTTGAAAATTTCCAAGGAGAGGTTTTGTATTTCTAGCCATGCATCAATTGTACTGAACCAAGCCCTTCCCATGATGATTGGAAAGTCTCCCTTATAGTTATCAACATGGATCATTAAGAAGTCAATAGGATAGGACCACCTATAGATAGTGATCATAATATCCTCCACTAGACCTAAAGGAATAGTGATGGACTAATCTACCAACTTGCTTTTCCTGAGTGGAGGCAAGTTTTAGGCTTTGTACATTTTATGAAAAATCAAATTCATACCTGAACCTAAGTTTAGAAGAGTCTTTCAAGGCACATTCCTAGTGATTTGCAAGTAAATGAGGGGACTCCCAAGATCAAATCTTTTCTTCGGAAGGTTTCCAATCTTTATCTAATCCATGATAGCATGGGTCAACATCACAATATGTACTTTGAGAGGCATTTGGTTTGAAGGAACCTTGAATGAGGCTATAGAGGAAGTAGGAGAAGCAGGATCATTAGTTACTAGTGTATGTGAGGGTTTGCAAGGACTGCTGGTTCAGAAGAAAGGTCCTTTTCAGGGTTTGTTCTCTAAACCATTCAGCTAAGGAGCCAACTATAAGTTAATAGTCCTTGTGGTGTTTCTTTGTTGAAACTCAGCAGGAATTTCACCCTACATGAAAGGAGTTGGTGACAATTGAGTTGAGGATGGATGTATAGGTGGAGAAGGATGAGGAGGGTAGAATGGAAATGAGGATCCCTCTCTTGGATATTGGGCTCTATATTATTCAGGAGGGTAGTAGTGGTGCTAGAATGATGCATGACTAGAAGAGTCATGTAAAGAAATTAATTGTTGAATGTAGTATCCATAGGGATCTAGCTACCAATAAGAGTACTATTGCCTTGGTGGTTGCATCCCCTATGACTATGAATGCTGCCACTGCTAGTACTACTCATGAGGTTGGGGTGGATCTCCCCTTGGATAGTAGGCTTGCTATTGATGAAACTACCTAAATTTACTTTGAGGATAAGGCAAACTTCTACGTGCTTGCCTTCTTGCCAATCTAGGATTCAATGTGTATACCCTAGACTCCTACAAGTGTGACATTATTCAAGAACATCCATTAGGATGTTTGTATTGGCAGATGTCACATGGACCACCATCATTTATTTTTAACTCCACAACTTCCTCTACAGTAGCAGCTTTGTCCTTACCCCTTTGGTGGGTACATTCAACTTATTTCATCCTCCTTCAGTCATGACCAGTACCTTTATCTTTGGACACTTCAGCAATTTTAAGAGTAGTTCAAAATTTTATCCAAAAAATTCCACATTTTTTCTATCTTGTTCATTATTTTAGAAACAAATTTTTCAATTGGAAAGATTTTATTTTGCACCAGTTCATTAAGTGGTGTCTCTTCCTCATTATCATAGAGCCAAACTTCCCTTTTTCAGATGGAAGGATTTTAGTTGAACTCCTCTACACTTTCCCTTCCACAAATTACCTTCTTCTTTGGCTGCCTAGTCAATGAGCCTTTGGATTTGATGGACTCTAAGCTCTAAAATTTCCCCTTAGGCATAGACCCCAAGAGTTCTTATTTTTATTTGAAGCCCATCTATTATATGGTAGAGTTACTCCCTTTGAGAAAAGCCATGGCTTAGGCACCTATGGAACAGAGAGTAATATCTACCCATGGCTACATCTAAGGATTCATGTATTCCTTATCTCCATCCTTGCATTTGCTTTCACAGATTGGATACTTGGGAGTACTTTTGATACTTGTCATTGAAGAGTTCAAGCATTTTACCCCAACATCTCATTGATTCTAGTTCTAAGGATCAGTACTAGCTTTTAACTTCTTTAACAAGCATCATTGGGAATAGCTTCAATTTTTGCCATTCATTTTCAACATTTTGCAAGGAACATGCATCATGAAAGGCTTGAAGATGATTTTGTGGATCTGAGTTGTATCCCCCTTCAAACATGGGATATTGTTCATATCCAACCTTTTAATTCTGCCATCTTTCTCATGCCCCCTTAGAATTCTAATGGTCTCTACAATATTCAACATATTTATAGTTGCAAGCAAAGGCTTTTCATAGTCATAGCCTCTATGATGACCATGATGGCTATGATATCCTCTATTGTCCCTTCTTTTGTGGTGGTGAGCCTCCCTTGATTTTCCACACCCTTGGTCTTGACTAGTCTATTGGGTCCTATTGATCATCTCCATCATAGTCACAACCTCTATGGTTTTAGTCAAGGCTAGAGGAGGAAGAAGATGAGGATGCTGAAGGAGAATAGGAAGGAGAACCTACACTAGCACTGTTCCTACTATCCCCTCTTTGTTGGTCACAACCATGATCATTATGCATATCATCATCATGATGCTTGTCCGTGTTCCTACCTTAACTCCCACCTTTGAAGCCCCCATGATCATGGGACCCATTCTTGCCCAAACCAAGATTTTTTATAGCAGATTGGAAGTTCTAGTTTAGGTCTTCCTCATCAAAGACAAAGGGAGGAGTATTAATGAATTAAGAACCCCCAGAAAAGGGATCCTCTCCTTCCTTTTGGCCTAGCAGGAACAAGGGGTTTATGAACCATTTCTGCTTTGATGCTTCATAATGCATCTCTTGTTGTTGATCTTTTTTGTTTTGTGCCTCAAAGGGATGATAATCCTGATAGTCATAGTCTTGCATAAGATATTCAGGATTGAGCTGTTGGATGCCCAAACTCATGAGAGTTTAGAGCAGCATCACAGGAATCAATCAATCGGGTAGAAACATAATGTTGTCCTCCATGTCCCTCCATTGTAGTTTTTCATCTTGATATAAGATGAAGGTGAACTCTAGCACATGCTCATCGGGATGAGTATATATTAGTCTGCATTGTAGGGGCACTAGTGGTTTTGACCCTTCATGACTATGTTGGTTGGATGTATGCTCAAACGGTGATGGAGAATTAGCCCTGTGAGAGGAAGACATTTTAGTTGAAAAGAAAAAAGTGTACTCTTACTATTATTACTATTATTTTTAATGATTTGTAACTTTAAGGTTTGTTACAACATCTGTAAGGATTTCACTAACTTCTACATGGCACAAGTAGCTAACTAAATTCCTTGCCAACGATACCAATGATGAGTAGCAAATATCTCCTATGCTCAACTATATGAATTACTAGCATTTACTAAGCAATTTGGTCAAATTATATGGGCTTTAGCTCCAAGTACACTAGGTCTAGGCAGTGAATAACAAGGACATGATCATCATCTTCTCAATTTCACTTGTGAAGTGCAAGTTTATGGTTAAGTGTAACTAAGGCATATGAATTTTTATCATTTTTTATTTTATGGTTTAAATCACCTAAGTTCTAGAAAATAAAGTATTAAATATTTAAATAATCTAGTACCTAAATAATTTCTTAATTAATCCTAACATAAGCATTTGTTTCCATTTACCATACACATCCTGAACCATGTTACAATGTTACTAGGTTACCAAGCGTTAAGTGCTACTAGGATTACCAAACATTAACATATGCTCAAAATGGTCATACTTATTGCTTTAATTAATTACTATTTAATTAATTAATATAATTCATTAAAGTAAATTAGTTAAATAATAAATGCATTTAAAGTAAATATTAATCTGTTTTCAAATGCTACAAAGTTTGTGAAGAAAGCTCATCTTTATTGTTGGTCATACCAAGGTGCTTAGGTACATTAGTATTCAAATAAAGATTTGTATACTTCTCACTCCTACTATGGGTACCTAGAAAATATTCTAACTGTCAAACAAACAAAATTCAAGAGCTTCACTAAGACACTAATGAATTAATGCCATAAATGTGGCTAGTAAGCATGTATTTATAAGCAACGACTGACATTGCATTGACAAGATCACGTCAATGCATCAAACCATACATCGATGTGACCATGTCAATAGGATCACATTGATGACATCCCATATTGATGCAACCCAAGGAAAACACTTTATTACTAGGATATGATTGCTAGGCCTAAGGCCGTTGGAGGTCTTGGAATCATTTCCAAGACATTGTAGCTATGAGATACTAGGACCTTATTAACCAACTGATGTAGTAGAATAATAGGTCTACTAAATGGATTACAATCATGAATAAGAAACAAAAAAGGTGGGAGGTAGGGGTGTGGGACTCTCATATTTAGCATGCCCTATGCATGCATTCCCAAGTGTCTCTAGAGTTAAGATTGATGGGGGTGTCCCTGCATCACCTTATTAAACACAGATGATGAATCACCATTTTGTGTTAGTCGTGACATTGGGTACGCGATGTAAGGGCCATGACATCGGGGCCTTGGTCTGATGTCGGATATTCAACATTGGGGTATATACCCCAAGTCTATAAATACCATGCTTGGGCTCCAGTTTTCATAATCATAGTTTAGATATTCTAGTCAGAGTAGCAAAGCCCTTGCATTTTATTATTCGAGCACTGATGTACTTGAGTGTAGCATTTTGATAGGAATAAAATAAACTCTTTTGGCAATCCTTGTAGCACTAAGAATAGCTTAATATCTTCTTTATTGCATTTTACTTTCTTGCTCTTTATTTTAATGCATTTAAATTAAGCAATTTATTTTTAGTAGTTAATGAACACGAGCACGACCACTTTGAGCATTCATATAGTACTTGGTAACCTAGCAACGCTTAACGTTTGGTAGCCCAATAGTGTTGTATGTGTTTAGGAAAGTGGGACAATTACTTTTGTTAGGCTAGTTAGGCAATAGACAATTTAGCTTTTAATATATTCTATTATTTATTCTTGTTGTAGGTGATTACATCCATAAAACATAAAATAACAAAAGTTCATATATCTCAATTACACTTAAAGCATACCCTTGAGCCTCACAAGAGTAGTTGGGAAGACAACAAACATTCTCAACATCATTTCACTTCCTAGATAAACTAGTGTATGAGATAACTATAGGTCCATGGAATTTGACCAAATCATGCATAATGCCTTAGTGATTCATATGGTTGGGCATAGGGGTACCTCGTCGCTTATCATTGGTGCTATTGCTAAGGACCTTTTTATTGTTTTGTGCACTATCTAGGACATCTTTAGCAATAGAAGAGAGAGAGAGAGAGAGAGAGAGAGAAGATTCAACGATCATAGACAATTCTCATTGTGTGGTCTTACTACATCATCCTTGGTGAAGATAGTCCGACTTCCAATCCATGCTTCCCACTATAATCACAATAGAATCATGAATTAGTATGCAATGTATAAGACATAATTACTAAATGCCTTGTCTCATCGATGGTTACATTCAACTAAGTTGTGATTGTGGTTGATTGGTTCCTTAAGTAATATTAGCAGAAAGGCTGATAAATGGGGTAAAATAGACAAGAGGTCTATTAAATTTGAAAAAGTTCAATACAAGAAAATATTTGAAGAGGATATAAGACTTCACAACAATATAAAGAAGAATTCACTAAAAACTGTTGTGAAGATGTGTACAATTGGATATCATTGATGGAGTAAACAAAAAAAGTTTGATTGCAAGATTGTCTAAGGGTAAAGATCTTAACTAATCCAACCAAAAGATATGCAAGTGGATCCTCCCCAAATTAGGCATAGGTCTTTTATGCCCTTGCATAACTTCAAACCAAAGAGTCAGTGGTCTCTATGGATGCTTAATGATTACGAAATTTAAGTACAAAAGTCCAAAAGAAACCAACTAAAAATTTTGACACATCAAACTAGGATATCGAATCAAAAACATGAAACTAGCCATGAGGTGAGACATGGAAAGCATAGATGGATGAGAGAGTGAGGAATGGAGTTCCTAATTATGGTCACATGAAGTCCCTTGCGGATTTTGTGGTTAAATAACTTGATAGGATCCATCCTTAGTCTAGACCAAAACCAACCACATTCAACCACTTCGCATCAACATTCTAAAACTAATCCTTTTCTTGAGACATAAGAGTGCTTTCACAGAACAACCACCATTCCGAAGTAAATAAGAAGTAGGAAGTGAGGATAGGCCTTAGTTAGAGGAGACTAGTCTTATAACTAGTGCTTGTAGCCCATTTATTTAGTCTAAGGGGTATGCTTTGAATTTCTTTTTTTTTGAGATGCAAACCACACCATGCAAAGACACATGCATTTATTTTGTTCGAGAGGTGTGCTTTGAATCCTCACCATCATTTATTTTTATAAAAACCACATCATGCAAGGACTTATTCAACTTTCTTTATTGCTTAGCACTGAATGGTAAGAAATCCATGAAAACACACATGAACATAGAAAAATAAAAAAGCACAAAGAACACCAAATCCCCTTGAAGCCACACCTTGTTCAAACCTTTAAATCCTTCCCAATTCCAAAAACTACCAAAGTCACAAATTTATTAAAGTTTTATTAATGAAAAAGGGACTGTACATTTCCAAAACAAGGAAAATCATAGAGTGTGTGGATGGGTGGATGTTGTGGACTCACTGCCTATTACATGAAAAAGAAAAGCATGCCCTAATTATCCATAACAAAATTCAAAGTTAGAAACTAGGCACCAACAATCAAATAAAAATAATACATACCACCATCAAGTAACGCACTACCAATGTACTTGGAACTTATTAAAAAAAAGTTAGAAAATTACACCAAATAAAAAAAAATATACAAAAAGTGTAAAATGTCCAAGAAATATCAAATGTACTAACAATGTTGTAAAAAAAGTAGAAAGATTAATAACATAAAAAAAAGATGTAAAATAAAGAATGTGTAAAACAAAAAGTTGTAAAACTAAAAATATGTAAAACAAAAAGGTTGAAAAATTGAGGAGCTACTTAAATGATTAGCATGAGTGGCCATATCCCCCATGACTAATTTGAAAAGAGGAGGAGATCTAAAATATTGAGCATGGTTGTTCATTGGATGAGGTGCTTGTTTTGTTAGCTAGTGTATGCTCATGGAAAGGTTTGATTTGTTGAATGTTAAGTAGTTGTTTCTTATTTGGGATCTCAAGTTTATAGATCATCATGGCCCTAAAAGGAAAAGTCTTGTAAATAATGTAAGGTCCTTCCCACAACATTTGGAAATTAGTTTTTTTAGGTATGTGTGTGGGGTTCCAGTAAAGAACCTTGTCTCTCGGTTAAAATTTGACTTTTCTTATTTTCAGGTCATGATACTTTTTGTTATAGGACTTGTGCAACTCATTAGATGATAAGGCTAATAATCAATTTTCATACAGTAAGTTGAGATTCATCAATCATTCTTTTTAGGTTAGACTTAAGTTAAGGTCAAGGTCAAAAGCTATGGAAAGTATACGAAGTTCAAATTGAATAGAAAGTATTGGTAGTTTACCGTACACAAGCTCATAGGAAGAGTAGCCTATCGGAAGTTTCCAAGTTTAGTAGTAGAACCAAAGGGCATTGTTTAGTTTTGTGCTCTAGTCTTTCCTATACCTACTAATATTTCTTGTGAGTATTCATGTGATTTCCCTATTAGTAACCTCAACTTAACTATTAGCTTGAGATGGTAAGGTGTTCTAAGTTTGTATTCAACCCCTACGTGTTGCATGAGATTCTAAAAAGTAGTGCTTGTAAAATGAGTTTTATTATCAAAAATTAATGCATGTGGCATACCAAACTTGTTTACAACATTTTATTGTACAAACTGACTAGTAGTAGAGGATGTATAGTCAATGATTACTGCTTCTGCCCATTTCGTACAATAGTCAACAATGACTATGATATACACCTTTCTATTTGAAATGGGTGTGATGAAACCCATGAAATCAATGCCCTAGATGTCGAATAGTTCTAATGGTTGAATCCATTGTTGAGGTCCCTCCATTCAAGTAGTTATTCTACCATCTTATTGGCATCATTCACAAGAGTGAACGTAATGGTGAGCATCCCTAAAGAGTATTGGCCAATAGTACCCTGCCATCAGGATTTTAATGGATGTACATCTCCCAGCATAGTGTTCTCCACAAGGACCTTCATGAGTATCTTCGAGCACGTGCAATTGATTAGCATCAAGGACAAACCAATGAATCAATCCATTGTTGCACACCTTATAAAGGTGTCTATTGATTTCCATGAAGTGCTTTACCTGGTGAAGAAACTACTATTTCTTCTAGTGGTCCAACCCTTGTGATATCTCCTGAGTGAGGAGATAGGTGAGAATGTTGTCATACAATTTTGGCTCATTGGGTATTTTTTCAATTATCACTCCAGCAAAGAAGAGTTTATCAAGATATGTATTAGATAATGGGCTTTCATCCTCTTTGTCATCCCATTGCAATCAAGACAAGTGATCAGTGATCACATTCTCAATGCCCTTTTGATCTACCATTGTAACATCGAATTCCTACAAGATTACCAATCATTGAATGACATGGGGGCTCACTATTGGCTTGTTCATTAGAAAACGGATGACACTATGATTTGTGTGTACAAATATCTTATATCCAAGTACATAATGCCTAAAATTCTCTAGAGCAAACATCATTTTCATCAATTCTTTCTTTGTGATGGTGTAGTTTAGTTGTGCACCCACATTGCTTCGGCTAGCATAGTGAATGTAGTATGAACATTCCTTATCATCTAACTACATCGGTACCACTCCCAAAGCATAATTTGATGCATCTGTCATGATATGAAATGGTTTGTACCAATCAGATCCTTGTATGATTGGAGTTTCCACAAGACTTTCTTTTAGTTTTTGGAATGCTTTCTTACATTTTGCAGTTAAGACGAAGGAAGCATCTTTCTTTGTTAGCTCAACCAATAGTTTTGAAATCTTAGAGAAATTCTCTATGAATCATTGGTAGTAGCTAGTATGTCCAAGGAATTACTAAACATCTTTAACTCTTTCTATTTGGTGCGTTATTCCTTGGATGACCCTTATTTTTTCAGGGTCTACCTCGATTCCTACTTGCAATATTTTATGCCCTAGTACAATGCCCTCATGGACCATGAGATGACTCTTTTACTAACTAAGATACAAGTTAGTTTGAACACAAAATTTTAGCACTTGATCAAGGTAGTTCAAGGCTTTCTAAAAAAAATCTCCATAGATGGAGAAGTCATCCAAGAAGACTTGTGTACCACTACTGATCTTTTGTTGAAAGATGCTCAAGACTAGGCATTGAAATGTGGTAGGAGCATTGCATAGATCAAAAAACATCTTATAATATGCAAAATTCACCCAAGAACTTGTGAATGTTGTCTCTACTTAGTCTTCTAGTGCAATTTAAATTTATTTATAGCCACATAACCATCTAGGAAGCTGTAGTAGCAATGCCTGGATATGGTGTCGAGCACATGGTCAACAAATGACAATGGAAAATGATCTTTGAATATTGCCATGTTTAGCAACCTAAAGGCAATGCATACATGCCACTTGCCCTCTTTCTTTGGCACAATTATGAGTGGGCTAACCCACTCACTATCCACAATGAGATAGATGAACCCTACCATGAGGAGTTGCTCAATTTCCTCTTTGATGATGTGCTTCAATTTGGGGTTCAGTCGCCTCTATGGCTGTCATTTTGGCTTCATGGCCAAGTTGATGTAGATGAGATTTTGGCATATTCTCAAATCAATCCTTATGAGTTCAAAATATGACCAAGAAAAATTTGCTGGCCATCTTTCAACTACCTTCAATAGTGATGAGTCATGAGGTACCCCTACACTCCACCATACGAATACGAGCATTCACACACGATCCGGTTGAACTCCGTGGAGAGGTTAGTTGTGGTATTTAGATAGTTACACGTTAATCGTAGTTCACTATCTTCCCACCTGGACTAGTATTTGCTTTGTCATTTATGGTTTAGTCCAGAGTGAGCCATATGATGTGATCCTAAACTAGTGCTACTCCTAGAGACAATGAAAAATAATCTTGATTAAACAAATAAGCAATAGGAAATGAAGTCTAATTAGCCTCAGTGCGATGAGCATCCATTCCTTAATCATCCATACACATCTTGGACCTCATGCACAACTACTGCTGAGATTACCAAGCATAGATCCTAGGTATGCTACTGGGTTACCAAGTAGTCACACTTAAATGCTCGTGATTAAGTCATACTCATTCCACAGTTAACAACAAGAATAGTAAATGATGGTAAAGAAATATTAGCTAAGAAAACAATAAATAACAATAACAATTAAATAATTAAAACTAAGTGAATGCTGCCATGATGAAGTAATCTTGATCTTTATTTCCAGTCATGTGCACATCCAAATACATCACACTTGAATAAAGGTATCGTACAATTACAAGGATCACATTGCTAGCATGCACTTGGGAAAATAGTCTAACTTCTACTAGAAAAAAAATACAAGGGCTTCGCTAAAACTACTAGAAAGATACCTAAGTTTGGTGGGATCCCACTTATTTATAGGCTAAAATAGGCTCTACATAAACGGGGCTGCGTCAATGCATGGAAGGATGCATCAATGGGGCCACATCGACGCAACCACGTATATAGTACCTCGTATATGCAGCATAGTTAACGCATCGATTGTTTAGCAGTTCGTCATACTCCTGCGACTGAGTAAAAATGTTTCCTCAAGTTCCTCTATAATTTGGAAAGTATGGACTTTTTATTACAATAGACATGACTTGACACACACACACACATGATGTGCCAAGTGCCTGAGTTTATAGAGAAGGAAAAATTACAAAATGGTGATGTTCAGAGACAAAATTAAACACCTTGACGATCTTGGATTCTTTTCCATGTTGAAAGATGCAAAAATTGCTGGGGAAGATCACACTATCCCTAGGGGAAGTGGTTTTGATGGACCTTCACCAACCTCTAGCTCATGTGGTGGCAGTGGCACAAACGATGGTCATCTCGCAGCAGCTGCAACTTTTGGAGGTAACCAAAAATCCTCCAAGAGGACCCTCATTTTTTCCTCCTTACTTCTGGGGTCGTTCACTATCCAGGTGGCTTCACCAATGTGTGCCAGGAATGGAACCTCCCGAGGGCATGGTAGCGCAAGGAAGAGTTCTTTGAAATTGACAAACCAGGCAACGAATTATTTTCATTCGATGTTGAACACTCGAATTGATATTTTTAGCTACTGGTAGTCATTCATTCGATGGGCCAAGTTATCTATGACCACACATTATCCATCAAAACACATGCAGAGAACCTCGAGTTCCACATTTACTATTTCCAATTTGTTTTGTTCCCTTATGTGCTTGGAACTCACCCTCGTATAAAGAATACAAAGCGGCCACTTGCTTCTCCAATTCATACTATGGTCTCCCAGCTGTTAGCATAGCTAGATATGGATAGCGAAGTTTGGCCAACTCCATGTATTCTATCATTTCTTCAATCTACAGTTCCTTGAGGTGGATTTTAGCCTGATTGTAGGCATTCAACCCATCAAAGATAGGTTGCCATACCTTGCCTCCTTCTTGGGGCTACTGGAGTAGTTGGTTCATCTTAGCCTTTGCGACTTGATTCTATTTCTTATTTACTTCCTTTTGTAATCCCACTTGGTCCCTGTAATGATTCTTAACTCTTTCAAACTTAAGGGTTTTATTCTTCCAAGTGGGGATTTCAATGGCTAATTTCTATTGCAAGGCTTGAACCTTCTCCATAGATAGATTTTGATTTTCAGTGGTCAACCTCCTCACATTAGCGTTCAACCTGGCTAGCTCTTCCTACTGTTGGTGTATAAAGCTTTTCATGTGTTCATTTTTAGCATCAACATTGCATAGGCGATGAACCTCCACGATCAATCTGACATTCTACTGGTGAACCTCTATCAAGTTCTTGTTTAAATGATATGCATGAGCATCTACCAAGGCCTTATCAAGGATCATCGACTCTCACTTGTCCTCAACTATCTGAAGTTTGATTTGAAGCTATTGAAAAGCTTCATCTTTGGTGAGCTCACGGTTGAGAAGAGCTGAATTGGCAAGTTGGGTTCTTAATTGAGCAACTTCTATCACCAAGCATTAACAATTAGCTTTAGTAGCTTTAAGTTGCCCTTCCAAGATGAGGTTCTTACCCCTTGCTGAGAGCAACTCCAACTGGGTTGCAATGATGTTGTTCAGAAGTTTGAAGAAATTCAGAAGTGGTTGCCTGGTTTCCACTAGTTGGTCCAATAGTTCTTCATGTTAGGCTACATTGATCCTACTGCATGAAGTTCCAACGGATGCTTGTATATCTTCGAGTTCATGTATGTTTGGTACAAGTGCCAACAATGCTTTGAGAGCCATAGCAATTGTGTCAGTAACCACTTCAGCCACAACCTCCTATCCTTGGTGCTGCATCACCAGGACTATCGTCCCCTTGCCATCTTCCAAGCATATTGAGAAAGTAGTAGCATTTCCTGAGATTTCAAGAAATAACTTTTGTGTGGATACCATTACCTCCTAGATGCTAGGATCAGTTCTTACAAGTACCTACGTTCAGGTGACAAAGAACATCAGCCCTTTCCTTTCTAGCAGACTTACTAAGTGAGCCACCTACTCCAAATGGCTCATTGCAGGGTGATAGACCAAAGAATCTTCTCCTCCACCTGTCCTTCTAGATTACTCTCGTTGGCTTAAGAGCGATTGTCGAATTTCACGTATGTGCTCTGTGATGGTTTTCGAATCCAACCTTATTGTTTATGTAGGTGATGGAGGTGGTTGCTGCTCCTCCTTGGTTTGTGTAGTGTCCAGAGTCCTATCCTTCATCATTTCCATCCATGAGGCAATCGGGGCATGCTACAGTGTATCATTGGCATACCGTGCTATCACTACTCATTTGCACAACTTTTTGATTAGGTAGGAAAAGGGGAGAGCTCACCTTCCACATTCGCTTTCAGCGAACCTCTTCTTGATTTCCAAGAATAATAATTGTGGAAGGCTTATTGGGAATTTCCCACTTAAGGCGGCACATGCACGAGCAGAGAAGGTTATGATTTTACTAGGTCTCACCATTGGGTTTAGGTGGTAAGATGAAATCTTTAAATACACTCTCTCCATGGTGGTTAGAGTGCCGAATTTTTTGTGATCCATCCCATAGAACCGTCTGATCCACTCCCATTTTACCTTGGGATTAGCTTGTTTCAGAATCTCCACCACATCTACTCCAGTCTCTGGAAACTCCAGAGCTTGCACGATTGCTTTCGTAGAGTAAGAGACATAGATGTCCTTAATTCTTACTCTGGACCCTGATTGTTGATTTTTCTAGAAGAGATAGGTCTCTCCTAAGTACCATTCACCACTGGTTGTGATGATTGGCCACATAGGAGAATTTTGCAATTGAAGCTTCACATCCTCTGGTGCATTCTCGAGAAATGGTCCAAATTTTAACTCTTGTATGACCATTCGTTGCACTTCTTGGGGCTTGATAGCATCAAGACATGCTTGGGTCAAGGTGACCTCAAGCCATGGTGCTATCCTCAGAGTTTCATCCCCTTGTGATTGCTTGATAGGAACCTCCTCTTCATGAATTTGATGGACAGATTCCACATCAGGTCCTTCATGGAGGGGGCTCGTTGCATGAGACCCCTCCGTGTGCTCTGGATGCTGCATGCCTCATCCCCTTCCCATTCGTGGATGCTTGTCCCTAGGTTGTGATGGTCCTTCGGATGTCTTAGTTTCGGATGTCTTAGTTTAGATTATGCAAAAGCTGCTCAAAATGGCCCTCATACAGCCTCATACACCTTCTCAATTTGACTAAGTTATGGTACTGGCACATGCATTCCATTAATTCCCCCAGAGTATAGTTGATGGGTTAAAACCAAAAAAAAATAAAAGATAAGTTGGAGTTTAAACTATTGTTTTCATTTCTTTCCTTAAGAGGTGTGAGGTCTTAGTTAATTAATTAATTAATTAATTAATTTCTAATAGGCCTCACCCCCCATGATTGAGAGCATATCTTCAGTTGCTAAAGAGGGGAAGGATAGGTAGGTTAGGATGCACGGTGGACAACGTAAGTGCTTGGAAGAAGAGTTGAGGAAAAAAAATGAAAAATATCCCTCTAATTTTTTTGTAGAATGAGGTAAGTGTGTAGCACAACAGGGGTATATATAATGTTTTTGCGCTGTGTCAACGAGGCTACATATATGAATATGAGCGTTCATGCATGATCTGGTTGAATCATGAGTGGCGAGGTACCCCTACATTCAACCATACGAATACGAGCATTCACACATGATCTAGTCAAACTTCGTGGACAAGTTAGTTGTGGTATCTAGATAGTTACACATTGATCGCAGATCACTGTCTTCCCACCTGGACTTGTATTTGCTTTGTCATGTATGGTTTAGTCCAGAGTGAGGCATATGATATGATCCTAAACTAGTGCTACTCCTAGAGACAATGAAAAATAATCTTGATTAAACTAATCAACAATAGGAAATGAAGTCTAAGCTAGCCTAAGTGTGATGAGCATCTATTCCTTAATCATCAATACACATCTTGGACCTCATGCACGACTACTACTGGGATTACCAAGCATAGATCTTAGGTATGCTACTGGGTTACCAAGTAGTCACACTTAAATGCTGGTGATTAATTCGTACTCATTCCGCAGTTAACAACAAGAATAGTAAATGATGGTAAAGAAATATTAACTAAGAGAGCAATAAATAATAATAACAACTAAATAATTAAAACTAAGTGAATGCTGCCATGATGAAGTAATCTTGATCTTTATTTCTAGTCATGTGCACGTCCAAGTACGTCACACTTGAATAAAGGTGTCGTACAATTACAAGCATCACATTGCGGGCATGCGCTTGTGAAAATAGTCTAACTACTATAGAAACAAACTTCAAGGGCTTTGCTACAACTACTAGAAAGATACCTAAGTGTGGTAGGAGCCCACTTATTTATAGATTGAAACAGGATCCACGTAAATGAGGTAGCGTCGATGCATGGAAGGATGTGTTAATGGGGCCGCGCCAACGTAGCCACGTATACAGTACCCCATATATACGGCATAGTTAACGCATCAACTGTTTAGAAATTCATCATACTTCCATGACTGAGTAAAAAAATTTCCTTGAGTTCCTCTACAATTTGGAAAGTATGGACTTTTTATTACAATAGACATGACTTAACACAAATGACACACACACACACATATGATGTGCCAAGTGCTCGAGTTTACAGAGAAGGAAAAATTACAAAATGGTGGTGTTCAGAGACAAAATTGAACACCTTGACGATCTTGGATTCGCTACCATGTTGAAAGATGCAAAAATTGCTGGAGAAGATCACATTGTCCCTAGGGGCAGTGGTTTTGATTGACCTTCACTAGCCTTTGGCCCATGTGATGGCAATGGCACGAACGATGGCCACCCCATAGTAGCTGCAACTTCTAGAGGCAACCATAAAGCCTTCTTTGATGGGTGTCTATGGGAACAACTTTAATTTTTGCCACTTATTCTCTATGTTTTGCAAGTCACATGCATCTTGAAAAGCTTGAAGATGATTTTGTGGATTAGAGTTATATCCTCTTTCAAATCAAGAAATATTTTTCATGTTTAACTATTTGATCTGACTATCTTTTACATGCCTTATTAGAATTCTGACTGCATCTGTGATGTTAAGCATACTTCAGGTAGTAAATAGAGGCTCATTGAGGCCTTGATCATGATGCCTAACATGCCCTCTACTACCCCTTCATTCATGATGATGTGCCTCTCTTAAATGTCTATGCCCTTGATCTTGTCTGTCTTGATGGTCCCTTTGGTTGTTGTGGTTCCATCAATCATTTCATTCATTTTGATCACCTCCATCATGTTCTTGGCTTCTACAGTCACGGTTAGAGCCAGAAGAAGAAGATGATGACAAAGGGAAAGAGGAAGGAGAACCAGCACCATCACGGTTCCTACTACCATCTCTTCAGCGATCGCAACCATGATCATGATCATGCATTTTGTCAACATCCCTGTCTTGACTAGCCCCTCCAGATCCTTCTTTGTCATTGAATTCTTTGCTACTAGAATTAGGATTGTAAACTATGGAGTGTAGATTCTAGTTTTGACCTCCATTGTCAAAGTTAAAGAGAGGAGCATCATTGTATGGAAAACCCTCGAAGAAGGGTTCTCCACTAGCTTGTTGGTATAATAGGAATAGAGAATCATTAAGTCCTTTTCCCTTTGAAAGTTCATAGTGCTATTCCAACTACTGATCTTTTAGGTGTTGTGCTTTGGTGGGATGATAATCTCTAGCATCGACATCTTCCACATTAGACTCCCCATGGCAGGTTTGAAGACAACATCGTACAAGCATTTGAGAGAGCATTGCAGGAGCATCATGATTGGGTAGCAACACAATGTTGCCCTCCATGTCACGCTGTCATAGTAGTTCATCTTGGTGTAGGATGAAGGTGAAGTTTGGCACATACTCATCAGGGTGAGTATATATGATTCAATAGTATTGAGGCTTTTTCATGTGAATGTTATCATCCTTTGGTAGAGAAGTGCTCATGTGAGAAGAAGACATTTTCAGTTAGTGAAATAAAAATCATAGTATGCTCTGAGAATTTATTGTAGTAATTGTAAAATAAGATATGACTCTTAGGGTCATTCCAATGATTTGAATACTTTCACTAGGTCCTAGAGCACACAAAACAACAAAAAGGTCCTCAACAATAGTGCCCATGATGAGAAATGAGGTACCCCTATGCCCAACCATATGAATCATTAAGATGTTATGTGCAATCTGGTTGAATTCCATGGACCTATAGTTATCTCATAGACTAGTTTCTTTAGGAAGTGAAATGATGTTGAGAACATTCATTGTCTTCCCAACTACACTTGTGAGGCTCAAGGGTATGTTTTAAGTGTAATTAAGGTATATGAATTTTTGTCGTTTTATATTTTATGGATGTAATCGCCTAAAAAAAGAATAAAAAGTAGAATAGATTAAAAGCTAAATTGTCTATTGCCTAACTAGATTAACATAAGTAACTGTCCCACTTTCCTGAAAACATATAGCACTGCTGGGCTACCAAACATTACGCATTGCTGCGTTACCAAGTACTATATGAATGCTTGAAGTGGTCGTGCTTATCTTTATTAACTGCTAGAAATAAATTGCTTCATTGAAATGCATTAAAATAAAGAGCAAGAAAGTAAAATGCAATAAAGAAAATATTAAGCTATTCTCAGTGCTACAAGGATTATTAAAAGAGTTCATTTTATTCCCAACACTGCTATGCTTAGGTACATTAGTACTCAAACAAAGAATTGTACACGCCTTGGACTCCTTTTGCGACCACTCAAAAAATATTCTAACTCTAAAGAAAATAAACTGCAGAGGCTTTGCTACTCTAACTAGAAAATCTAAACTATGATCATGAAAATTGAAGACCAGGTGTAGTATTTATAAACTTGGGTTATATACTTTGACGTTGGACCAAGGCCTTGATGTTGCATACTTGATGTTGCCGCTGACACAAAATGGTGATTCATCAATAGACATTCGACAGTTGGGAAATGGTGAAGGATATGGAAGGGTAGATTGCCCAAGAACATAAAAGCCTTTATTTGGTTAACAAACCACTCCACCATTCTAGATTGAGTGGTATTACAATGGTGGGGCTGAATGTGGAGAACACATGTCCTCTCTACATGGTGGCCACTAAAATTGTATTGCATTTTATTTATTGCTACCCCTACACCATCAATGTTTGGTGGGTAGTGAATATATGACCTGTATTGTAATTTGACAATGATTCTAAGGTGGTTGTGGTGCTATGGTTAGTTTCAAAAGTGCATAACCATTGGGTTTTTCATTGTTTGTTGTTGCTACCATTGATGAAAACTGATACTGTAAATTTTTGGCTTTGGCGTGAAGCAATCTCAGCCATGGGGATCATGCCCACTTTTGATTCATCCTATGTTAGCTTTAGGAAGAATTTGGTACTCTAGGATATGGTTTCATAGGTGGGGTTGGTTAACCTCCTACCCTTGCTCTAGGGGAGTTGGATCTTGAGGATAGCCCATTCTGCATGAATTGGCAAGGGGATCATATGATTTTATGGGGTGTGCGAATTATACTAACTAAGGTGGCAATTACAGAAGATTTGTGGGTGCCAACGGGGGGTGAAATTGTTCTGCCCATGGGTCATGGCCTCCAAGATGCTGAGGCTTTCTTTTCTAGGGTAGTGTCCAAGATGGGAAGTAGCCAAGTCCCCAAATCAGTGGTTCCACCAATTTGGTAGGAAACTATTGAGTTGGTAGATCACTACTTAGTACACTCTAGCAATGTATGGATGTTGCAAAGTGTGCACTTGAGTTTCTTGAAATGTTTGCAGTTGGGATGTGTTGTTAACCTGCCATGTTTCTTTTTGTGGATGTTGCAACGCCAACAATAGGGATGACATTCAAGGCTCATTCTGGATTTATGGTGGGTTGCTCGGGTGTGTAAGCATCATCGCCAAAGAACACTTCCTTCAATGCTATTTATGGGAGGAGGGGACCTTGTTGATCTTCATTAATTGTGGCCTTAACTAGGAAGCTTGAGGATTCGAAGGTAGGAGTCAAGGCTCTAGAGTTGGTCATCGGTAAATGCTTGCTAGTGACTATGCTTGAGGCCATTGGTGGATCTGTTCCTCAAGATTTAGAGGCTATGTTATCTAGGGTGGTAGAGGAGGTGGTGACTCAAGCTCACATTAAGGAGCAGGCCTTGTGAATGTGGAATTGGAAGGCTCGAGACGAGATGTTCCAACAATAGTTGGAACTAGCCGAGTGCCTCTATGTTGAGGTGGCCAAAGAGGAGAAGAGGCAGGGGGATATAGCTTAGACAACAACAATGAATGAGGTGGAGGCAAAGCTCTGACAAAGTATTTGAGAGTAGCTCCAAAAAGAAGTGCAAGAATAGGAGGCCCAAGTGAGGAAGGAATGGGAGCACTATGAATAGAAGGAGATGGAGGCTACTCAGCTCTAGTAGCAACAAGATTGGGTGCATGAGCACAATGCCTATGGTTGGCTTTGGGAAGGGACATGATCCTTTGTTGTTATGAATATTGGTTAGAACACATCATGGCATGACATAGGGTGATGAAGCTTCACCCAGATGAGGAGGGGGATGCCAAGGAGTATGCAAGGAAGCAGGAAACTTTTAAGGTTGTGCAGGCCTTCCTTGCCATATATAGGCTGTAGGCCTAGGTTGCAGTCTCTTTTGGTTTTTACCCTTTCTTTTGTTTTGATCCTGGGGCCTGTGGGTCGGTCCTTGGGGTTTTTGGATCCACACACCAGTTTTGGCTGCTACCACCACTACCCACGTGCAAAAGACGGCAGCACCCATCACCCAGGGTGAACGCGGGTCCCGAAAATAGGGCACACAAACCAGCACGAGGCTGCACAGGACCACCTTACAGCACTTGGCCAGCACACCAAACGCCATTCTTTATTTTTGTTTACTGCTGGCATTTGTAGCAGCGCCACCCGCAGCACAATCCCACATTAATGACCCTCATTCTGTAAACTTTCCATGCCTTCATGTCCAACCATTCATTTACCAATAGTAACTGACGATGATTTTTTTTTCTTTTTTTTTTGGCAGGGTCTCAAAGTTCAATTATAGAGACTCTGATAGAGATGTAGAGAGAGAGCGACGATGATGGCATGGCCCATGATGGATGAGCGTGTTGCAAGATGAGGCCAGAAGATTCGTCCAAGTTGGGGAGCAACACAGATTCTGCATCCCGCGCTGAACAGAATCACCCAGAAATCATCGCCCTTGATATTTGCTACAGTTGCTGTCACTGTTTTCGGTGCTTCTTCTGCATGTTAATGCAGCCATACGTGCCACTTTTTCGGTCTGAGTTACAGAGGACATGATGCAGATTCCCTGCAGTGCTAGGTCTGTGCTGAAACAGCGATGAACAAAGAAAGAGAAAAAACCAAAAAAAAAATAAAAATGAAGTTGCTAAGTTTAGGCTCTCCAACAATGTTAAATGTTACAAAGCCTGTCTAAAGTTGAAATTGCAGTTTCCAGTTTTAATGCCGGGCTCTGCATGATTATTGTCATTTTTTTACAGAGATTCCCAATCCAACTGACTTGAAGTAAATTCATTCTTTGTTTGTAAATGCAATGTTCAAGCATTAAAGTTTCAAATTCTCGGTATACTCATTAGTGCAGGTTGCAGATAGATTAAATGGATGGACGGAGATTTCTATAAGCACAGATGTTAGTTTATTCGATTTTCATGTTTAATTCCGAACAGCAGAGCTTTGAAGATTCAAGTTTCCCACGTCACAACCGTTGTCAAAGGCACTTTCGGATACTGCATCCACAGTAAAATCTATACTTGTATCCCTTAAGTGTAGCTACACTAAAGTTATAATTGAAATAATCTAGTGTCCTTTAATTTATAAATGTTTCAACGGTTATAATGAATAACACTATTTTGGTTCTTTGCAGGTATTACATGACATACACGCTTATGGATAAAAGTGAGATATATAGTTTCAGTGTGGTTCTCCTAGCAAGTGTTTGTGGCAAACCTAGGCCGCCAGCATGGGGCAACAACACTCCTAGTCAGTTCCTAGTCAGTTCCAGGAGCAAATTCAAAATTGGGTCAGCTATCATTGTATATGAAATTGAAATTGGAACTGAAATTTTTTTTTATGAAATTGAAATTGGAATTGAAAAAGTTTTTTATTATATCCTTAAAACTGGTAGTGTAGCAAATATTTCATTAATAAAGCTACCAAGCTTTCTTGATATTGCATCAAATAAGTCTTTTAAGCTTTAGTTGTAATATGCTATTTGTGGTGACAATGCTCTAAAATAAGACATTAGAAAAATATGTGAAGCTCATCTTCAATTGCTTTGTGATTGCTATTGATGTGTAAATTTTGGATGCACCAACATCGAAAAAAGAACTTGTTTGAGAAGACTGTTGCCTAAGGTGCCTCCTATATGGGCATAGAAACCTAGGAATAGTCTTGGACTATGTGACATTCAAAAAGTAAAGCAAACCAAAAAAATAGGAGAATTTAAATTGGATAACTATCTTGAACTTCAAGACTTCATGAAAATACAGTAGATAACTAAAAAAATTTAAACTTCTCCCTGGTCCCCACTGCTACTACTAGTGGTGCCCACTACTGGGCAAGAAGATCCCGACCATTGCCAAAGAGAGAGAGAGAGAGAGATTTGTTCCACCTCTGCTGCTAAGGTAGTTGACATGTCTACTGTTATTGCGCTATTTACCACCATCTGTGCATGTCCCCTTCACTGAGAGGGAGAGAGAGGTCATTTCTACCATGAGAATGCTGCCACCCCTTGTCCTCTGCTTATGGGAGAAAAACCGCCTGCTGTAGTTGTTGACATTAACCATGCAAGAGCCTACCATGTGCATTGCTACTCGTGATGAATTATTTGCATCACCTGCTGACTACCATGAGTCACACACCCATTGACGTTCATCAGAAGGGAGGAAAAATAGAACCTCATGCATCCCATTACTTCTAATGCCTGGAATGTTTCTATCATTAGAAGCTCCTATGTGTGCTGTGTAGTCACTTGATGTGCACACTACTGTTACTAGAAAGAAAAAGAGAGAACTCTACAGTAATTTCTGACTATCACCATGTGCTTGCACTATTTGCTAACGCACCTGCAGGAGTGAGGGGAGGTTGAGAGATCTACTCCACTGCTAACTACACTGCTTGCTCTTAGTATGTGTCACTGCCACTATTGCAGTTCGTAGTTTTGTGCACTACTATTTGCTGGGGAAGGGAAGGGAAGAGAGAGAGATGTACTACTATTTTCTCTATGTGCTGCAAACATGTCATTTGTAGCCTCTATTTCCTAGCATGCATGCCATTATGTCTACCATGTATACCATTGAAGAGAAGAGAGGTTGGCCCTAATGAGAGAGAGGCTTGGCCCAATGTTCTTCCCTTTGCTCCCCACTCTATTCTCCTTTTATAGCAACTCATCTGGTGGTTTTAAATGCCCACATCTCACATTGGTTTCAATTACCACTTGCTATTAGTTACTGCAATCGTAACTTCCATGTTGACAATTACCACCACTCATCTAGTGTAATCACCACCACATCCCATTTCGTCCACCACCTGCATAACTCCCACCATTGTCACCATGTTTTCCACCATGTCCACTTGTTGATTACAACCATGTCTCATGTCTCTGTGTAATGCATGTAACTCCCAACACCAGCTAGGCCATTATGTCCACACCATCATGGCATGGCAACATAACCACTACAACAAGCTTGCCATTATAGATCAGGCCCCAAGATGTGCCTATACAAATTAACTTTTTGTGCTAGGTGCGAGGGGATTAGACTTGTTGATCATGGCCCATGCCTAGCATGGGCAATGTTGACATCAACAATTGCATAGGCAATAGGTTATCTCTTCTTATGGAGTGTTGACCTATTTATCTATTTCAATTCAAAAATAATGAGAGTCCAATCTTACCTTGCTAACTTGACATCATAGATGAAGGTGATAGCATGCGATATCGCATGGGCCACGATATCACGTCGGCCCCTACGATATCGCGTAATCTATATTGCAGCCTGTTACCTTGTCTATAAATAAGAGGCAGCTTTCCCTTGTTTCTCCATCTAAATCTAGACCTTTAGCTAAACTATGGTAGTTTTACCATTCTAGAGATAGAATAATTTCTATGTGCCCGTAGTAGGAGTCTCAAAGTGAATGGATCTTTATTCGAGCAAATTGTACCTTAGCACACATTTGTGTACGGAAATAAAGATGAACTTTCTGATAAACCTTGCAACATATGGACTAAGCTAGATAGGATTTAAATTATTGTTATATGTTTAAATGCTTTCCTAAATAATTAATCTCTCTCAACCCTTAACTCTCTTAGTTAAGTGCATTCAGTACGACAACTTTGAGCATGTGTGTAACGCTTGGTAACCTAGTAACGAATAGCGTTTGGTAATCCCAATAGTGTTGCACTAATTCAGGGTGTGTATGGCATGTGGCAATAGATACTAATACTAGGATAATTAGAACTTAGTTAATTAAAGTTAGTCATTTAGTCTCTTCATCCTTCACCTCTTAACATAGGTGTTAAAAAGATAAAAGACATAAAAATCACATACCTCAAACTTACTTAACCATACAACTGTGACAATACAAGTAAGTTTGGGTGGACAACGATTGATTAACCTTAAGTGTTTCATTAGGGCGCGTAAGCACTTAATCCTTGGAGTTCGACTGGATCATGCATGCACACTTGTATTTGTATGGTTGAGTGTAGGGGTACCTCACCACTCATCATTGGCGCTGTTGCTGGGGACTTAGTTGTTTTTGTGCTACGTAGAACATAGGAAATCATTCACATCATTGGGAGCTAAAACAAACCCTTAGGGTTAATCAAGAGAAAAATAACATAACGATAAACAACACATTGAACAAGACTAAAATGTCTTCTTCTTCGAACAAAAGCACTTCACCGCCTAGGAACAACACTAGAGACAGTCGGTGGTACAACATACATAACCAAAATCTACCAGTTCCTCAATAATTCAGTGTGGTATATACTCATCATGATGAATATATACCTGACTTTACCTTTGTCTTCCATCAAGATGAACAACTACGTTGGAGAGACTTGGAGGGTAACATAGTGTTGCCTCCGGATAGAGTAGCCCCCAACATGCTTCTTTGTGTCCTTGCATGAATAGGCATGTTACAATTATACATTGAGTACATTGCATGCGATTACAATGCAAGGGACTACCATTCCACAGAAGCGCAACGTCAATGGGACTTGTGACAGGAGAGTTACCACACATCGTTGAAGGGCAAAGGACCCCATAATGCTTTTCCAGTCATAAGCGAAATTAAGGGTGGTGAACCTATTTCAATAGGTTCTCCACAAAATAATGTTCCTCCTTCTAATGATAGTGTGGAGGTAGTGTATCATAACCTTTGCTCCATGATTCACAACCTTGGTTTTGATCCCCACGAACACCAAGTGTTCAATTAGGGAACACAAACACACGATAAGGGCAAGCATTCTGATCGTCATCACGATTGGGATCAAGATCACCGAAGGGAAAGTAGGAAACATCATCATGGCGATGGTTCTCCTTCCTCTTCCCCTTCATCATCATATTCACCCTCTCCTTCAACATCTAGATGCAATCATAAGGAACCTAACTGTGATGATAAGGGTAAGCAAAATGAGAGACCTTGACGAGAGAGTCAAGAGTGAGGATGAGGGCATTCTAGGGAATCACGACATGGAAGAAGGGAAAGTAGGGAACCATATAGGCATCACAGACTCCATGAGATAAATGACCATGATGAACCCCTACTTGCAACCCGAAGCATGTTAGACATTATGGAGGCCATTAGAATACCTACAAGGCTCCAAAAATATAGTTGGATCAAGAGACTAGACATGAATAACATCCCATGATTTGAGGGGGGATACAACGCTGATCTGTAGAACCACTTATAGGCATTTTACGATGCCTGCGCCTTGCAAAACATTGAAAATGAGTGGCAAAAGTTAAAGTTATTTCCAAGGACACTCATAAAAGAAGCAGAACGTTGGTACCATTCGTTAGAGCTAGAATCCATTTGAAGATCGAGTACGATACTAGAATTGTTTGACAATAAATATTAAACGTACTCTCGAGTGTCAAACTTGCGAAAGCAGATCCAAGGATGGAAGCAGGGTAATCATGAACCCTTGGATGCTGCCATGGGCTGATATTATGCATTGTTACATCATTGCCTAGGCCATGGTTACACACAACAGGATCAACTACACCATCTCGTAGATGGGCTAAGACATGAAACTGGGAGAACCCTTGGAACATATGCCCAAGGAAGATTATCAAAGCTTAGGTCCCATGAGGTTCATAGATTGTTGGAGCAAGTAGCTAAGAAAGAAGGAGATCTATGCAAGAGAGAAAGCATGGAAAAATACAACCATGATCCTTCCCTTTGAAAAAGGGGAATGAGATTCTATGAGGAGGAGGATGAGTCATCACTTGAAGAGATGGTGAATAGGAAAACCTTGCCACTCCAAAAATTAACAATAGAAGTGTCAGCTAAGGTAGATCAAATGTGGGACTCCTTAGATAGTAGATTTGTAACCATTATAAAAATTGTAGAGGAGTCTAAGGAGCGAAGTAGTGACCATGATAAGAAAAAGAAGAGGGATTTAGACCATGCACATAACAAAGGTAAGGGTAAAATGACTATCACTAAAAAGGTTGTGGATTGTGATACAGACAATGACAGTGGATGTGAAATATGCCAGTATGACCATCCTAAGGGATGTTACCCAATAATCTCACATCTGCAAGAGTCCAGGGTGTACGCACTTAACCCACGACTTAACAAATGGCAGGCACCTTGAAGATTACCTTATCCCCAAGGTAACCCGAGGCAGTTCCACCAACCGCTAACGTATTATCCAAGTGGAACTCCACCACAACCTATTGAGTAACACCAGTAGTGGCAATACCCACAATCATGGGGGATGCCACCGCCAAGGCAACAATACCCGTACCAACAACTAGATCCATATGGCTACTACATGCAACAACCAATCTCTCCAAGTGACTCTGTTAGTCACACTACCCCACAACGTCACTACCAAGCTCAGGAGTATTATAGGACTCCTTCTTCTGGGAGAGACACACCACACACATACCATCCTTCAAATTCATCTGCAACTCTTACACCAATAGCTCCACTACCACCCACTCCAACAATGCAAGGGGAACTCCCCACTCAATTGTAGCAACGCAATGCTACGAGAGCTATAAACCTTCAACCTACTACTAGTTTTGACAACCACACAAAGAGAAGAGCTCTATTCAAAAGCAATAGTCCAAACAAGCTCTCACAACCACAAGCGGTTGAGCCTCTGAACACTTCTCCATCAAATAAGGATTCAGATCTTCCTTCAAATCAAAAATAGAGCTCAACACATACAGTTATGTTAACACATACCATCCCTAACTGGATTAACATGGGCCACCTTCGTAGGAAATTCTCTGATCTTGGGAGTCCTCTAATCTATCTCCAAGTCGTTGGGAATGAACCATGTAAAGCTCTTTTGGACTCAGGTTCCGAAGTCAACTTGATATCACAAGAAATGTATAAATCCTGGAACCTGCCTCCACTAAAGAAGAGCAATATTTGCTTAGAGTTGTCTAACCAGTCCATCACCATTCCCTTGGGACTAGTGAAGGACATCATTACCACTGTGTGTGGTTGGTCATACCCAGCTGATTTCCTACTGATCCAAGTAAACAATGACAAAGGAAACTTCCTAATAATAATGGGAAGGGCATGGTTAAGTACCATAAATGCATGCCTAGGAATTCACGATCTTTTCCTAGAAATATCTAAGGAAAACACTTATGGGAAGATCGAGAAGAAGAAGGTTCCATGCATCACATACAGTGATACAGGGTGTGATGGCGTACAGGAATGTTCAACATTGCCTGCATGCAACCGGTGTACCCAGGAAACTAACATACATAAGTGCCTATATGTAGAAACCACACAACAAGAAAACACCCAATGATTGATAGCTAATCAAAAGAGAAATCCACCAACATGCATTGAACTAACTGGGGGAACAATGTATGCACATGTCGAAATCATAGATACACTGGAACAAGAGCATCACCAACTTCCAACCCTTAACCTAAAAACATTAATTGGGAAAAGTTGGACACTTCTAAAAAATTCAAACAAGTGCTCATTATTTTGGATCTCTTCCTTCCAACTTAGTCATGGGGGAAATGGCCACCTATGCTGATCACTCATAGCCCTCAGTTCTTTTTAAGTTTTTTTTTTACACATTTTTGTTTTACAACATTGTTATACTCTTTCATTTCTTTGTATGTTTGTTTATTTTGTTTGATTCATCACCTAATAAGTGATCCTAATGGTAAAATGAACTGTATTCCATTGATTGCCAATGTTTGATTTTTACCTTTGAGTTATGATGTTGATACTAAGGTATGGTTCTTTTTGATATAACAGGAAATGACTCCACTTCATCCATACATCCATAAATTTCTATGATCTCTCTTGGCTTGGAACTATACAGTCCCTATCTCAGTAATAAGAACTATCAATGAATTAGTGACTGGGCATTTCTCAAACTAAGGAAGGACTCAAGGATTGAAGAGGGTGTGACTTCAAGGGGATTTGATGCACTTGTGCTGGCCATTCTCTTGGGTTCTTGGATGCTTTCTTCTTGAGTTTTCTTACCATTCCAACATTGCCACATTATTAGGAAGTTGAGCAAATAAAAATAATAAGTCTTTGCATGGTGTGGTTCTCACACAAAACACAAAAATAAAGGTGAGAATTCAAAGCACACCCCTTAGAAAAAATAATCATCTGGGCTACAAGCACTGGTTATGGAGCTAAAATAAACATGTTCCCTCTAACTAAGGACCTTTTTTCTTCCTACTTTCTCCTCTTTCATTTCATCAGAATGGTGGTGGCTCTTTGGTGAAGGCATTCTTGTTACTTCGGGTGGATGGATTGGCCAAACGTATTAATGTGAAGTCACTGGATGTGGATGGTTTGAGGCTGGATTTGGAATGAGATCTACTAAGTCACATTAACCATTAATACACAAAGGGCTGTACATCACCTTGTTTTTGAGACACCATTCCATTCTCTTCTTTTCTTTTTTCTTTCTCCATTATTCACCTCATTGCCGGTTGTATCAATACTCCATATTTTGGTTGATGCATTGTTTTCTTTTTGGTAAAATCTTGTGGTTAAGACTTCAACTCTTATCTCCAAATGACATTCCTAGAGCCTATAGACTCTTTGAATGTGGGATTGTTAGGGCATTAAGGACATGAGCCTACTTTGGGGAGGACCCACTGGCATTCCTATTTGGTGCACCTATTGATTTTTTTCCCTTAAAAATTTATGCAAGCACCATTTATTTTGTTCATCTCCATCTTTGACATCCATTTTATCAACGTTCCTATTGTTTCTTTTTCTTCATCTTTTCTCATTCCTTATCTTTTTCCATTCTATCGCTATCGGAGGTTCACTCTCAGTCATGGGGGTCCTGGTCCAATTTTTTTGATTTTCTCCTTTCCCTACACCTCGGGTAGTCACCAATATTATATCTCCAGATTCACATTAGCCTTATCACAACTCAGCCAATAGACCTTACACTGAGGTAAGGTATTAACTGCATTGTGATTCATTTACCCTTGCTAATATCAAACTGTGTTGTGTGTGCAGATGGCAATCATACAACAATGGATTGGATGTAGAGGAAACACTTGGAACGGACTGGTGCTGAAGCGGTTATGCAAGGAACAAGATTGATGTCGTGCTTATGGATGGAAAAAAAAAGCACAATCTTGGCATCAGTAGCAACAAACTTCTTCTTTTCTCTCTCTCTTCTCTCTTCTCTCTCGGCTACCAAATAAGGCTAGATGTCAAATGTGTATAGTGTTCACTCTTATTGTCATGAACACTAATTTTTTCATGTTTTGTAATGATGATCTGTTCACATGTCACCCGATCTACCATTAGTGTCATTCAAGTCAATAATCCCATACCTTCCCAATATTTTGTAAGGAACCTAAGGACAAGTTTTTATTTAATCATGGGGGTATGATGGGATGAAATATCGCATGGGCCACGATATCGCGTTGGCCCCTGTGATATCACATACGCAATATCGCAGCCCGTCACCTTGTCTATAAATAAGAGGCATCTTTCCCTTGTTTCTCCATCTAGATCTAGATCCTTAGCTAAACTCTAGCAGCTTTACCATTCTAGGGATAGAATAATTTCCATGTGCCTGCAGTAGGAGTCTCAAAGTGAATGGATTTTTATTCGAGCAAATTGTACCTAAGCACACATTTGTGTATGAAAATAAAGACAAACTTTCTTATAAACCTTCCAGTATATGGACTAAGCTAAATAGGATTTGAATTATTGTTAAATGTTTAAATGCTTTCCTAGATAATTAATCTCTCTCAACCCTTAACTCTTCTAGTTAAGTGCATTTAGTACGACCGCTTCAAGCACGTGTGTAATGCTTGGTAACCTAGTAACCAATAGCGTTTGGTAATCCTAGTAGCGTTGCACTAGTTTAGGGTATGTACAGCATGTGGGGACAGATATTGATGCTAGGACAATTAGAATTTAGTTAATTAAAGTTAGTCATTTAGTCTCTCCACCCTTCACCTCTTGGCATAGGTGTTAAAAAGATAAAAGACATAAAAATCACATACCTCAAACTTACTTAACCATACAACCATGACAATACAAGTAAGTTTGGGAGGACAATGATTGATTAACCTTAAGTTTTCCATTAGTGCACGTAAGCACTTAGTCCTTGGAGTTCAACCGGATCACGCGTGCATGCTTGTATTCGTATGGTTGAGTGTAGGGGTACCTTGCCACTCATCAGAAGGGATATAGGAGCACATAGATAAGTTGCTTTCATGTTCATACCTCCTCTAATGTCAAGTCAAGTAAAATTATTTTTCACCTATTGGATTATCTAAATGTGCAAAGGTGCCTTATCTCTAATACTCTTACGTAGCTATTTTGTATCACAATGAAGAATCTCCTTCTTAATGTTTTAGTTTTTAAGCTAGATCATTCCCTTATAGAACCACCCTGTATGTTGTATAGCCACTAATAATAGTCACTGTGTAATAATAGAAATTGTAGACATATAAAAGAAATTTACAAATAGCTTCTATCTCTAAGGGAATAATATTTGCTTCTAGAAGCAACAAATCATATTGTGCTTATATTATAACTTGAAACTCTTCTAGCAAAAAATACTCTTGAATCTCTTCTATTTTCTTCCAATATTTGTTAGCAAGTTGAGGGCCCTAAATAACATACCCATACAAAAGAGTTTGTTGCACAATAAAAAAAACAATTATCTTTTGATGTCTAAACAAAAATAGCTTCCTTCTTACCTTTACTTTTAAGGCCAAATAAGGCTCTTAAGCCATCTGCAATCCTCCATTTGATGCAAACCCTCCAATTGTAATTGTGAGAAAGATCTAACCCAAGGTATCTATAATTTGAAGCCATATATATTTGTTCTATACCAATAGTAAAATAATAATAATGATTTCTAGTATCACACTTCATAATTTTGGTTTTTGGCACATTAGCGTTCATTCCAAACTATTGGCAAAAATCATTTAGAATAATAAGCATTTTCTGCAATTCTTCTTTAGCTTGAAGATGATAGCTACATGATCCACATATAACAAAAAGCTTATAGGATTATCATTAATTTTAATAAAGTATTAAATTATAATTTTAAGCACCCACTCCTCTAGTTCATCAATAAAAATGCCAAAAAGTATAGGGGAAAGAAGACAACCTTGTTTCACCCCAATATTACTATGTAGTAAAATATTTTTATGTAAGTCATAATCTATGATTTATATATATACCTATTGGTAAAGACTTTGAATAGCATATAACAAGGATGAAGGAATGCCAATGTCTTGTAATCGCTTCTATAATTTACTTTAAATAAAGGAATCATATGCTTTGGAGAAATCCATGAAGCAAATAAAATTTATTTTATTTTATCCTTTCGTACAATCAATAAGATATTTTGGTGTCAATGAGTTGTTGGGTATTCCAACACTCAACCATACAAGTCACAAGTGTTCACACACAATTAGATTGTAATCTGCAAATGAATAATGTAAGTATACTAGTGAGTCAATACTAAGTTCATGATCGTTATCTTCCCACTTAGTGGTTTAACTCTTAGTGAGATAAATGATAACTAATGTTGACTAAATCTTAATAAGACTAAGTGTAAACATAGTGAAAGTATATGTAAATTTTATTTCTAAGTACAATGAGAATGTAAATCTATTCTATCCTATGGTGATAAATATCTATTCCTAGTTTTCCATATATGTTTTGGATTGATGTAATTGTTACTAGGATTACCAACTTTACCACTAAGTGAATCATACTTATTCTATCTTACTAATAGACATTGGAATAGTAAATGACTTAGTAAATGTAAACAACATAAAAAAATAAAACTATGCTAAGTGATATGCTACAATGATGAAGAACAATGTTGATCTTTATTTTCATTCATAAATTAGGTACAGGAACAATCCACTCAAATAAAGTTTGTATACAACTATAATTCACTACACTACAAGCATTCACTCTAACTCTAACTTTATGGAAAGAAACTATAAGAATTTCGATAAGTTTAGCCAAAAATTTTCTTTTTGATATAATGATGGGTTAGTATTTATAAGCATAACCATGGTCTCACTACATCGTATCTATGACGACGTTTGCAAAGCTATGATATTATAACTACTATATCATAGAAACGATATCATATACTCCTATAAAACTTCTTTCATCATACCTCCAAGACTAACTGAAAACTCATTCTCAAGTTTAAACAAAAAGAGGATAGAGTTCCTTGCAAACTTGTGGGGTTACATAGACTTTGACATTATGAAACATATTTACATGAGTAAGTTTATTATGAATACCACATAGTGATTTGAGTGGTGTTACAAAATTATTATGTAATGCATGATTAACACATATGAAAAAAATAAAAGAAAACAAAAAAATTAAGCTTGATGTAGTTGTCTTTATATTCTAGGTAGTGGTAGCTCCTCTATTAGTTTCTTCCCCTTATTGTTAGGCTTCTAGAACTGATATCTACTCAGCAACACTCTGAGCTTCTTTTCTTTTGATCTGGGGTCATCTACCATCCATACAAATTCAACAATGTTGGTTGGAGTTAGTACTTTCCAAGGACATGGTAGTTATGAAAAAGTTTTATTAGCCTTGACCTACCATGCTACAAATTACAATTTTCCTTCTTTAAATGCTCTAGAAACTTTTTTTAGTTTCTGATAGTCTATCATCCTCATGGTCAAGTTTGCTACTACATCTTTCTGATCCTAATAGCTAGCCTTGACTACTTGTAATTCAAATTTTGCCAATTGAAGCTTTTGTTGTGCAACTTTTCTAGTTGCAAACTCTTTTTCATACATTAAGTACACTATAGCCACTTGCTACTCCAATTCTATTTTTGGTTTGTCTATTTTTAACGTGATCAAGGTAGCATACTTGAGAGTTGCTAATCCCATGTATTCTATTAAGTTCTCAATTTGTAAGTCTTTATTCTTTACTTTGTCTTGATGCACATGGACAAAGCTATCCAAGATGGGCTACCAATTAGGTGTCTATGTTGTAATGGAGTTGATTCTAGCTTTGGCCATCTAAATTTCCTTCTCATTAGTTTACTTATATATCTCCACTTAATCTCTAAAGTGCTCTTTTAAATTTTGATATTTTTTGGCTTTATTTTACTATGTGTTGATCTTAATTATTGATTTCTATTACATCGTGTACACTTCTTCCATTGATAAGATTTTATTTTCTTGATCTAATTGTCTTATGTTAAGGTTATCTTTGGTGAATTTCTCTCTTAACTAATGAATACCCTCTTATAGCACATTCTTCTACTTCCCAATATCTATCAACCTTATCTTTTCAACAATAATAATCTTATTTTCTTCTTCTAGTGCAGCTATAGATTTAGCATGTGCGTACATTTGAGCATCTTCTACAAAAGCAATCCACATTGAATTTTCCCTCTTCATATTCATTTGTATGTATTTGGTCATTTTTTAGCTAACCTACTCATTTCTAAACTATTCTAGTTAGTTAGGTGTAACATGTGATGCACGATCTTGTCTTTTAGCTCTTAGTGCCACCAACTCCTCTTGTAACCTCTACACTTTACTTTTCACATGTTGGATTTGAGTTTTCACCATGACATGTTTTCCTTTTGTTGAGATCAAATCAAACTAGACTATACTGATATCATTGGGGATATTAAAAGAATTTTACATGACTTGTCTCATCTACAACAATCTCTTCAATACATCTTCATGCTCTTTGGGGGTCACTAATATTCTAACTATGGTTTCTACATATTTAGCTCTAGTAATATCAACAAGTAGCACAACAGGAGCATTAAACGATTCTCTAATATAGTTTTTTTTAGCCTCTACTACTCCTACTACATCCTAATGTTACATTACCATCACTCTGGATCCTTCTCTTATTTTTAGCATTACTTGAAAGGATGCAACATTTCCCAAAATATGTTATGTCTAATCATCATCTTCTTATGCCTATAAAGAGACTTGACTACTTATAGGCCTTGTTGATATGGTTGGTCTATTGGGATTATCTCTGCCTCTCTACATGTTTGAGACTTCCCTTTTGTTCGAACTGATTATTTTCTCAATTTATTGTAAGTGGCTCATTGAGAGTTTGTAGTTTGGCTTTGCTGATGGAGCACTTTTCCTTGGCTTGTTTGTACCTGGATTCAACCCACTAGGTCCTACATTTTCTATCCCTATGACTAGAATATTTGCCACTACTATGGATTCTATTGCAACCTTAGTGTCTACTAGTTTCTTAACTTGATCTTTCTTTGGTGGAAGTAGCTTAGAAAGCTTATTCATGTAGCCCAAAATTCCAGCTTATCGACATAAACTTTTAATAAGATAAGGGAATGACATAGTAGGTTTTTCTATCTTCTTTTCCTCAAATCTCCTATATATCTCTAAAAATAGCATATGGATGATATTAGCTTGGAATTTTCCCTTCAAGATGATACTTCCTCTAGTAGCATAGGTGGAAATTTGATTAAGACTTTTTATTAGAACTATATGATATGTTCCAATTTTGAAATAGATATTCTCAGTAATGAACAATCTTCTATATTCTTTATCAATTGTTCCATAGATCCTATGTAGACATAAATTCCTTGAATATATGTCAAACCTTATAGATATCTTAGCTATGGTAGCTCCAATCATTGGTATGTTTAGTGCCTCTTCAATTGCTTTTATTGAATATGGCACTATGATTCTCTCAACTTTCACAATGACATCATCTTGTTTATTCTTCAAAAATTAAGATACTTCTCCCAAGTACCATTCACTATTGTTTGAAATAGTAACCCACACAGGAGAGGCTTGTAGCTATTCATGAACGTTAGTAGGCACAAACTCCATAAAAAGTCCAAAATTCAACTCCACTATGATAGTGGACATAATGGACTTCTCCTAAATTACTTGTAAACATACATTAGATAGGTTGAGATGTTGCCATATTATGGAGTAGGTGGTACATTAGTTTCTACCTATGTAGATTGTCCTATTGTAGGTGTGGATTGATGGATTTTATAATAATATTCCTCTTGCTTCACATGCGGAGTTCATTCTTCACCTCATCCTCTACCTCTTCCTTTGGACCTCTTCTTCCTAGGTTGTGATAGTCCTTCTACTTTGGATCAATCTAGTGACATTTGCAATCATAAAGAATTTTAAAATTACCCAAATGTTTTGGAAAAATCCTCTAACAGTTCATATGATTTCATTAGATTTTTGGTTTCAGTTAAAATCATTATTCATTATTAACTTTATTTTTAATTTCGATTGCAAAGTTGGAGAAATTTGTTATTTAGATAAAACCCTTATTGAATAATTTCTAGTAATTAGAAATAAATCTATCTTTAATGACCTATCACAATCTTTAATTTATTATTTAAGACATATTCAAATGGTCATTTGGAAGAAAACATTAAGTTTATTAGCTATATAAGATTAGAATGTGATTGTACTTTATTATCCTTACCCTCACTTTATTCTTCCAGGCATTAGAAAATTCTTCACATAATTCCCAAAATTGTACATGCAATGTTCTCCTCAACAACTAAGTTGGTAATTCTATGAGTAAAAGAAAATAAAAATGATTGAAATCAAGCTTGTAGTGAGGAAGATATGGAGCTTTGAAGGTTTCTAAGTTTGAAAAATAGCATAAACTTCCTAGGCATGAAATGAAAATTTTTTGTAATGATCTACACATATATATCGATTCTTACAAGGGATATATCATAGATACAATATCATGGATGTGATATTAAAGGGGCCAATATATCATATCTATGATATCATCATTGATCTTGTGAAAATTTTTATGATTTTTGATAAAAATGAGAAAAATGAATAGCCTAGAAGGTGCAAAGATGATCCAAAGGGTGCTTGATCATGGATGATGCTTAGAGTATATGAAGTAGTCATTAAAAGTATGTAAAGGAAGGAGTTTGAACAAGGTATGTCAATTAAGCTTGTACAAGATGGTTGATCAAATTTGCTGAATCTATGAATGAATATAAATATGTAGGAAAATGACAATGATTATTTAAATATTCAAGAGATACAAGATAATGTGAAATTGGTTATCAAGTATAAAACACAAGAGTTATACAAGTGAGTCCTCCCCAAAGTAGGCTCCTACCCTTGATGCCCTTCTATAACCACACCTAAAAGTGTCCATAGACACTCAAGGAGTTGAATGTAAATTATACTTGTTTTTCAAGACACACATATTAGTATTGCTTCAATAAGAAAATAATACTATATTATAAAAAACCATCAATTTATGATTATATATAATAATAAGGTGGAATGATGGTGGTAGGGATTGTAGAAAATGAGATGTGGATGTCTTACCATAAGCATAATGAATTCTATATGTAATGCATGGTTAGGATGATCATTAGCCATTCCATCCAAGATCCAAACCAAGTTCATACCACTTACCAATGACATTGCATTGTATCACCCCAAAACTAACAAATATAAGACTATTACAATTGCCAAAAACATTACCACTTGGTAATGCAATATAAAGAAGTAATTTATTAACAATACACTTTATTTAAAATGAGACTTGGACATTGCATAAAGGAGTGCCTTTAGACATGGGCAACATGTCCTTCTAGTGGAACCCCCAAAAAATTTTATTATGTGTAGATTAGTACTATATCAACCTTACCAAACAACTATCTTCAGGCATGGGTAACATGCCTTTCCAATGACATGGTGAAGTAGCACTTATTTTAGAACATAGTTTCATTTTTCGTTAGAATTCAAGTAAATAATATAACTTAACAACATGACAAGATTAATATTAGCAACTTTAGAAAATCCATAAATATTCTTGATGTCACATCCTTTTCATTACCTCTTGGTTCTTTACCCTTCTATCTAAGCATAACGATCATTGGTTTATTTTAGTTTTATTGTGGAGAGAATGTCGTTATGTTCATAATAAGAATATTTTCTTATTGTAAATGAGTGGATGGATGATGTGGTATTACTATATATAAAATCACCCCTTTAATGATTTGATAACGTACGATAAAATTCTCATTATGTTAACTACATCTTGTTTATTCCTTTACACTTTATTAGAAAAATCAACAAAAATATGTTCAAGAGAAATGGTAAAAGTATAGCAAAATGAGAAATAGGTAGGAATAGGAAAATGTATAAAGAATTTGAAAGATATTAAAGAATGAAAAATGATAAGAAATATGAAAAGTATGAAAGAATAGAAAAGATATTAAAGAATATGAAAATTGATAGAAATTAGGGAAAAGTATGAAAAAAATTATTAAAAAAAAGGTTAAAGCACGCTTAACAACTTCTAATTCAAGATAAGGTACCTCTCCTATGACTAAACGCATGATCAAGTAGTCAGAAAATGGATTGCACACCCCCAAGATCATATAATCTAGGTTTCCTATTTATCACTCTTAGTTATTGATATTTTCATTTATTTTCCCATGTAACATTGATGATAATGAATTTTTGATCCCTTGGAGATAAATATTCTATTAGATAAGGTGGTCTTTCCATTTTAGAAGATCTAACTATGTTTTTTGTTTATTATCAATATTAGGATTTGAGTTTCCATGTTCACTACTTGTTGGTGTATTGTCATTGTTTAGGATATCCTTTTGTAAGTTCTCTATTTGGGTCATTTTCTTTAGGTAGGAGTTGATACGTGGGTTGGATGTTTCCATAGATGTTTTGGATAGCTTTATGTTCTCATTTCTTAACCACTAGATGTCTTTTGGTTTAGTGGTCATTGTTTCTTATTGTATACATACTTGTTTTTTAAATTTATTATGGGCTAGTGTAAGGATCATGTTGATGTTTTGAAATTTTTTTCCACAACTACAACCTTCTTTATTGTAAGTAATGAATGGAATTCCTTACATCTGTATGAATTTATGCTTATCTTCCTTCGAAATTTCCAAGAACAAGTCTCTCATTCTTAGCCTAGCATCAATTATACTAAGCCATGCTCTCCCCATAATGATAGGACAATCTCTATCATTATTATTGAAATTAATCACAAGAAAATCTTCTGGATAAGACCATCCATTAGTAGTACTTATCATATCTTCTATCTCTTCCAAAGAAATGGTTATTGATTGATCCGCAAGCTCTAGTATTATGTTGCACTTCGTTAATGATGGTAGATTCCATGCCTTGTATGTTTCTTAAGATATTAAGTTAATTCTAAAACTTGAGTCTAGTAGAGTTTTGCATGGTGAATTTTAAACAATTTGTAAATAAATCAAAGGATTCTTAAGATCTATTCTTTTCTTAGAAAGTGCTACTCCTTTATCCAATATGATATGCTATTAGTTAACTTAACAATTATAATATTTTGGTTTGGTTGTTGTGGAAGAATGGTGGTGGTTAGAGGATATGTCATAGGAAAAACATAATTAGATGAAGTTCTTGCTTTACTAACTGATGAATGGCAAGATACCCCTACACTCAACCATACGAATATGAGCATAGCACACACGATCCGGTCGAACTCCGCAGACTAAATGCCTACACGCCCCATGGAACACTTAGGGTTAATTATTCGTTGTTTTCCTAGACTTACTTGTAGTTGTCACGGTATATGGTTAAGCAAGTCTAAGGTATATGATTTTTATGGTCTTTTGTGTTTTATGTCTTCTATACTAACGAGGGAAGGGTTGAGAAACTAAGTACTAACTCTAACTAATGCACTAAGTCTAAATTACCTAGTGTCAGCATCCGTTCCCACTTACCGTACACACCTTGAACCGATGCAACCGTGGTTACCAATGCTAATCATTACTGGGATCCCATGCATAACACACGTGCTCGAAGTGGTCATATTGAGGCACTTAACTAGCCTAAGTGCGATGAGCATCTTTTCCTTGGTTATCCGTACACATCCTTAAATTCTTGTAACCAAGTTGTACTCATTCCACATCACTAGGAGATAAGGGTGAGAGAGAATCTAATCGGGATGAGCATTCATTCCTTGATTATCTGTACACATCATTAAATGCTCATAATCAAGTTGTACTGATTTCACGCTACTGCAAGGTAATAAATAACATGTAATAAATAATAGTTAATAAAATCCTATTCCATGCACTGCAAGGTTTATCTAAGAAGCTCTTCTTTATTACCGTACATAACTTGTGTTTAGGTACAATGTTGCTCAAATAAAGATTTGTTCACTTTTAGCACTCCTACTGCGGGCACATGGAAAATATTCTATCTCTGGAGTGATCAATCTACCAGAGTTTTCCTACTTCTAGCCTAGGATAAGAAGACAAGGGAGAGTCACCTCTTATTTATAGATATGATGGCGCACTGCGATATCGCGTACACGATATCGCAGGGGAAGACACGATATCACGTACGCGATATCATGAGGGATGTGATATCACGACGTCTGTGATATCGCGACGACTGCGATATCACGTATGCGATATCGTGGCCCATACGATATCGCGTCCCATCATACCCCCATGACTAAATGAAAACTTGTCCTCGAGTTCATTACAATAATATCAGGAAGGTATGGGATTATTGACTGAATGGAAACTAATGGAATGACATGTGAATGGATCATCATTAGAAGACACAACAGACTGGTGTTCATGACAACAAGGGTGAACACCTTATTACATTGACATCAGACCTCATTTGGTAGCTTGAGAGAAAAGAGGAGAGAGAATAGGAGAGAAGAAGAGAGAAGAAATCTTGCTGCTGCCAATGCCCAAATTGCACCTTTCATTTTCCATTCGTAAGCGCATCGTCAATCTTGATCCTTACATAGCTACTTCAGCACTTCTCCATTCCAAGTGCTCCTTCTAGATCTAGTCCGTTATTGCATGATTACCATCTGCACACATAACACAGTCTTATATTAGCAAGGGTAAATGAATTTCAATGTGGATAATACCTTGCTTTGATGTAAGTCCATTTTTTGGGTTGTGGTATGGCTAATTATGGATCTAGAGTTATATTAATGATGACTACCGAGGGTGTAGGGGTTAGGATAAAATCGAAAAAAGTGGGCCCCGTACCCCCATGACTAATCGTGAACCTCTAGTAGCAAGAGAATGGAGAAAGAATAAGAACAAGAAAGAGGAAGAAAAAGAGATATCTAGGACATCGATAAAATAGATGTCAAGATGGAAATGAATAAAATAAAATTAATTGCAAAATGTCAAGGGAAAGAATTTAACTGGTGCACCAAATAGGAATGTCAGTGGGTACTCCCCAAAGTAAGCTCATACCCTTAATGCCCTGACAATCCCACATTCAAAGAGTCCATAGGCTCTGGGAATGTCCTTTGGAATAAGAGTTAAAGTCTTAACCATGAGAATTTACCAAAAAGAAAATAATGTATCTACCAAAATATATACTAATGAAATAACCGGCAATGAGGTAAATAGCGGAGAGAAGGGTGGAGAGAAGAGGATGGAATGGAATCCCAAGAACAAGGTGGTGTATAGCCCCTTGTGTATTTCATGATTAATGTGACTTGGCAAATCTCATTCCAACTCCAGCCTCAAACAAAAACATGCAAAACAAAAATGTGTAAAACAAAAACTTGTAAAACAAAAACGTGTAAAACAAAAATTTGTAAAACAAAAACTTGTAAAACAAAAATGTGTAAAACAAAAACTTGTAAAAGAAAAACATGTAAAACAAAAATGTGTAAAATAAAAACTTGTAAAACAAAAATGTATAAAACTAAAACTAAAAATAACTGAGGATCTCCAATGATCAACATAGGTGGCCATCTCCCCCATGACTGAATGGAAAGGGAGAGATCCAAAATAATGAGTGCCTATTTGAATTTCATAAAAGTTCCCAACTTCTCCCCATTGATGTCTTTAAGTTGAGGTGTAGAAGTTGGCGATGCTCATATTCCAATGTGTCTATGCCCTCTTTGTTAGTATGAGTTTCCCCAGTTCGTTCTGTGCATATTAATTTGCTCTTCCTAGTAGCTGTCAACCACAGGGTGTCTACAACTGGTGTGGTTGCTACATACAAGCACCTTTGAAGTTGTGTTTCTTGGGCACACCGATCACATGGAAGCAATGCTGAACATTCTTCCATGTCATCACCCTTTGTGTCACTGTATGTGATGCATGAAACTTTCTTCTTCTTGATCTTTCCATAAATGTTTATCTTAGATATCTGCAAGGAAATATCATGGATCCCTAGGTATGCATCTATTTTACTTAGCCATGGCCTTTCCATTATAACTGGGAAGCCCCCTTCATTGTTAACTTCAATCACTAGGAAATTGGCTGGGTATAACCAACCACACACAATGGTAATGATGTCCTCCACCAATCCTAAGTGAATGGTGATGGACTGGTCAGCCAGATGTAGTTGAATGTTTCTCTTCTTAAGTTGGGGTAGGTTCCAGGCTTGATACATTTCTCATGATATTAAATTAACTCTGGAACCTGAGTCAAGAAGAGCCTAATGTGGTGCATTCCAATAATTTGTAGAGAGATTAAGGGGCTTCCAAGGTCAGATAGTTTTCTTGGAAGGTGGCCTACTTTGATCCAGTTGGTTATGGTATGTGTTAACATAACCGTATGTGTACTTAATTGGATTGAAGGGTGCTTCGAGGCATTAGATGGTAGAGGCATGTACATGGGCACAACTGCTTGTTGTTGTGAGAGTTTGTCTAGGCTTCTGATTCTGAAGAAAGGTCTTTTCTTTGTATAGTTGTCAGAACTAGCACCAGGTTGAATATTTATAGCTCTCATAGCATTATGTTGTTGTGGTTGAGTAGAGTGTTCCCCTTGCATTGTTGGAGTAGGTTGTATGGGAACTACAGGTAGAAGAGGTGCAGATGGAGTTGGAGGATGGGATGAGTGTGGGATGCCTCCTGGAGGAGAAAGAGTCCTCCTAAAGTACTCCTGAACTTGGTAGTGATGTTGGGGAGTTGTGTGATTCATAGAGTCACCTGGAGAAACCGGCTACTGCACATAATAACCATAAGGATCAGGCTACCAGTAAGGATACTATTGTGTCGGTGGTGGCATCCCCCATGACTGTGGGTATTTCCACTGCTGATGCTATTCGATGGGTTGTGGTGGAGTTTCACTTGGATACTATGTTAGTGGTTGGTGGAACTACATTGGGTTACCTTGTGGATAAGGTAACCTTTGGGGGTGTTTGCCATTGGTTGAGTTTTGGATTAAGCGCATACACCCCAGACTCTTGTAGATGTGAGATAATTGGACAACATCCCTTAGGATGGTCGTACTAGTAGATCTCACATCCACCATCATCATCTGTGTCAGAGTCCATAGCCTCATCGAAAATAGGAATTTTTCCCTTACCCTTGTTATGTGCAAGGCTTGAATTTCTCTGCTTGGTCTTACCTTTGTCACTACTTCATTCCTCCTTAGACTCTCCTACAATTTCCGAGACACTTTCAAGTCTGGAGTCTAAGAAATCCCATAACTGATCTACCTTAGCCGATACTATGGTTGTTAATTTTTAGATTTGCAAGGTTTTTTGGTTCACCAACTCTTTGAGTGGTGACTCATCCTCCTCATCACAGAATTTCACTCCCTCCTTTCGAAGGGAGGGATCGCGATTGTATTCTTCCGCACTTCCCCTTTTGCGTAGCTCACCTTCTTCGTTTGCTACTTGTTCCAACAAGCAATGTACTTCATGGGCTCTAAGTTGTCATAGTCTCCCTTGGGCATAAGTCCTAAGGGTTCTTCTCATTTCATGCCTTAACCCATCCACGATGTGGCGAAGTTGATCCTGCTAAGCGTACCCATGGCTCGGGCAACGATGTAACAATGTGTAATAGCAAGCCATGGCAGCATCCAAGGGTTCATAAATACCTTGTTTCTAGCCTTGGATATGCTTATGCAAATTGGACACTCTGGAGTACATCTGATATTTATCGTTGAAGAGTTCTAGCATCGTACTCCACCTCCTGATGGTTTCCAGTTCTAAGGATCGATACTAATTCTCTGCTTGTTTGGTGAGTGTCCTTGGGAACAACTTAAGTTTTTTCCACTTATTTTCTATATTTTGCAAGGCACAGGCATCATGGAATGCCTGTAAATGATGTTGTGGATCAGCATTGTATCCCCCTTCAAAACGTGAGATATTTTGGTGCCTTGTTGGAATCCTAACAACCTCCATTATGTCAAGAATACTTTGGGTTGTGAGTAGGGGCTTGTCATGATCGTCTCTTTCATGAAGCCTATGATGTCTTCTTGGTTCCCTACTCTCCCTACATCCTTGCCCTTGTCCTCTCTCTCGACTTTCCCATCGAGGTCTCTTGTCTTTCCTACCTCTACCCTCACCGTTATGTTCATGATGGCTATGCCCAGATGTGGAAGGAAAGGGTGAGTGGTGAGATGAAGTATAAGAGGAAGGAGAACCATCACCATGACAATGTTCCTTACCTTCTCTTTGGCTGCTTCGGCCCTAATCGTTATAACGATCTAAGTGCCTATCCTTAGCATGAGTTGTTTTTCCTTCCGTGAATAGTTGGCATTCATGGGGATCAAAACCAGTGTTATGGATTTTTTAGCGTAGGCTCTGATACCTTACCTACTCGCCATTGTTAGGAGGGGGAACATAATTTGCTAAAGAACTCGTTATAAGGGGTTCCTCATCTCCTATTTTTCTAAGGACGTATGGGACCTTGCCCTTCAACAGTGTATGTTGGCTCTCCTACCTTAAGTCCCTAACACATTGTGCATGTGTGGGATGATAATCCCTCATATCAAAGTCTTCAGCAATGTATTCAGCAAATAATTATGTCATGCTAATATGTGCCAAAGCATGGAAGAGCATGTTAAGGAATGATCAATATGGAGGTAACATGATGTTACCTTGTAGATCTCTCCATCGTAGCTATTTGTCTTGATGGAGGATAAAGGTGAAGTTTGGAATATACTCATCAGGGTGAGTATAGACTATCTTGTATTGTTTAGGACTTGGCTAATTTTGGTTATGTGTATTATGTTGCCGACTATCTCTAGTATTAGTCCTAGGTGGTAAATTACTTTTGTGAGAAGAAGACATTGTTATCGGTGTGCTATTTCACCGTTATATAAATTCTTGTTTAATTAATTAATTCAAAGGTTCATTTAGGCTCCCAACGATGTGAGTGATATCCTTTATGTTCTATTCGGTGCACAAACACTTAGTCCCCAAAAATGGTGCCAATGATGAGTGGCGAGATACCCCTACACTCAACCATACGAATACGAGCATAGCATGCATAATCCAGTCGAACTCTGTACACTAAATGCCTACACGCCCCATGAAACACTTAGGGTTAATTATTCGTTGTCTTCCCAGACTTACTTGTAGTTGTCAGGGTGTATGGTTAAGAAAGTCTGAGGTATATGATTTTTATGGTATTTTGTGTTTTATGTCTTCTATACTGATGAGGAAAGGGTTGAGAAACTAAGTACTAACTCTAACTAATGCACTAAGTCTAAATTACCTAGCATCGGCATCCGTTCCCACTTACCATACACACCCTGAATCGATGCAACCGTGGTTACCAAATGCTAATCGTTACTAGGATCCCACGCGTAATGCATGTGCTCGAAGTGGTCGTACTGAGGCACTTAACTAGCCTAAGTGTGATGCGCATCTGTTCCTTGGTTATCTGTACACATCCTTAAATTCTTGTAACCAAGTCGTACTCATTCTGCGTTACTAGGAGATAAGGGTGAGAGAGAATCTAATCGTGATGAGCATCTGTTCCTTGATTATCCATACACATCGTTAAATGTTCGTAATCAATTCATACTGATTCCATGCTACTGCAAGGTAATAAATAACAGGTAATAAAATCCTATTCCATGCATTGCAAGGTTTATCCAAGAAGCTCATCTTTATTGCCCTACACAACTTGTGTTCAGGTACAATGTTGCTCGAATAAAGATACGTTCACTTTTAGGACTCCTACTACGGGCACATGGAAAATATTCTATCTCTGGAGTGATCAATCTGCCAGAGTTTCCCTACTTCTAGCCTAGGATGAGGAAACAAGGGAGAGCTACCTCTTATTTATAGATATGATGGTGCACCGCAATATCGCGTACGCGATATCGCAGGGGAAGACGTGATATTGCATATGCGATATCGCGACGGCCACGATATCGCGGCCCATGAAATATCGTGTTCCATCACCAACCTTTTAGACTTGTCTTGAAGAAAGGGAATTTCCTAGATTTGCATGTAGTATTACTAGTATGATCCTTGCTATGTATATTAACTACCCTAGTAGCACCTTTCTATTGTGGTTATGAAGATAGTTCTCTTTGCATAGTCAGTTATGGTACTAGTGGTGATGGATTAATAGCTTGATATGAGGGACCTAGTACTAGTTGAGATGTGTGAGGATGAGGATCCATGCATGATGTAATGGATCTATGGTATTCATATTGATAGTAGGAAGAGGAAGTATGGAAAAAGTTATTTCTAGGAGAGATAGGACATTGTACATAGTATCCATAGGGATTTGATTATCTATATGGATATTTCTACCTTGGCAGTGTCATTCCTCGTGGTTTTGGTTGTTGCCACTATTTCTAATATTATCCTTATGGTTGAGGATAAGCCCTACTTAGATAGTACAATTGTGGGTAGAGTTATCTAAAATTAGCTTTCCAATAAGGTAAGCACCTAGACATTTTTTTCTTAACAAACTTTAAATTGAGTACATATGCCCTCGATTCTTGTAAGTGGATCATGATAAGACATCATCCCTCAAGATGTTTGTATTGGCACACTTTGCAACCTATACTATATTTTGAGCTTGAGTCTATTATTTCCTCTATCATAGCAACCTTTTCTTTAATCTTATAGTTGTTACATCCATTATCCTTTTTCTTCATTTTATCCTTGTTTTTGTGGAAGGCTTGCTTAGGTATTTCCTTTACTACCTTAAGTGCTGTAGTGAATTTCTCATCCAAGGAATCCCAAATTTTCTCTACCATTGTTTCAATATCATTTATTGATTTTTGGATGGGTAGAGTATGGACCTTTTAGTATGTTTTAGCATTTGTCAAAACATTAAGCAAAATGGAGTCAAAGGTTATTTACATGGTTGTGTGATTATTGTGTTTGTAGGACCATGTACACAAGAAATGAAGATGAACTAAAGAGGACAAGGAATGAACTATCATAGAGCTCAAAGGAGGAGGTCATCCACATGATATTCAAATGATTATTCAAAGAACATGGATAAGGACCAGATGATGTACAAGAAAAGTTATCATCATCAAAGCATATAAAAGATCAAGACTATGGATAAGGAGCAATGCATTCAAAAGATAATGAAAGTGGAAGAAAGATGTCTCTGGGAAATAGTAGACGTCTTAACAAAAGTGGAGTAAACTAAGACAAAGATATCTTCAGAAACACAACATGTCTTTCTCAGACAAAGACATTTTTCATGAAGTAAAGATGTCTTTACAGAATAAAGGCTAGTATGAGAAATATGTCTTCCATAGGACAAATATGTCTTACAAATGGGAGACTTTAGAAAGATGTCTTTTAGAAAACAAAGATGTCTTCCCATTATTAAAGGCAAATTTAGAGACATGTCTCAAGCATAAGAAAGACGTCTCCCACAACTATTATTGACTATTAGCTAGTTGTTGCATGAGTTCCAAGATGGATTTAGGAATACAATAGCTATAAGAAGACTTGATGTGCATTGGGAAATGTGCGAGCCTTTTTGTATTTATTGTACAATCATTTGTAATCATTGAATTCTCTATTTCTCCTCATTGTTTTATCATTTTGTTATTGTAAAGTATGCTATACCTAATTGTACAAGGATCAACAAACTGAGTTGCAATTATCCCTTGTAATTCTTGTTCTTGTTGCCCTATAGGGTTGTAGTGCTTGAGCTTGGTGGGATCTTGTGGAATTGAGTTTTGGTGCTATGGTACAACACCTCGGTGTAGAGCTCAAGATTGTAAAGGTTGTGGAAGCCTTGAAACCACATTTTCAAGCCTAACAGAACCTTGTGGGATTGAGTGATTGTTGCTATGGTACAACACTCTAGAGCATGGCTTGAAGATTGTACAAGGTATGGATCCTTCAATCACATTTTTGAGAGCAACAAAGCCTAGAGGTATGCTTACAATCTATCTTGTGAGTGTGGAGTATCCAATTTGGGGAACCACATAAATTTTTGTGTGTTCTTTATTTCATAAAGGCTTGATTTGGGGAACTTATTCATCCCCCAAGTATCTTTCTTTATTTATTTAATTGAATTGAAGGCTACATAATTTCCTTGCTCTTCTTCTTAAGTATTCTTGTGAGATGATGATGGGATATATTGTTCTATTTGTGAAGTTTGCCCTTGTATTCTTTCAAAATTGATTTTGGTTCAACATTGATCAATGGTATGACCTTTTCTTTTTCAAAAGTTACAATATGGTATTGAGTCTTTACCATGTCTTTATCTTCCAAATTGATTCGATCTACCTTGATGAGTGGCGAGGTACCCCTACACCCAACCATACGAAACGAGTGTACACGCGCGATCCGGTCGAACTCCACAGACTAAATGCCTTAACGCCACAAGAAACACTTGGGGTTAATCGTTCGTTGTCTTCCCAGGCTTGCTTGTAATTGTCACGGTGTATGGTTAAGCAAGTCTGAGGTATGTGATTTTTTTGGTATTTTCGGCTTATCTTCTATGCTACCAGGAGAAGGGTTGAGAAAACTAAACTAACTCTAACTAAGATCTAAGTCTAATTTAACTAGCGTCAGCATCCGTTCCCACTTACCGGACACA
>MNCI01022141.1:111876-221792 GCA_015680685.1 Gnetum montanum | reverse complement strand
CCCGAAGGGAAGGTAGTATGAATAATGTAAGGTCCTTCCCACAGGGTTTGAAACTTCGTACGTTGAGGTACATGAGTGGGGTTCCAGTAAAGAACCTTATCTCCTGGTTTATACCTATACCTTCGGATCCTCAAGTCATGCCGTTGTTTATTGTGGGCCTTGTGTAACTCATTTAACGACAGTGCAACTAATCGATTTTCATCAAGCATATTTAAGGTGGCTAGTCGTTGCTTTTGTGCTAGGTCAAGATCCAAGTGAAGTTCACAAGCCATGGAGAGTGTACGGAGTTCACTCTGGATAGGTAGTTTTGGAAGTTTCCCGTACACGAGCTCGTAAGGAGAATATCCTGTAGGGAGCTTCCACGTAGAGCGATACGCCCAAAGAGCGTCATTTAGTTTTGTGCTCCAGTCTCGCCTAAATTTGCTAACTGTCCGCGTTAATATTCTGGTAATCTCCCTATTGGTAACTTCAGCTTGACCATTAGCTTGGGGGTGATAAGGTGTGGTCAGTTTATGCTCAACCCCTAAACGTTGCATCAACTTTCGAAAGGTTGCACCTGTAAAGTGTGTCCCATTATCAGAAATAAGTGCACGAGGCACACCAAACCTGTTAATGATTTGTTGTTGTACAAATCGGGCAGCTGTAGATGATGTACAATCGGTTACAGCAGCTGCTTCGGCCCATTTAGTTAGGTAATCAACAGCAACGATTATATAGGCCTTCCCGTTGGACATTGGTGTAATTGGCCCCATGAAATCAATTCCCCAAATATCGAATGGTTCTAAAGGTTGAATCCACTGCTGTGGACCCTCCATCCTAGTAGTCATCCCCCCATCACGTTGGCATCGCTCACAGGACTGTGCAAACTGATGGGCATCCCGAAATAGCGTTGGCCAGTAATATCCCGCGAGCAGGATTTTAGTGGCTGTGCGTCTCCCAGCATAATGACCTCCACAAGGGCCGTCATGAGCATCCTGGAGAACTCTTAATTGATCTTGATCGGGGACACACCATCGAACTAGGCCATCAGAGCAGACTTTATAAAGTTGCCCCCTAATTTCCATGAAATGTTTGATGTTGTGGAGGAACTGCTGCTTCTTTCTAAAATCTAAGTTCTGTGGCATTTGTTGTGAGGTTAGATAAGTGAGAATGCTACTGTACCAGTTTACGTTCGTGGGTTGGTTATTTATTACACCAGCAAAGAGGGCCTCGTCAGGAAAATGATCAGATACCGTGTATTCGTCCTCTTTGTTGTCCCATCGCAACCGGGATAGGTGATCAGCGACGACATTCTCAGTGCCTTTGCGGTCTACAATAGTTAGATCGAACTCTTGAAGAATTACCAGCCAACGTATGATACGTGGGCTAACTGTTGGCTTATTCATCAGGAACCTAATGGCACTATGGTCTGTGTGGATATATACCTTGTAGCCCAATACATAGTGCCTAAACTTGTCCAGTGCAAACACAACAGCCATTAACTCTTTTTCCGTAGTTGTGTAGTTAAGTTGTGCACCGGTAATACTTTTGCTGGCACAATGAATGTAGTATGGTCGTTTTTGCTCATCTAATTGTGTCAGTACAGCTCCTAAAGCATAATTGGATGCGTCAGTCATTATGTGGAATGGTCTAGACCAATCGGGTGCTTGTAGGATGGGGGTTTCTACAAGCCTCTGTTTAAGAGCTTGGAATGCTTGCTCACATTCCCTGGTCCACTCAAATGGCGCATCTTTCTTCGTTAATTCTACCAACGGCTTGGCAACCTTCGAGAAGTTCGTGATAAACCTCCTGTAGTAGCCAGTATGTCCAAGGAATGATCTTACATCTTTAACGGTTTCAGGTTGTCGAGTGATTCCCTGGATGACTTTAATCTTTTCGGGGTCCACCTCGATTCCTGACTGTGAAATTTTGTGCCCCAACACTATGCCCTCTTGAACCATCAAATGGCTCTTTTGCCAGTTGAGTTTGAGGTTGGTTTCGACACATCGTTTCAAGACCTGCTCTAACCGATCGAGGGCTTGGTCAAAGCTCGTTCCATAGGTGGAGAAGTCGTCCATGAAGACTTCTACTCCATTACCTATTTGTTGCTGAAAGATACTTAGAACTAAGCGTTGGAATGTGGCAGGTGCATTACATAAGCCAAAAGGCATTTGCTTATATGCGAACGTTCCCCAAGGACTGGTGAACGTTGTTTTGGCCTGGTCTTCTGGTGCAATGCGTATTTGGTTGTACCCGCTATATCCGTCCAGAAAACTATAGTAGCGATGCCCTGCGATAGTGTCTAAGACTTGATCTACAAATGGTAGTGGAAAGTGGTCTTTGAATGTTGCCATATTTAACAGCCTAAAATCTATACATACCCTCCATTTACCTCCCTTTTTTGGTACAATGACGAGAGGACTAACCCATTCGCTGTCAGCGATAGGGTAAATGAACCCGGCCTTGAGAAGCTGTTCAAGTTCTTCCTTAACAATTTGCTTTAGTTTCGGGTTCAGTCGCCTCTGGGGTTGTTTGCGAGGTTTCATAGAAGAATCAGTATAAATCCTATGTTGGCATATCCGAGGGTCTATTCCAGTTATTTCAGGATACGACCAAGCGAAGGCGGTAGACCACTTGTTTATCACCTTTAGTAAATTCTCTTTTTGTGTGGGTACGAGCTTTGCGTTAATGATCACCGGTTTCCCATTGTTGAGGGTCACGTATTCCAGACCGGTGGGTAACGGTTTTAATTCTAGGGGCTCCTGTTTAAACTCTTCAGGAATCTCCAACTTCCCCCAATTAATGTTTTCAGAGTTAAGGGCTGGAAGTTGGCAACGAACTTGCTCCAATAGGTCTGTGCTTTCAAGGTAAGCATTAGTTATTCCCTCAGTTAGTTCCATGCAGGTAGTTGGGTTGTCGCCTTTATCAGCTATCAGCCACTAGGTGTCTTCTTGTTGCATGGCTGTTGCATATAGGCACTTTTGTATATTGATATCCTGTGCACACCGATTGCATGCAGGTAGTGTTAGACTTCGCATTACTCATGACTTCTGCACGCAATGACACCCTGTGTCACTATATGTGATGCATGGAACTCTCTTCCTCTCAGTTTTCCCATATGTATTTGTCTTTGATATTTCTAGGGAAAGATTACGAATTCCTAAGCGAGCGTCGATTGTGTTTAACCATGCCCTTCCCATGATAATTGGAAAATCCCCTTTGTCATTATTGATTTCAATCACCAAGAAGTCAGCTGGGTATGACCATCCACCTACAGTTGTAACAATGTCTTCAACCTGCCCCAAAGGGACGGTGATGGACTGGTCAGCCAGCTCAAGGCGAACATTGCTCTTCTTAAGTGGAGGGAGGTTCCAGGTCTTGTATAATTGTTGTGAGATTAAGTTAACCCCAGAACCTGAATCAAGGAGAGCCTTATGTGGTTCATTCCCGGCGACTTGAAGGTAAACTAGGGGGACTCCTGAATCTGATAATTTCTTGGGAAGGTGACCAACTTTGATCCAGTCAGTTACCGTATGTGTTAGCATAACTGTGTGCATCGGACGTGATTTTGCGGCTGGAAGATTTCGTGAACCCGCGTTAGGTGTAGAAGCATTAGGAGACTCAACTGCCTGTGAGGGCAACGGCATGGTTGGATTGTTGGTCCTAAGGAAAGATCTTTTGGTTGGACCCTTGTTAGAACCAATCGGGGCTGAAGGTTTAGGTGCCCTCACAATGTTGGGTTGTTGCAGCTGAGTAGGGGTTACCCTGGGTTTTGTTGGAGCAGCTGGTGGTGCAACCTTAGGTGCAAGAGGTGCGGATGTACGTGGAGGATGTCGCGGGTACGGAACATTTCTTGAAGGAGGGGGAGTCCGAAAACATTCCTGAACGTGGTAGTAACCTGGAGGGCTCATGTAACTCGTAAAGTTACTTGGACAAACCGGCTGCTGCACATAATGACCATAAGGATCAGGCTGCTGGTAAGGGTACTGATGTGCTGGCGGTGGCATCCCCCATGACTGTGGGTATTGCCACTGCTGATGTTGTCCAATGGGCTGTGGAGGCGTTCCACTTGGATAATACGTCAAGGGTTGGTGGAACTGCCTCGGGTTACCTTGTGGATAAGGTAACCTTCTGGGTGTTTGCCGTTGATTGAGTCTTGGATTTAATGCATACACCCCAGACTCCTGCAGATGTGAGATAATTGGACAACATCCCTTAGGATGGTCATAGTAGCAGACCTCACATCCACCGTCATTGTCTGAATCAGAATTTTCAGCCTCATCGGAGTTAGAGATTTTTCCCTTACCCTTGTTATGTGCAGGGTTAAAGTTTCTCCGCATGTCTTTGCTTTTATCACTACTTTGCTCATCCTTAGACTCTTCTACAATTTTCAGGACTGTTTCTATTCGTGAGTCTAAGGAATCCCACATTTGGTCTACCTTAGCCGATACCTCCGTTGTTAACTTTTGGATCGGCACAGTTTTCCTGTTCACCAACTCTTCGAGTGGTGACTCATCCTCCTCATCACAGAATTTCACTCCCTTCTTACGAAGGGAGGGATCACGGTTGTATTCCTCCGCACTTTCTCTTTTCCGTAGCTCACCCTCTTCTTGCGCTACTTGTTCCAACAATACTTCAACTTCATGGGCTCTTAGTTGGGAGAGTCTCCCTTGGGCGTAAGTCCCAAGAGTTCTTCTCGTTTCATTTCGTAGCCCATCCACGAGGTGGCGAAGTTGATCCCGCTTAGCGTACCCATGGCCCGGGCAACGATGTAGCAATGTGTAGTAACGGGCCATGGCAGCATCCAAGGATTCATGAGCTCCTTGTTTCCAGCCTTGGATCTGCTTACGCAAGTTAGACACTCTGGAGTACGTTTGATATTTGTTGTTGAACAATTCGAGCATCGTACTCCACCTCCTGATGGTTTCCGGTTCTAAGGACCGGTACCAGCTTTCCGCTTCTTTAGTGAGTGTCCTTGGGAACAACTTGAGTTTCTGCCACTCATTGTCTATGTTCTGCAAGGCACAGGCGTCGTGGAATGCCTGTAAATGATGTTGAGGATCAGCGTTGTATCCCCCTTCAAAACGTGGGATATTATTTATATCCAAACGCTTGATCCTACTGTCTTTCAAATGCCTTGTGGGAATCCTAACTGCCTCTCTAATGTCAAGCATACTTCGGGTTGCGAATAGGGGTTCGTCATGATCATCTCTTTCATGACGTCTGTGATGTCTACGTTGTGGTTCCCTATTCTCCCTACGTCCTTGTCCTTGTCCTAACTCCTCTCGACCTTCTTGTCGAGGCATTTCATCTCTTCTACCTTTACTTTCCGCGTTATGCTCATGGTGGCTGCGCCCAGATGTGGAAGGAGAGGGTGAATGATGTGATGAAGGGGAAGAAGAAGGGGATCCATCACCATGGTGATGTTTCTTGCCTTCTCTTCGGCTGCTTCGGCCCCGATCGTTGTGACGATCAACGAGTCCGTCATTAGTGCGAGTGATTGTTCCTGCCGTGAACAGCTGGTGCTCACGGGGATCAGAGCCTGGAATATGTATCGTTGATCTAAGGCCCTGATGCCTAACCTCTTCACTAGAGTGAGGAGGAGGAACATCATTTTCTAAGAAACCCATCGTGAGGGGTTCCTCTTCTCCTATTTCACTAATGACGTGGGGAACCTTGCCCTTCAATAGTGAATGTTGGCTCTCCTGCCTTGCATCCCGAATACGTTGGGCATTTGTGGGATGATAATCCCTTGTGTCATAATCATCCAAAACGTATTCAGCAAGCAGCTCATGCATGCCATACTGTACCAAAGCACGGGAAAGCATGTTGGGAGCGGATCGATCTGGGGGTAACACGATGTTACCTTGCATGTCTCTCCACCGCAGTTGCTCATCTTGATGGAAAACAAAGGTAAAATCTGGCACATACTCATCGGGATGAGTATATGTGACCTTAGACTGTTGAGGACATGGTTGATTTCGGTTATGCGTATGATCCTGACTTTCTCCTGTATTGTCCTTAGGTGAGTTGATTTCATGAGAAGAAGCCATTTCTAATGGTGTGCTAACTTTCACCGTTATTTATGTTCTGAATTAACTGATTAACCCTAAGGTTCATTTTAGGCTCACAACGATGTGAGTGATATCCCTTATGTTCAATTGGCGTAAAAACACTTAGTCCCCGGCAACGGCGCCAATGATGAGTGGCGAGGTACCCCTACACTCAACCATACGAATACGAGCGTGCACGCGCGATCCGGTCGAACTCCGCAGACTAAATGCCTTAACGCCACAAGAAACACTTGGGGTTAATCGTTCGTTGTCTTCCCAGGCTTGCTTGTATGTGTCACGGTGTATGGTTAAGCAAGTCTGAGGTATGTGATTTTTTTGGTATTTTCGGCTTATCTTCTATGCTACCAGGAGAAAGGGTTGAGAAACTAAGCTAACTCTAACTAAAGATCTAAGTCTAAATTAACTAGCGTCAGCATCCGTTCCCACTTACCGGACACACCCTGAACTATGCAACTGTGGCTTACCAAACGCTAATCGTTACTGGGATCACCACACGTAACGCAAGTGCTCGAAGTGGTCGTACTGAGGCACCTATTTAGCTTAAGTGTGATAAGCAGCCGATTCCTTAGCTAGCCGTACACACCCGTGGGTGCTCGTAACTAAGTCGTACTTATCACACGTTCTAGCCTAGCAATGAGCAGCCGATTCCTCAACTAGCCGTACACATCGGACTACTACTGGGATTACCAAGCGCAGAATCCTGGAATACGCTACTGGGTTACCAAGCAGCCAATGCTCGTAATTGAGTCGTACTCATGCATTGCGTCAAGCAGCCGATTCCTTGACTAGCCGTACACGTCCGTAGACGCTCGTAATCAAGTCGTACTTGAACGCACTAGGAAAGCAGGAAATGAAAGCAATAAATGAAACCACGTGCTGCAAGGTTTATCCAATCAAGTTCGTCTTTATTGCCGTACACAACTTGGGTTCAGGTTACAAGCTGCTCGAATAAAGAGCCGTTCACTCTAGGACTCCTACTGCGGGCACATGGGGAAAAATTCTAACTCTGGAGTGATCAATCTGCCAGAGCTTCGCTACACTAGCCAGGATTGGGAAATGAAGGGAGTGCCGCCTCTTATTTATAGAAATGGCGGCGCGACGCGATATCGCGTACGCGATATCGCGGCCTAGTGTAAACCGCGTCTCATCATACCTCTTCCTCTTTGGTTAGTTATGTAGTCTTGCTCATCTTTACTAGATTGTTTGTTATTCCCCATAATTTTCTAGGTTCTAACTTGAGCAACTAATTCACTAATACAAAGCATGTTAATGTCCTTTTCAAGAATAATATTTTCCATCATGTTTTCAAGTCTTGGATCTATGTAGAGAGATTAAATAACTTTCTAAACCTTTTATTTGTTGATATACCCACATCCATATCTATCTATTTATTTTAAGTTTTCATCTATTCTAATAAAAAAAAAATCTTCAACACTTTCATTTCTTCCAATTTTTAGGATATCAAATTTTTATTTGTAGATTTGTTTCTGCAATTATTAATTTTCCAAGTTTCCTTACATTTTAATTTAATATTATTCTAGACTTCTTTGATAGTAGTATGAATATTTTATCTATCGTAAATAAATTATGAGATACTAGCCAATAGCATCATGAGAGCCAAATTATTATTCTTCATCTTTGTTTCATATTCTTTGATTTATAATTTGGTGAAATCTTTAAAATCATGGATGAATTTGAACCTTGTTTCAACTATTTCTCAATAGTCATTATGTTCAAGAAGATATTTCATAATCCTTATCCATAATCTAAAATCTTGAATTCATCAAAGATGATGGAGCATCTAGCTATGTATTTTATACTCATTTTTTTAGGTAAACCTAGTGCTCTGATACCAAGTAAAATAATTTCAAATAGTAAAGGAATTACTTAGTTATCTTGAATTCACAAAGAATCAGCTAAAAATTTTGTATTTTTTTTAAATATTAGGAACTTCTTTATAATTTTTAAAAAATAAGCACACAAAATATATCTAGAAGCTAAGGTTATGGTATGTTCTTTCCAATCTATCAAAAATCTTAGTAATTCTTATAGTGCAAATTTGAGAGATTATAACTTAAATGTTAAGTTTTTTATGCTAAAATTTTGATTAAATTTTTCCATAGATATTACCTTTCAAATAAAATATAATATCATATAAAATGTTATGTGATAAGAAAGAAATAATCTAATCATTGAAGTTTATTTATTTTAGTTAAAATTTAGGATTTAGAAAATATGCCAGATTATAGAGATAATTTCTCCCAAAATGTAATAGATATTAAACAAACCTTTTAGCTTCTTATAGCCACCTATTCTAGATTTTTAATAAATCTATAATAATTTTAAATTATTACTAAACAACTTATATATGATGAAAATAGTGAATTTCTTCAATTTTGACTAATAAACTTCCAATATTAAGTAAATAATGATGAATTGATGAAAGATTAATAAATTTATGATGTCATATTCAAATTCATGCTAAAATAATATTTATTATTCTATCATTTAAATTTCCAAGATAAGCCTTAGATATATATATGTCATAAGTCAGAAAAAGTTACTAAAAATAATACAATATAGCCTCAATGATAAAAAAAAACCTTAAAATTTAAACAAATATATGGATTATGGCTAAAATAATATTACAACTACCCATCAATTTGGAAATTCCTTATATTTTATTAAAATAAACTCCTATTATATAATTAAAAAAATTAGTATCTTCTCCTCTAAAAATCTGACAAAAATACATGTGAATCAGTGCTTATAATACTAGATTTCTAAAAGCTTTTTCATGTAGAGGAGGATGCACGTTGACTTGCCATTAAAGGGATACTTTCATAAGAGGTTAGAGTTGTTCTTTATTTTCAAAAATTTCTAATGAGATAAGGAAAAAATATATAGTATATGAGAAGGAGTTATATGCTATTCTTTAAGCAATCAAGCATTGGAGGCATTACTTGTTGCCGAAGGAGTTCACCTTGATGACAGATCACAAAGCGCTTTCTTCTTCTTTTGACACATGGTTAATGAGTGTTTGAATTCAATGAGTGGTCATTTCAAATAATCTACCTTAGACATATACCCCAAGAGTTTCTCAAGTCTTGTTTCTTTGCCCCTCAATGATGTGTCAAAGTTTTTCTCTTTGAGAAAATTCATGGCCTATGCATCTATGTAATAATGAGTAGTGTCTACCCATTTCTGCATCAAGGTTTTCATGTATCCCTTGATTCCATCCTTGCATTTTTTTCTTAAGTTCGACACTCTCGAGTAAGTTCGGTACTTTTCATTGAAGATCTCAAGCATGTTACTTCATCTTCAAATTAATACTAGTTCTAAGGATTTGTACCATCTCTCTACATTTTTATGACTATTCTAGGAAACAAATTTAATTTTTACCAATCATTGGTAACACATGAAGTGTTATTCTAATCACCTCATGCTATTCAGATGTGATAATGGCCTTGGCTTAAATCCAACTAGGAAAAATATAGTGCCTCAGTGAACTCGTTGAATAGATATGATATCAATGACACCAAATACTTGTTCTTTATAGTTGTGTTTATTTGGTAATCTATAGTAATAACAAAACCTCAAGAATCCATCTTCCTTGGTGACAAAAAACATAGGAGCACCAAAAGGAGATTTGAGGATCACAAATATTGCTTTTAAACCAAACCTTCGATCCATTGTTTTAATTTTCATAACATTGGACATGTCTATTTGTACATCGTTTGAATTGCTGGAGCTATTCTAGACTTTATTTTTTGATGGTAGAGTCCTTAGTAGTTCAAGTGGTAACATGTCTTGATATCTATCTAGAACTTCTTTAACTTGCGGACCTAATTTGTGTGCTAACTTATTTATCTCTTTGTTAGATCATTAGAAAAGATGATAAAATATAAATTCTACATAGTATCTTTAATTCCTCAAAATTTTATTCTAGGGTGCTCCTCAAATGCGACCCATGCATCTTTACCAAACAAGGAAAACTCTCATGAGAAATGACAATGAGATCTAGATTTGCAATGGAAAATACTCTAGCCTTGCAAAGGAACTTGATGTGGTTCATGCCATCCTATTGCCCAAAGGCCATGACTTATGGAGAGGGAGGAATTCACCACATTTTACCTTCAATCCTCTTTTCTTTCTTGGCTATTTTTGTCCCTCACCAAGTACCAACTTATTACCATTACATCTTTGCAAATTCTATACATTAATGGATGTATTACTTTACACAAAATAATTGGGTCTAAAATTAGAGATAAATGTTGCACCTTGCTTCCTAAGATGAAAGTTAATCTATGTGGAACTGAAAGATTGCAACAACTATGTATCTTAATTTCATGTATCATATCTTGTAGATCCTTTTGCATAGTATCCCAATACTACTAGAAAGATCCACAAGAAAGCATTAATGCTTTATGATTTTCAATGTGCAAATTACTTTTTTAAATTGGTCACAAGGCTATTTAACAAATTTAGTGCTAGACTAAATATCATCAATAAATTTTCTCAACAAGCCTTTCTATTCAAGGCTTATAAGATGGAAATAAATCTTGAGAATGGTTGGCAGTAAGATTTCATTTATCAGCATGGTATCCGCATTATGAAAATGGCTACTAGTTGACATTGAATGATAAATTGGACTTTGGAGTTACCATCTCCCTTCTTGATACATTGGATTCAAGATATTTGAAACTAATATTTTTTCCTTCCAACTTTAGAGCTTTTCAAAATGAAAATTAAATTCTCTCTATTTAAAATCTTTAATTTTTATCCTAGGCATTATCTCTTAATCTCTTCTTGACTGTGGTGGAGATTCTCCTTGCTTTCTTCTTTCATCATATCAACTTATAAATTCTAATTTAAACTTCCTAAGTTTGTAAAAGTAAATGAATATGTAAGTACCATTAGCATAAGTGCTCTACCATTTTGACATATGATTGATTTGGAAAGAAGCATAAAAAATGAAATCCTATTGCCAATTTGTATTATCAAGTACATCTAGTCATTTGTATAGCTACCAGGTTCACAATGCACCTATGGTATTTTTCTCTCAAATTGGCATCTAGCCATACACAAAATTAGTTAACATTGAAGGTCCTAAAGGAGAGTGAGTAAAATGCACTGAATAAATACTTCATGGAGGAATATGCAATTAAGTATAAGAAAGATCAAGTTTGGAAAATCAAGTATAGGTACATTGCCCTAAGGTCCCCTCTCCAAAGATGTAATCCTTTTGTTTTTTTAAAAGGTAATATGAAATGCTCTTTGAAAATCTGAAGAAGATTTGTTTCTCATATAATGTTGTAAAAATTTTATAGAAATTTTAGTGCTTTTCTTTTCCAACTGCAAACTTTATGTTTGTATCATAGCTCATAGATTACAAATAAATTTTTTAAACATGTAGGCATACCATTTTTGCAAAATGGTGAGAGAAACCTTGGTGGAGCTAGAATTGTCCAATGTGTACCATAGATACAATCTATACTTTTAAATCAATAAATTTTGTGAACTTATCTTCGTAACTAATGTCTTGAATGTAAAAATGTTCAATAATATTACCATTTTCTTTTTCTGAAAATTATAAATTAGAAAGCCTTTATGCTAACTCTACGTGGTGGTGTGAAAGATGAACCTTGAACAAATGAGAGATATTCAATTTTCTACTTTTAGTTTCTACTAGCATACTATATACTCTATTCCTCATCCTTTCCATAGAATTATTCATATGTTAAATGATTTTATGCTAATATTAAACTTTTTTCCCTATTTAAGAGCATATTTTAAAATTAGATAACAATTGAGTCTGCAGTAAGTCTATTTGGTTCACATCTCTTTATATTTGCAGTATTGCTCATGGAAGTGCAAACCAGCAAGTTCTTTATGAGAAAATAGGGTAGTTTCAGGTTTTGTACCCCAAAGCCTTACTTTATAATTTCACTTGGTAAAAGGTTACATTTGGTGCCACTTAACAAATCAGTTTTATGTTTCAAGACTATAAAAATTATCTAATGTGTTGTTCTTTGCTATCTTCCATTAATTTATTATTGAAGAATGATATTCTAGTTCATACTTCTTAGGTACCATATCTAGAGGATCCGTGAAGATGTTTGAAAATGCTAAAATAATTGAATATCTACAAGAAACATATGTTATTTGACTAAATTAAGCAACAATGTTACCATGGGTTTTAAACATACAGCATTGGTTAAATGCTTCAACTAGGACAAGGAGGGACACCATCGTTCTTGTATCATATTACCAAGAATAGTAAAAGTTCATTTTATGATTTAGGCATGATGTGGCTATTTTAAAAACTCAATGATATATGAGGGTTCATGCAATTTTCTTAAATAATATTATCTAGTATTTTGATAAGAGGTAGATGAGGTAGATGACGAGTGCCTCAAACTCTTACAAAATCAAGTCTATTGGAAAGAGGCTTACTCTATAAATATATGTATTTACCTTTTCATTTCCTTATTGATTTACTTTCTTAGCTCTAGTTGACAATGTAACCTTAACATAAAATGTTTCCTACAATCAAAGTTTTTAGTCTTTGATATAAAGAGAAAAATCAAATTAAGTTTTATCAATATGTATACAGAAATTCACATACCTTACATGGTATTGGAAAGAATTCTTGCAACATTTGGAGAACCATTCAAAATGCCTATTTTCAGATTTCTTATATCCTTGGTTGCATATATCTAATGCTCTATGCTGCAAAGAAAATGTCATGGCACCTTTACCATTAATTTATTTTGAGGCTATCTCATGTCCCTTGAATGAGAACCTTCATGGTAGTGAATGAACATGAAATAATGAACTTGTGGCTTTCATATACAACATGGATGCTACAGAGAATGGATTTGCATCTTCCTCTAGGACATGGGTAACATAGTTTCCTTCCATTGTGGGAACCGAGTGTGGATATTTGTAACTTCCTTCTTGATACAGCTAGCACCATGGTTAATTTAATCTTTCATTCTAATTAACTATATGAAATATGAAATATATGATAGAATAAAGGTGGGGATTCATGTTTCTCTTTTTTTTTTATCTCAAAAATACTTAAAAGTGCAATATTACTTGGAAAAAAACAAAGTGCATAAAAAGGGAAAGGCACATTGACCTATGAAGAGCTTTAGTTAGACAAAGTTAAGGGATAAAAAAAGGAGCAACATGGTAGAGCTTTAGTTAGATAGACTTAATAGATCAACAAGAAGGGTAACCCTTACCCATATCACAACATTATAATGTGATAAGGCACAAATCAAACAATGCTCAAGGTATCCTAAACTGCAAAGCCAACCATTGGCGCCATGTGTAGTCATGGATAGGGCTAGGTTCATTATGGTTGGTAGTAGATAGTGTGTAGTGCCATGGGTGTATCTTCATAGTTGATGAGTTAGTAGTTGGTGTTGTTTGAGTATGGAGTATGTGTCGAGGGATTGAGGATCCAAGAAAAGGAAAATGGGTTGAGGCTGTCTCCATCCTAAAGATTGATCAACTACATGTCACAATATCTCTCATAAGGTGATAAGTCATTCGGCACAAGGCCATGCTTAGTTGGTCTTTAAGAAACACAAGAGTTAGGAAGGTGTTCATAGAAAGGGTGGATTGGTAGAAGTCAAAAGGCTCCATCATACTATTAAACATCCAAAACTTCATGGTTTAAGAATTAATGTTGATAGGGCGATGGGTGGGAAAGGGTTGTGGTAGCAATAGGATAGCATCTAGGTTAAAGAGGATAGTTGTAGGGCATTAGGGGTAGACACGTTAGTGGTAATCATGACTAGGGAAGGGTTGTTGTGGTGGGCAACATCATGATCATTAGTGATGATAATTGGGTTTTTGGTGTTAGGAGATTTTGAGTTGTGCTAAAAAAGGAAAATTGGCTATGATTGTAAGGCTTGTGGTCAGAAATAGTGCACCCAAGGCAATTAAGGTTACAGTTTTGTGAGCAACCAAGAGGATTTGAGAGGAAGTGACAATAAAGATGGGATTGGTATTGTTAGAATGATGATTGGAGGAGGCTAGATCTTGGAAGGAGGCCAAAATTGAAGACATTATATAGCTAGAAACTACTTCTACATTCTAGTTTACACTAGGAAAATTATGAGGAGTGCATCACTTAGAGAAGCCTTGGCTTAAGGTTAGGTTAGTGCTTAAAAGAGATAGTGTGCAATAGATCATCTATGTGTTGGAACACATGCACCTTGTCCTTAGGAGGAATATCAACATCTTGTATGCCTTGCTTACAAGTGAGCACTTCTAGGATTCCCTCATGCTCACATATTGACATTTCGTTAGTTCGGGCTAACTACAGGGATTAGTCGATAACACCCAAAAGAAACCCTAGGAAGTAAGAGAAGGGACATTTTTGGGCTCCAAAGAACTTGTAGGTGGCCACCCATTAAATAATTTGAGAGTTGGTAGAAAGAATATTTGCAAACCACTTTAGTTGTCGACTACCAAGTCTTAGTGAGACTTGCAACTCAATAATCCTTTTTGTACTATGTCATCTTAGGTCCTTTGATGAAGAAACCTTGCACAATCTCTTAGTTTGTTGGTATGCTCTTGGAAAATTTCTTCCCCATTTAAGGGAATTCAATGATGTGCACACTATTAGCCTTCACAATACAGACAATTTTTCACCCATCGTAACGGTAGTGCCATTCCAAGTGTGGATGACACTAGAAGTAAGATCAAGTAATGGAATAGTGAATAGCAAGAAGAAAGTCCATCATCCATTGACAAAGAAGGTTGGCCAAGCCTTTAAGGCATGGATGTTTGCAATGTTTCTGAACCCTTGCTAGATGATTTATTTGCTGATGTTGGTAGGGTAGAAGGTCTCAATGTAGGTTGGGGAAGTGTAGATCCCCTTTTTGAATCACAAGGCAATGGTGGTGAAAATGGTATGAGAAAAGCATGAGGATAGGACACAAATAGCCTATTTAAATAAAATATGATTATGGTTTTGCCAAAGTCACCAAGCAATGATCATCCACTAAGTAGTGATGTGACATCCATGCAAAAGGAGATCATTATCTAGCATAAAGGTAATATCTTGAGTGATATGAAGGAGATCTTTTGTGGCATATAAATAGTTGTGAAGTATGTGAAATGATTAAGAAAATGGAACATGGACTCACTAGCTGGCCTATAGATCATGCATTAGCCTAGTTTGTAAAGCCCGTAAGGACTAAGGATGCACCAAGTGAGAATGGAATTTTGGTGGTGAATGAGCTAGAGAAAGACTAGGATACATGGTCCAATAGAGATTTGCCACATGTGCAAGCATGTGGTCACATGATGGAAAGAAAAATGAATGTCATATGATAGTGTTGATACTGAGGAGAATTCAATGACCCTAATGGAGTGTGATTACTCTACATAATAAATTAGAGTGGGATGACATGTTCACCATGAGTCTAAAAGTGAGTGGAGTTGTAAACATGTTATGGGATCGGGGAGTAGAGGTTAAGTGCACATGAAGGAAGAAATTGTGGAGTGAAGAGTCATAAAGTTGATGCCCCAAACACGATGGATCCATTCATAGGCACAAGGCCAAAGTATGGAAGCAACGTGGGACATAGTAATGCTTCATCTATAATTAGCAAAAGACATGGACGAAGGTGGCTAGGTCAAGGTAAGATGTTTAAGAAATTGGTGAGTTGTGAGACAAATTTGGGTGAAACCCCAAGAGACTTGGATGATGTGATTATTTCATAGTGATTGGTATTTGGAAATGGGATGTTTTACCATGTTATTTGCAGATGCTAGGAAGATAACTATTCGAGGATGGGGTTTTAGAGTCTTTGTGTAACTATGTGGTAAAATGAGGTAAACCCTAGATCTCTAGAATTTTTGGGGTGGGTTGCACACTTCCCAGAAAGAAGGTGAACCTTATCAATGGACTCCAACCTAAACTAGATAAGACAATGGGCAATTTTATTAATGTTATGCATGATAGCCTTAGGTAGTAAGATAGTGGTTACTGCATACATTGGAATAGCTTGGAGGACCATATTAGGCCAAAGAAGGTGGCCCACAGAGAAAATGTACAATCCATTCCAGTCAAATAGATGGTTTTGGAGGGTTGCCATGGTAGTGTTCCAAAAGCATTTTCAAGGTCAAAAAATGAAAATGGAAACTCCAAGATATGTATCTGATAATGGTTTGAAGATGTCCATAATGGTTTGAAGGATGTATTGGAAATGACCTTGTAGGCAACCAACATTGTAGATTGCATATTTAGCCTAATTGATTCGTAGGTTGATGATCAAGGAGAAGAGATCAAGATCCTATTTGAGGGTCTGAGCATTTACCAATGAAGGCCCAATGATAAGCATAGTATCATTCACATATTTTTGGATGTTTCCTAGCTAAGGAAGTGGGTTGGCTAGCTTGATGTGATCTAGGCTAGCTAAGGAAGTATCAAATAGTTTAGAAACAATATTGAAGAAGTAAGGGGAAAGAGGGTCTCCTTGTTGCAGGCCATGTGAAGGTTGAAACCAAGTAGTTTGTTTACCATGCATTTGGACAACATATCATATAGTGTTGAGAATGAAATGCATTGGTTGCAGCTAGCATTGATTAAAGTCCAAACATTGCATTGTGAGTAGTAAAGGTTCCTAAGAAATGCTATCATAAGATTTAGAAATATCAATTTCATCAAGGATAGGATTGCTAGTAGATTTTGCCCAATGAAGATTCCTGTGCATTGTGATGACCTTTTGTTTAATATATAATCAATTAATTTATTGTTAATTAGTTAAAATTAAAAATAAAAATAAAATAAAATAATTAATTATTATTAAAAATTTTAAAAAAACTTTCAATAATAAGCAAAGTGTATATTTTGCTCTTGTTCTCTTTTGTCAAGTTCTTTATTGCTTTCCTTTTAGATCCGGTATATTCATTCCAAGATATAAGAAATAAGCTTAAGATATAAGAAATAAGCTTATTGAAACCTTTGACTTACAAACAATACGTAAACTCCAAAATAACCTCGTAATGTTATAAGAATATGAAGTATAACGTGGTAAGTTTGATTCTATAAATTTTTAAAAAAGTCCTTTGTATCAAGAATTCGGACACTGCTCTGTCATAAAGATGAAAAAGGTGAAGAGGTTCTTAGTCGAAGGATGAGAGAATTCTTAAAAAAATAATATTAATTGGTTGGCCACGGGTTACTGTAATGGGAAACCAGGAACTTGGTTGGCTGCGAGATTTTTTCATGAACATGGTCGCCTGCTTGTGGCTTTAATGGTTGCCAGGGTGCTGGCTTGGTTAACCTTGGAAACACATGCTTTTTGAATTCTGTTTTACAATGCCTCATCTATACGGAGCCTCTGGCTGCGTACTTCATCAGTGGTCGCCACAAGAAGATATCTAAGTGGTGTTCTTGTTCTTCTGCATTTTAATTGATATTGTGCTTTTGCTGTGTCTTCGATTGCACTTATGCTTCATATTGATACTCGTTTGTTAATCTATGCATATTCTCAAAAACGTTTTGATTGCTGCTAATACCAAACAATAGTTATTCTGGTTAACCACTTTTTTAAAAAAATCAAATGGGTTTCTAAGATCTTGTATTTACTACATGTTGAATAAATCTGACTAATTTACTATCTTGTATATATGATTCAGTTGTGTGGTAGACTTATCTGAATTAAATGCACTGTTCCTTGCAAGCTTGAAATTTTTTTATTTTGCAAAATTTTGTATGTAAAATGAGCCTCTGTATATTCATCGTTATCATCATATCCTTCTCCCAACAAAATGGACTCAGCTAAATGATTTTTTTCGCATTCTTACATATAGGCAATTTGTCTATATCATCTTCAATCATTTTGCCCATGATTTTTTTTTCTTTTCAGTGTGGCAACCTCATTTTAAGAGACCCTATATTATAAATTTATAATCGACAATTGAGAGTTTGAATAACTTCTATGTGAAAACTTCATCATCTCAAATAAGTCATGAGCGATTTCTTATAAGAATATTAATGTAATTGCAATGTTGTCGGGGGACTTTGTATGAATAATAGATCAATGTGCTGTGGATCTTTTAAGCCTGGTTTCGATCCCTCTTTTCTGGTTGTGGTAGCAAAGTTTTACCTATATCCACTATTACATTTGTTCAGTATTTTACACACGCACAACATTGATTCTTATAATATTACAATGTATTTGACTGATTTGAGATTTTGGGTGCTGCAAATATTGAAGGTAGTGCATCCGGATTTTGTGCACCGTGTGCTATTCAAAATCATGTGATGAATGCACTGGCGTCAAGTGGAATGATTTTGGCTCCGCACATCTTGTAAAGAATTTGCGATGTATGTCCAGAAACTTCCGGGTATCAAGACAGGAAGATGCACACGAAATGTTCTTTGCCATCAGGGATTGCAAGTGAATCACCAAGTGCTTATGAAAAGAGTCTTGTGCATAAAATTTTTGGGGGTCACCTTAGGAGTCGGGTAATCACATTTGTCTCATTTGACATGACCTTTTACATTGTGTCACAGTGCGGTGCAATTCATTTTCAGTTTTACGCTAATATCTAAATGTAATAAATTTGGGTGTGCAGATCAATTGTCCAAAATGTTCATATAGTTCCAATTCTTATAAACCCATTTTGGATTTAAGTTTACAAATAATGCATTCTGATTTGGTGCGGAAGGCACTTTCTGAATTTACTGCTGTGGAGCAACTTGAAGTTTACACACGTGATCAATGCAAAGGGAAAGTTAAGGCTTTTTAAAGCAATTCACCGTAGACAAGGCTCCACATATCCTTGCTGTACATCTAAAGCGTTTTAATGGATTCACTGGTAAGAAGATTGATAAAAAAGTTGAGTTTGGGCATACATTGGACCTGAACTAAGCTCCAAACAGGTAAATATTTTTCCTTTGAAAGTCAAACAACCATTAGTGCGTTTTGTTTCAATCTTATGAGCTTGCTTTATTTATTTTTTGGCTTATATTTTATGTCCTCACATAGCAGGGAGCAGATGCAATTTATACACTTTATGATGTTCTGGTTCATGCGGGTCATAGCACACAATCTGGTCATTATTTCTGCTTCATACGAACTTCCACTGGCAATTGGCATGCTCTGGACGATAATCGGGTATTGGGTTTCCATACAAACATAACGTTATTATCATCATGATGAATCTAGTTTCCATTTTGAGACCTTTGATGATGAATCTAGTGAAGATTCAAAACTAGTATAGTTCTATATTGTAAGAAGCAGAAACTTTCAGATCAACATATTTTTTGCTTTATAGCATCATAAAAAATTACGGGAAGTTTACTGGACTGTATTGAGGCAAGCATTTGTTATTTTGTTCTAATTAACTTATGAAACTTTTGATATTATTCACAAAAGAGCCTGGAGTGTGAGGATTCAATGACAATCTATAATGTTCTCCTATATCTTGTCAACATTTAGTTAAGCTTTATGTTCATTTTGCGTGTATGTGATTCCTTTAGAAATCATCATGGGACTCCTGTGAGGTCTATTTTGAAATTCTTGTTCTACATGACAATGTCATTTTGTTAATATGCAAATTGGAAATTCTTTGTTTAGGAAAGCTTAGTTGTCTTTACAAGGGTAGCATGGATGTAACATTGAAATAGAGATATAACTTTTGTATTCTCAATGTGGATTGCAGGTATATCAGGTGAATGGAAAATGTGTTTTTGGACAGAAAAATGTGTTTTGACAAAAGGCTTATATGCTTTTTTATGTACGAAATAAATGATCAACAAGCATACAGTGTTGAAATCTGAACGTCAATCTCTACATCCAAGGATTGGTGGGATTCAGGACCATAAAGCAATGCCCAAAAATATGCCATCTGGAAAAGAAGCCAATTTGCCTGGGACCTCAGCCATCACAATGTCAACTGAATCACCTACTAATGTTTCTAAAAGATCAAAAGACCAAGCTCATGAAAAGCTTTCCACTACAGAGAGAAGCCTTTCTTTGCATGGTTTGTTTTAATCTTCTTTGTAAATAATATTTTGAATTTTTATAAGAGGCATATAGGATCAATGTCATCTGAAAAAGATTTGCTTTCTGAAGAGCAAGAAGAGCATGGAGAAAAATTAGAATATCAATTATTAAAAAAGGATTTTCAAAGAAAGCTATGGAGATGTATTGATTAATCTGGGGATCATCCCTTCTCTTGGTGGGGCCATTCCTGATAGCTCCCCACTTGTAATCTCTTGTAACATATTTTGCGTTTTTCAGTAATATAATCTCGACTACTTTCTCAAAAAAAAACAAAAATATGTCATGTACTCATTTAAAAATTTTTATTTATCAATGACCAAAATTATTTTTAATATATATTTTTGTTTTTTTATTAATTTTTTTTCAAAAAATATTTATTTTTTAAATAAATTATTTTACAACTATATTTAAAGCTCGTTTCCTTTTCCGCAACCTGATTGTTTGCCGTTTCCGTTGCGTTGTCGTTGCGGTCACGTTGCGCCATTTCCCGTTTCCGGTAACTATGGCGACACATCTCTGCATTCCGTGTGGAATGAACTACAACTGGAATCTGATGCAAGCAGGATTGAGAATTCCAGCATTAAATCTAGTTCTTCTGCTTGTGGCAATCAACAAGATGGTGATTCTAAGAGCTGCATTTCTGTGGTTGTTCACACAGAAATAATGCATAATGACAGTGTTTGAAAAATTTCTTATAGGAATCATCCTGGTGGCTCAGCTGATTTGGATAGATCAGAAATGTGTTCCACCACATGCAGCACAAGGAGAAATAAACATGTTAACACGAACCAACATTTAGTGGCCTTGAATGATGCCCATGGTGCTCAAATTAATGATACAAGTAGCATCACGGAGATGCTTGTGAATGGAGCTATTAAGATTTGTGGTGATGGTAAGAGTAACATTAAACAAGTAAATTCTGTTGATGTGCATATACTTGTTTCATCATCTGCAAATAATGCTTACTGTGGAAGTTATGACATAGCCAATGAAATTAATAACAATGTTGATGCGTAAATTTTGGATACACCAACACACAGGAGAAACTCATTTTAAGAGACTATTGCCTAAAGTGCCTCTTGCATGGATACAGAAACTTAGGAATAGTCGCAACTAAAGAGGGCTATGTGATGTTTTAAAATATTAAACCAATCAAGAATAATCGGAATTTAAATTGAATGTCTTTACAATTCAAGAGTACAGTAAATAATCCAGAAAAAATTTTAATTTCCTTGTTTTGCTGCTGCTGCCTGTTCGCTGCCGGTGGATTGCGGATGCTGTTGCAACAATGCATGTAGCCACTGCTGGATGAGGGAGAAGGAAGAAACCTGACTGCTAGCGTCACCTCTCATTTTCAAGTCTCTGTGCACAAGAGAGAAAAAACAGAACTGTAGAAGTTGCCTGCCACATTGATGTGGCCACCATCGTCGTCTGAAAAACCACCGTTTGGTGCTGATGTCTCTCCAAAGAAAGTAGCGAAAACTGATGTCTCTCCAAAGAAAGTAGGCGAAAAGAGAGAGAGAAAACCATCTGCGATGCTTTCTCAGCCCTCTACGATCTGATGCTGTTAGCCATCCCGCCAGGAGACGGCCAACTGCTGTGGCAAGAAAGAAAACCACCACCTGTTTGTTCTAAACATCGCTATTGGAGGAAAGAGAAGGCTCTGGTGCAGGCACCAACCAAAAAGAGACCCCGTCGCCTGCCGTTGGTTTCCTCCCAACCACAAAAGAGAGAGAAAACCTATGTTTACTGTTCTTTGCCTGCTGCAAGCCACCTCGACGTCACCTGCCACCACGTGAGCTGCCGCAGAAGACAAGGAAAGAAGGCTGCTGCTGTCAGCCTCTTTGTGCACGAAAAGAGACCACCGCGGTCCGTAAGCCATGTCTTTGAGACCATCGCGGTCTGCTTCTCGGTCGTTGCAATGTCCACTGATAAAGAGAGAGAGGGCTGCAAATCTGACTGCCATTTTTTTCTCAAAGAAAGGAAGGGAGGCCCTGTTCGCGCCACCCATGCCACTCGTTTGCCTGCCAGCCTCGAGCACGACCACCGTTGTTCGTCCGCTGTTGCACAACGCATCTGACACAGCCTACGTCGTCCACACAGTCACTGCAAATGTCAGAGAGAGGCTCTGCCCAAGTTGCTCCCCCTCCACGCCCCTTTTCTGATGATGGGCACAGCTTTGTTCCTTATGGCCGCGTGCATTCGCCACAGGAAAAGAAACCACCATTAACCACCGTCAACTGTTTGCCACCTCATGTTCTGAACGGCCATAAAAAGTAAACTTTGCTCCCGATGTACTTCATTCTTAAGGTAGGAATTCCAACATGAGTCTGCCAATTAGCTGCACTACCAAAGAACACGTTTCTTTCTAAAATTTGCCCATGGTGCAATTCAACCCTCATATATGTGCCTTTAATTACAATTTGATGACATCATAGGAGGTCCCCTAGGTCGGTCGCTAAGGGTTCTTAAATGGAGATGAACACACTTCATCCTATTGTTCACAGGATAGCTATGAATCATCACACTTAAGGGCTACGACTTATGAGAGGGGAAAATGGAGTTTTCCAAGGTTACCTAGTGATTATGATTAACCATTCTCCAACATCACATATCCTACACTCACACAATTATGATGATTACATGATAAGTTAGTTTAAATCCCATGCTCCATAATCCAACATAACAAATAAAACTAAAACCTTGGAATCAATTGGGAAGAATCATAACATTATAATATATATAAAGTAGACTTTATATAATAGTAATAATATATATTATATTATACTTACATAATTTTCCAATGGTGTTATGATGACCCAATGCCTAGCAACTCAAGCAACAAATGATTATTAAAATCATATGAAGAACATAAATTAAACCAAACCAATATGCTAAGAAAGAGACAATGCCATTAAAACATGGAAATGCAACTATATACAAATGAAATGCATAGTGAAGAGAAAAAAAACATGCAACTAAGAATCTACTAGGTGTCCACATGGGGCACCTAAGTAGAAGTACTTCAAATGAAATGAATTAAAATTCCTATGCAACCTATGTCCTTGCAAATTAGCAATTTTGTCCACATTGGGGCCAATGATGTCTACAATTTGAAATGGACCTAACTGCATAGGAGAAAACTTAGTTTGAGGGCCAATTTGACTAGATGTTCTATATCTCTTAAGGACCAGGTTGTCCACTTGAAAACTTTTAGCTGCATATTTCTTATTGAGCCATCTCTTGACAATCTATTGATGACTACACATATTTTCAATCACTTTGATCCTTTTAAGCTCTAGATTCCAAATGTTGTATGTTTGAGATATTAAATGCTAGTCAGTTGGTAAGTAGTCTAAGAAGAATTGATATGTAGGAATCTATAAATTTATTGGCAATATCAGTTCTTGTCCATATACTAAATCGTATGGTGTAGTCTTGATCAATTCTTTATAACAAATCCCATCGGCCCAAATTGCCCATTTTAGTTGTTCATGCCAAGTTTGTGGGTTTTGGGCTATCATTTTCTTAATTCCTTCTAATATAATTTTATTGGAGGACTTAGCCAAACCATTACCCTATGGCTAATATTTGGTTACCACCTTTATAATGATGTTATGGTCTCTAGCCCAATTTGTAAACTTTATGGAGATGAAGGGGGGCCCATTGTCGACTACTAAGGCATAAGGATATTCATACCTAGAGATTATATTGTTTTCTAAGAAGAAAATGACCTCACAAGATGATGCAGTTTTAGTAGCTTTCACTTCTAACCAATGTGTACAATAATCAGTGGTCATCAAAATAAATTTGTGTAGGATAGTATATAGAGGATTGATCACTTCGATAAAATATAAGGCCCATTGGGCAAATGGTCTACTCTTCGGATCTTTACCCTTAAATTTTTGACATTGGACATCAGTTCTAACCAAGTTGTGAGCATCATTAATCATAGTAAGCCAATAATAACCAACCTAACAATTTTATGAACTAACGAGCAGTATCCTATATGTCCTTCCTCATGAAGTTTTTTTAGAGCATTATTAGCTTGTTCTTGATCCAAGCACTTAAGGTATATTCCTTAGAAATTATTTCTAAATAATTCACTGCTTATTAGAGTGAATCTCGAACATTTTGATATTAAGAGCTTTCTCTTATATCTAGGTAAATTTGAGGGATAATGTTGAAAGGTTAAATAAAATTTGATATCTCCATACCATGGATCATACAATCGATTGGGAGCAAATGGGATATCATTTTCCCATAGATGGATAATATGTGAAGAGGAATTGATTCTTTATCTTTGGGGGCATTGCAATTTTCTGAAGTTAAAGCTTTGGCAATCAACTTAGCAAGATTAGTCTCTCTAACTAACTTTTCTACCTTCCATTGAATATCATATTCTTGTAGCTTCATAACCCATTTAGCACATTTTCTGCTAGGGTATTGTAATTTATCTAAAGAAATGGTGGCTAGGTTAGGAACAATGACAAAGACTTTTTTGTTTAACAAGTAGTAGCAAAATTTCTTCAAGGCTTTTATTACAGCATACAATTACTTCGCTATGGGTGAGTATTTTAATTATGCATTCTTTAAAGGTGTAGACATGAAAGCTATGGGTCTCTCACCTTGATCATTTATGTTTTGGGTCAAGATAGCAGCAGCAATAACATCGCTAGAAAAGACATATAAGTAGAAATCATTGTCATACCAAGAAGAAGCTAGGATAGGGGCATCTATAATGGCTTCCTTAATAGCAAGGAAAGAATTCTTTCTATTATTTTTCCAATGCATATTACTATCTTTCTTAAGCATATCATTCAATGATTTGACTAATTCAACATAGACAGGGATAAATCGTTTAACAAAGTTAATCTTTCCAAAGAAAGCCCTTAGATTAGTCTTGGATAAAGGGTGAGGTACTTCTAAAATTGCATTTACTTGCTCGAGATTAATCACAATCCCTTTCTTAGTCATTATATCACCTAGAAATTTATCACTTTGAACACCAAAGATGGATTTCTTTGCATTCAAGGTGATGCCAAATCATCTACATCTCATAAAAATATTTCTAAGGTCTCTAAGGTATGTACCTCAATCTTTGGAGAAAACAATTAGGTCATCTAGGTAGATAATAATGGACTTTCTAATTATCCCCTGAAAAGTTTTGTCCATAGTTTTTTGAAAGGTAGAGCCAACATTTATGAGGCCAAAGGGCATTTTAGCAAATTGAAAAGTTCCCCATTTTTTTGTAAAAGCCATCTTGTACTAGTCTTTCTTATTTACTAAAATTTGGTTGTATCCTAAATACCCATCTAAAAAGGAATACATTTGCATGTCATTCACAATTTGCAATAGCTCCTCCATAAGGAGTGGGTAATTATCCTTGATGCAAGAAGTATTAAGGTTACGAAAATCAATATATAACCTTAACTCCCCAATTCATTTCCGAACAGGCACTAAGTTTGAGATCCAACTAGAGTGTCTTATTTGGATTCTAGGAGTTTGTCAATTGTTGATTTCATGAGGATCAATCTTTGGATTCATAGGTTTGAGCTTTTGCCTAAATGGCTTTTTTCTCTGTCCTAAGGGAAATAGAATGTTTCATTACTAATGGATTAAAAGTTCTAAGGTCTTCATAAGTCCAAACCAGAATGTCATTAAACTCATGTAACAACTCAAATAGGTTTTTCCTTTCATCAAGATGTAAACAAACTTCTATTTTGATAGGGTATTATTTTTCCTCTCTTTTGAATCTGAATTTTTTCGATTTTAGCTAACATTTGTCAATTAGTATTTTTGGATAAGTCAACGTTCTTAGTGTGTAGGTCCCAAATAAGGCTTCCCTAACTATGATTTCAAGAGATATTTTTCTCAAGAACACAACATCCTTGGATATATCTCCTTGATCACTAAATTCTCCTTTAGAAAATAGAAATTTACAAACACAGTCATTGTCTTCATACACTTGAAAAGAAAAGACATTATCAAGGATAGAATAAGACTTCACTTTTTTAATAATAATTTCTGAATCTCAAGCATTATGCTTAAAAGGGACATCCAAAGTGGTGGCCATTTGGGCTAATGCATTAGGAATGTAATTTTCTTCCCTAGGTACATGTTCAATGGTTATGCATTCAAATTCTTTAAAAATCTCAAGAATGTAAGCTTTATATGCTTTCATGGTGACATCTTTATTGTCAAAGATACCATTGGCTTGGTTCACTATTAGTTGGAAGTCGCTATAGATCTTAAGTTTGGATAAGTTGTAGTATTGAGCTAGCTTGATTTCATGTGTAAGTGCTTCATATTTGATCATGTTGTTAGTCATAGGTTGGGTGAAAGTGATGGCTTTAAGGATAGGTTCTTTGCAAAGAGGTATAAGCATTATACCTGCTCCACATCCTTTCTTGGAAGAAGCACCATCCACTCTTAGTATCCAAATGTTTAAGTTAGTGAAATCTAAAAAATTAGCCCTTTGATCAAGGTAACAATGATCGTCATCAAAATTTGGTCCATCTTCTAATATTTCATTAATTAGAATCTCACTTATGTCCTTATCATTTCCTAATGATGGTGGGTCACCAAGAAAAAAAGGTTCTTCCATCGTGTTGGTGGTATGGAAAAGTATCTTCATACACCTTCTCACACTCCCTAAAAGCTTGATAATATTGAGTAGAATATGTGTATGCAAAAGGGTTTATGCCTAAAGCTTCATTTATATCATCATTCAAAAAATATTCACCAAGTCCTAGCTCAACCACTTCGACAAAATGATTGGTATTTTGATTTCCTAGAAATCTATTTTATTGATTGAAAGTCATTACCACTTTCTTATAAAAGGGTTTCCTAGCTATAATCATATACTCAGATTTTCCTTTGATAGGGATCAACAATTCCAAGAAATCTGACCCAAAGAAGCCCCCAAACTTGGCTTCAAAAGTCCTAGATAAGAGCATACCATAAGTGGGTGACATCTCAACTACTAGGATATCTATATAACATGTAAATGTACAGTATTGTTTAAGTTGTACCTTTACACCTTTTAATGACCCTACTACAGGTATGTTAGATCCATCGAGTTGAATAACACTTTTCGTTTATGGTATCATTTGTGCTCATAAAGCCTTACATACCTCAAGAGGCATGTCATTAATAGTTGCACCAGAATTCATTAAATAGCTATGGACATTCTTTCCTAAAATAATCAAAGTGGTTAGGAAAGGGGGGTGGTCCTTCTTGCTTGACATGGAATTGTTTGCATTCCATATTGATAGTGTGTCAGTACATTTTGTGAAGTAAACTTGCCTTTCACGGATTGGGGATTTTTCACTTTGGAATTTAGGTGTATGAATTATATCTCAAATCACCTCTTTCATTTCATTAAAGTGTAGGAGGTCCTACATCGAAATTTTGGCTTTAACTCCTTTTAGATCCTCAACCAAATCATAATTCCTATGTTCATCTTTGGCTTCTTGTTGAGGTGGGGCTCTTCTAAGTATAGAAGGGGGGGTTTGGTTGTTGTGGGATAGTTACTTGGGATTTTCCAAATTGGTTGTTTGCATTGTTTTGACTAGGAATTCTTCTGTTTGGGGCATATAGGAATTATTCCTAGTTTGTTGTTGTGTGGTGTTCACAATGTCACTAAGTCTATAATAGCGAGTGCTATATGGTTAGGGTCGCCTAGCACAGCTTGTTCTAATAAGAAAAACTCTTCATTTTCTATTTCATGAGGTACATTAAGGACCATAATAAGGGTTTTCCCATTTTTTTTGCCCTTGGGTATTGTCACTATATAATGCTAAGAATTAAGGACAAGTTTACTCAGAATGTTGTCTTGTGTTATGGAGATGATAATAATCATCGTTGAGTGATGCACTTGGATTTTCCAAGTGTATAGTACCTTTGTTATTATTTCCCTTTAGCTCAACCACTTCATTGGAAATTTTTTGCAGTGAAGTCAGTATCTGGATCATCTAGTTTTGGGTTTGAGTTAGGGGTTCAATAGGATTAGATGTCCCATTTAGGTTTATGATGGATTGGATCAAGGTTTTTGATTGGCCATCATTCAAACCAATGTTGGATGGTAGGAATGAAGAGGATGTGGGGCCTTGAGTGTAATTGCTTGAAGTTTGAATTGGTTGAAAGGGGAAAGGAGTCTAAGGCATAACATTAGTCCTTGGGAAAGCTGATAGGGGTAGAGGGTTGGACTACATAGGATTATCAACACTCATCATCCCAAATTGGGTTTGGATGCTATTCATAAGGGTTATTTGTTCTAACTCCATAGTTTTAGCCATCTATGTTAGGATTAGATTTGATGGCATAAGCAAAGAATGGGTTGATGGTAGAGAGGTAGAAGTTGAGGATACCATCAGGTTGTGGATGCATCTCATTTGGCACATAGGAAAGCTAATGAAGGAATCTAAGGTTATAATCCGTAACATTTTTCCTAGGTAGCTTTCTTAAGCTAGTGAAGTTGCTTGATGTGATGGTAGGGCTCGTGAACTTGTCAAATTGAATTAGAAACTTATTTTTGAACTCTTGCCATGAGTCTATAGAGGCACTAGGCAGCATCAAGAACCATTGGGTTGCTTTAGTCCTAGATGTTGTCACAAACATCCTACATGTCACATCATTTTGTACAATGTTATGGATCCCTATCAAGGTTTTGAAACATTGTATGTGTTGGCAGACATCACTCATAGGGATTGTGGGATCAAAGAATAGGTTTATGTTCTGGAGAGATTTCAGGATGTCATGGTAGTTAGTAATTTAAAGGGATTGCTCACCAAGGGAGCCAAGGGTTGATGGGCTACCATCCTAGTTTGAGTTCTTCTAGGACTAGAGCTTGGAAAACATGAAGCTTATTGTTTCTTTAACATAAAAAGATAGGTGACTAGTCGATTAGGAGTAGGGGTAAGTGATTCTTGTTTGGGGATGTGCTCATAAAACAAGAATTTTAGATTATAAACATTAAAGTAAGCTATAAACTTGAGTACAAGAAATAAATATTGGAATAATATTATATTTTTAAAATAAATACTAAAATATGCTATATTTAAAAATAAATTATTATTATTTTAACAAAAAAGAAAGAAAACACTAAAATATGCTTAAAATGATTTTTTTTAAAAGAAAAATAAATGCTTGAAATTTAAAAGGAAAAATTTTTTAGCAAAAATAAATTTAAATTTGAATAATTAAAACTATCTTAACAAAGTCGAGACTCACTTACGGAACACCAAAATTAGAAATTCGAAAATGAAACTAGAAAGAAAAAAGGATTTGGATAACAATAATTTTCAGAAAATGGGAATCATAATTTAAAAAGGGTAGAAATTAAAGATCTGAAGACAAAGGTTTTTTGAAAAAAAAAATCAACAAGTTTGAAAACTAGATTGGGAAATGAAATCGTCACATGAAAATGGCAAAAAGAGCTAAAACTAGAAGGTGAAGAAGGCCCTCCTTCTAGTGCCAAAAAGGTGTTGATGCATATATTTTGGACACACCAAAACTTCGGGAAACACTCGTTTTGGAGACTATTGCCTAGGGTGCCCCCCATATGGATATGGAAACTCGAGAATAGTCTTAGTTGGAGAGGGCTATATGATGTTTTAAAATAATAAACCAAGTAAAAATAATCAGGAATTTAAATTGAATGTCTTTAAAATTGAAGAGTAAAATAAGTAATCCAAAAAAAAATTCAAATTTTCCCTAGTCTCACTATTGTCGTTTGTTTGGTGCCAATTCATTGTGGATGCTACCACAATAGTGCCCGTAGCCACTGCTAGATGAGGAAGAGGGAAGAAACCTGACTGCTAGTGTCCTTTCATTTTCACATCTCCATGCATAGTAGAGAGAAAATAGAATTGTGGAAGTTTCCTACCACACTGATGTGGACACCACCACTACTTGCCTACTGTCAACCGATGTGCTATTGTTGGTTGATGACATACGTTATGTACATGTCTATGCCACCATTGCTATCAACTTTGTTTTTGCCATGTTTCTATTTACATGTCGAGAGAAAAATAGAAAACCATCGTTCATTACTGATGTCTATCCAATGAAAGTAGGAGAAAAGAGAGAGAGAGAGAACCATTTGCACTAGTTTCGTAGCTCTCTACAATCTGATGTTGTTAGCCATACTGCTAGGAGACCAAGAACAAAGATAGCCACCTGCTATGACAAGAAAGAAAACTACCACCTCTTTGTTTTCTAACTGCTCTCCACATCTGAACACCATTGTTTGAGGGAAGAGAAGACTCTGGTGCAAGCAGCAACTAGAAAGAAACCTTGTTGCTTATTGTTGGTCTCCTCCCAACCACGGAAAAGAGAGAAAACCTATGTTTACAATTCTCTTCCTACTGCAAGCCACCCCAGCATTACCTACCACCATGTGAGCTATCGTAGAAGATAGAGAAAGAAGGTTGCTACTATTAGCCACTCTGCATGTGCCTGCGGGAAAAAAGAGACCATCGTAGTCCATGAGCCATGTCTCAGAGAGAAACCAATGTCTCTAGATCTAATGTCAACCACCTTTGCCATGTATTGTTTCTATACACTGTTAGAGAAGGAAAAACCAAGACCTCATGCATCCTACTTCTCTATCACTTTAGTGTCCACTAAGAAAGAGAGAGAGTGTGTCCACACAACACATGCCACCAGTTCACCTACCAACCTCAAGCACGACCACCATTACTATCATCCGCTATTGCACAACACATCTAACACAACCCACACCATCCACATAGACATTGCAAATGTTAAAGAAGAGGCTCTACTCAAGTTGCTCCCCCTCTATGCCCCTTTTTTGATGATGGCTACAACTTTGTTCCTTATGGCCACCTCCATGTACCATGGGAAAAGAAACCACTGTTAACCATCATCAACTACTCACCACCTCACATTCTGAACTACCATGAAATGTCCTTGTATTTCCATTAGTGTAGCCATGGTGTGGGTGTTCAAAGGAATAACTACTGTAAAATTTGTAGGTTTGAGTTTAAGTGTAAGTAATTCAATAAATTAGACTTAGGAATTATTATCTGAGAAATTTCCTGGACCCTGCTTGATGGATAAGCATTAAAAATCTACATAATGATCCTTTAAGAGCATTAATAAAGATAGGAGAATTCCTTAAATTAGATTCACTTATTTTCATAATTTTTTTAGTGAGGAAAATGCAAAAAAATATTTTCCTATGTTATTGCTATCTATAGGTCAATGCTTTTGCTCATATTTAAAGCTAGTTACGTGACGACTACCTTGTTGCATATGAGCATACATTCAGAGAGGTTGTTTGGTTAGAATCTTACATCATCCTTTGAGATTGAGGTAGGAATGGTTGAAAGTTTCTATCATTGCATGTAAAATACTACCTTTTTCATATTAATAAAGTTGGTATATCATACATCATTATCAATTTCTTATTGATGGAATTTTAGATGAAGTGGTTTTGTGATAGGCAGAGCCCATAAGTGCAGGTTGAAGCTTGACTTGGCCCACATTTCCTACAAGTATATCCTACCAAATATATTAAGTAGGAAAAGTAATGTTAAAAATCCTTCATGGGAATATTCCTCTAAAGATGGAAAAATATCATTGAAGATATTTGATGTTGCCATGTTTCCACTCTCTTGTCTATTATCATGAACAATTAGCAACTAGAGATGATAATGAATTCTAGATATGGCAACATTCAAAGAGGTTGCATACTATTGATTATGGCCCCATGTGATAGCATAGGCAAGGTTGATGTCAACAAATAGTAATTTTGAAATTAAGAAGATAGAGAGTTTAGAAGATATGGTAAAATTTTCATCTTGGAGTCAAATGGCTTTCATGATGGCAATTTTGATTGTGCCAACATTCAAGAGACTAAACTATGTAAGAGAAAGGTTGATAACACTACCATACATCTCTTATTAGAGGAAAATAATGTCTTGACATGTTAGTTAGTGTGTTAGTAACCATGTAGATGTTAATACATGAACGTTCTCTAGTATTTTAAAAGTTCAAATAGCTTGGTTTATCATTTTTTTCTTGATTTAATATTGTATTTAGTCATTGCCATTGTACTTGACTTTTTCAGGATACTTATAGAAAAGGTGAGGCCAGTAGTATACGTCAATGTAAGTAAGATCTGATGAGAAAGAAATTTCTAAAGATGAAAACAAGAGCTCTTCAAATTTACTATTTGAAATTGTTAGTAGTTGTGTCATTTAAGAAGTGCTATATATTGCATGGAGTCTATAAGGCTATCAGTAAAAAGGACTTATTTTGAGATCAAAAAGCATTTCACTTTGAAGAGGAAAACACATAAGGAAAGGTTATTTCAAGATCACTTCATCAATAAAATATTTTTGATGGTTCATAGCATACCAAATTTTGAAAGTCATGTAACCACCCTAATAAGTGCCATAGAGAAACCCTTGGCTTCTAATATTCCACAGATGAAATGTTTTAATGAGATGGTTGGAAAATATAATCCAAAATATTCCAAAAAATTCAAATTTCTTAGATCATAGAAGTATTTTACATCTTAGAATGATTTATCAGTAAAATATGAACAAAATCAATTACAACCTTTTTCTTTCCTTGAAAGTGATCATTTCAGTCCAAGAAAAGGTTTCTCTATCATCTTTGAATAGACTAAATCGTATTTGTAGACTAGCATCCATATTTAGCAAGGGCCTACAACTACAACTTTGGTCATGGATATATTTAGTAATTTTGAAAATAAATGTGTAAAAACAACCATAAAAAGGGGAAGATTGTTATTTTTTTTGTGTTGTCAAGCATCATGAAAATCTATCATAACAACTGTCTCTACCACATTTGAATTTTAAACTACGTAGGGGTAGGGGCAGGGGGGACAACATGAAACTCACACAACCTCAATAGCCTTTACGATTGTTGTTTTAGAGTAGCCTCAATGGCCTCTATGGTATAAGAAATGACTTTTTCATGGTGGAAACACTAAGGAACTTATCTAGAGATGATAGAATCATGATTGCCTTGGTGCATCAGCCGAGTAGTGAAGTTTTTGCATTGTTTGATAATCTCTACCTTCTCTCCAAAGGCAGAACCTTCTACTTCAAAGAAGTTAACATGACTCAATAGGTATAGTATTTGCAATTCCAATTCCAATTCATTATTTTCTTTAAAAACCTACCATAATGATCATCTCTGTGACATTCAAATTTTAAGCTAGGTAGGGGTAGGGGCAAGGGTAGGGGTGAGATGACATGAAACTCACGCAGCCTCGATAACCTCTATGGTTGTTGTTTCGACACATTTTGGATAGCCTTTATGGTACAAGAAATGTCTGAACTTGTTCGAAGATAATAGAATTGTGATTGCCTTGGTACATTAATCGACAAGAAAATTTTTCACATTGTTTGATGATCCCTACCTTCTCTCTCAAGGTAGAATTTTCTACTTTAGAGAAGTTAACATGGTGCATCAAGTATAGTATTTGCAATTCCAATTCCAATTCATTGGTTTCTTTAAAAACCTACCATAACAATCATCTTTGCCACTACCACTGTTCCACTATGATAGCATTACTGCATTTAGTGAGCGAGGATCTTCTTTTTAGGATATTGATAACACCGGTTATAAACCTCTTCAATGTTGAACGTTCTTCATATTACAAGCCTTGACATCCTACTACAAACATTTGAGTAGCAAATGAAAATGAGTAGCTTAACCATGAGCACATTTGAGCAACAATAGAAGGAGCTTCTAGTGGAAGAAATGCATGACCTCCAGTACCACACTCACACATAGCAAGAGTATCATCATCATCCCTATGGAGAAATTCCAATTGATAGCAAACTATCTCCTCTATACATAACCAACAACAACGATGACTCATACTCTCCTCTACTGATGCTGTCACCCATTGGACTTAGTTGCATTGATATGCATCGTAGTAATAGTAATAGTGTAATCCCTAATTGAAAACTATGATTTTCATAGCAAGAATCTTGTTACCAAGCTCACAATTCATTGTGGTATAATTAGAAAGAGATGAAACTACTTCTACAATGTATTCACCTATGCTAGATGAATTTCAAGGTCAAGGGGCCGTTGGTGACCACGTTTGCTTAGCACTTTATCCAAAGTATTCCATTGTGGCCTACATGATCCATGATGTGGAGAGGAGCTTATGAGTAGTAGAAGTGGTGTAGGCGGCCATGGTTGGTACAAGCATGATTACAAGACTCTGGTGACAAAATATTCGAGAGTGTCTATAGTTGCTAGAAAAAGAGGTTCACTCTATAGGGCAAGGTTGGATACTATGACCATACTATAGAAGGCATTTTAGTACATTTATTTTTTGCAACATCAGTTGTTGATGCTTGATTCCATGCCCAAAATGGAAGATCATGTGATACTCTATGAATGTGGATCTTGTTGCTTCCAATTGGAAAGTTACGATAGTTTCTGTAGTAATGTTGGGTCATGTTGTTTCTTGATGAGACAGTAGATGTTGTAGGCACTACTATGTTCACCTGCTTGTTGGCAACCGTTTGGGACGTGACCGCCAACAAGTGTCCTCGAACAAGATTTAGGTGCCTGCTGGTCTCTGGCAACACCAAGGCCCAGATACCTTCAAATAAACTCAGTAGTTAATGTGAGTATGTGTGTGTGCTGTTGCGGTGTGTAGTTGTGAAATATGAAATGATTGCGTTATGTGTAAACTATAGATGAGTTGTCTTAAAGAGATTCAACCAACTTTGCCAAGTACTATGAGTTGTTGAGAGTTCCTATTTTGTTCAATTGCCTAGTCTACGCAGTCCTTATAATACCTACTTGTAACAAATAAAATTTTGCAAAAAAATTTGAGCACAACTCTGCAAATCTACTTCTAATTTTCCCTAGAGAAAGAAATAGTTCCACAAGAAAACTAGAAATAGAGCAAGATTCGATGGAAATAGACAGAAAAGAAAGTAGATTTGTGTAGACCTCAAATATTTAAACAAGGTAAAATGACACGAGTAAACACTTCGCAATAAAGCTATCCCAAATTCAATATCTATGAATTGTTCAATCCTCCAAGGCTCAAATAAGCAATTTCTTCAAGACAATCCTACTATGCTACCAAAAAATTGCTATGTAAACTACCATGTACGAGACTTCATTTTGGCTAGATAATAGATGTCAACGATTGCATTCAATAGAACCTTCAAAAGACTTGACAATTTCTGATTGAAATACCATGAAGATTCACTTTAAAGATAAAATAAAGTTATTCTGGTCCCATCAAAATACCAAAGATTTTCTAAACCCTCTTGACTACTGAATCGTTCAATGGCATGACCACAAGTAGAGGCTCTCTTCCAACGATCTCAATAGCAGTTCTTATACATTGCACAATAATAAAATTTACTACTAAAATGCTCTTAAGGCTTTTAAACACAATCACTTCTATGGAAAAATTTTAACAGAAATTTTCTATTGGGCAACAAGAACAATAAGAGCAATCTAAAATTTCCAAAATTACTTGCCAAGGATGATACTATCTAAACCACTAGCTAAACAATTTAAACAAAATAAAAAATAAAATACATAACTCACAGGACCATGACAAAGAGGTTGAAATATTTTCTTTAACAAGCCATCTTACAAGCAATCTTCTTTACAAATCTTCCAAGATCCCAAGTGTGATGTGTGAGACCTCAAGTGTTCCTCCTCCTTGACCCCTGAAGCCTTTTTATAGGGTTCAAAGGTAGGTAGGGAAGTTACAAAATATCTTGGGTGGTTTAACCACCATAGAGAAAAAAAGGCTACGGTTGACAAGTGTCCCATGTAGTTGCGAAGTGGCCTCATTCAGTTGCCAAGTGGTCACCATGGAGACAAAAAGGCTATAGCTGAAAAGTGGTCTTTTTAATTGCCAAGTGTCCCTTTTTAATTGCCAAGTGTCTTCATGGTAATTAAAATTAAAATTAGTTACAAATATCATAGTTGTAACTATCATAGGAAGTTACAACTTTCATAGGAATAAAAGGGATAATAGCCAAGTGTCCCTAACTTTACATGAATATCTTAAAAGTTTCCTTTCTTAGTGAATAATAAGATATCAAGAAAAACTGGCACTTAAGTACGTAACCATCCATCATTTGCAACAACACCCAGTTTAGCATAATAGTTCCCTTTAATTGGATGCAGACATTTTTCAGAGCACAACCAAGTGCCAAATGTTTCTAACAAACAAAAATTTCAATATTTTAGTGCTGAATCCATGCGCAGTTAAACCAATGCAGCAGTACCAGGATCGGAAGCCAAAAATTCATGCCAATTCGGTAAGAATTTTCCTGTGGAATTTCGGAAAATGCCCTGCAAGTACCTCGCCACTCCAAAATTCAAATTTCTGTGCATCTGCTATCAAAATTCTCGTTGTTGTCACCGTTCTCTTCTGCAAACTCTTTCTGAGATCCATCTTCAATACTGCGTAGGTCTTTATCACCAAAATCCATTCTGAAATTGGCAAATTCTTGTGTATGTGTTTTGAAGTCACCGAATCCGACATTTCGGGTCTATCTTTTATGATTTTTTATCATCACCAAGATTATAAAGCATCATTTTACATTGTAGTGATTGTATTTTTCTACTCCCAATTCCTAGAATTTACAAGATGCCATCTTTGATCCTTCATTATTTGTTTACACAGTATTATGCCCTAAATTATCAACGCATTGATGCATTTGAGTTCGTGGTAACCTGAAACCTTTTACAAATATCTTTTCAAAGACCAAACCTACCCCAAGGTTTTTTGCTTACACCGAAAATTTTGTTGCTCCAGTAGAAGCGTACACCAGAGAGTGGTTGGATCCTCATAGCGGCCTGCATTTTTTTTTCCCTTTGTTTGGCATGGACTTACGCAGGCAACAGCGTACAAATATGTGCCAAAAGCATGGCTGTACTATATTTTTTTTGGGAGACCACGGCCAAAAATGGAGATGTAGTCGTCTTCGGCATCTCTTTTATTCAAAGATTGAGAACACAAGATTGTTTTAACATGTCGCTGTTGAATGTCGATAGTGCATTTTTTTGCGATTTCTTGAAGTCATCCAAGAAACAGAGATGGGGTAATGGTACTGGTAAGATCTATAAAACCGTTGTGTAAATGGAACATACGTAGAACCTAAGCACTGTATTATGGTTCCTTTAAAATCTTTACAGATCAAGGTTACTGTCGTATCAATTTCAGGCTTTTGGAAATACTGGCAGATTCGTGGTATTGTATGTCTGATACCATTGCACAAATAGAGCGACTTGACGTCCCCGTTTTGAATCATAATAATAATAATGTTGTAAATAAAATTAGGAGCTAGAGCATGGGAAAGACAAAGAATGAGCTCTTAGGCACTCAAGATAATACACCTCTACACTTTGCTGTGCTGATTTTTGAGGCTGAATCTGTCGAGTCCAGTCCTTATGCTGCAGTTGATTGATTTTGTTTGGTTTTTCATGGAAGAAGATGGTTGTTCACGGAAATTTTGTGGGCAGATTCACCTAGTTCTTTCATGGATTTTAGCTATGAAGGGTTATTGTATTAATTTACATCCAATTGCTTTTGTTGTAAATTTCTAGATTTCTTCTGTTCGGAGATCTTTGAAATTCGCATGGCCAAACACGCATGTGGTTCTAGAACATCAACTATGTTGGAAATGATGATTTAAACAACTTTTCTAGACACGGACAAAAGATGTGAGAAATAGAAATGATTTGTGACCGTGTATCAGAAAATGAACAGAGGGTGAACCATGCCGCAGATAAGCATCATAGTGAAAATAAAATATGCTCTGTAACTTCGGAATCACCGAGAATGTGATGATGTATGAATTGCATAGTATAGCACACTGTTTCTGCATCAGTGATGCATCATCTATATCACTTCTCTTATTTTGATTCATTGTTTGCCCACTATTCTTTATTGCTAGCATCATGTTCATCATCTCTTATTTTGATTCACTATTTGCCCACTCTTCTTTATTGCTAGCATCATGTTCATCATCTACGTTTGATTTTTATGAGCACTCATCTCTAGTTTTACCCCATGCATTTTCATAACCAGCAACAACATCAACCTCAATTTTTTTTAATTTGAGACATTTTTAGTGATTTTTCCCAGCATTATTCATATTTTTCTAATGGTTTCATAACAGATTGGTTGTTTATGCAGTTGTTTTACAAATTTCCTTTTGCCAGTATCTCTACTTTTGTTGTTCCATGAAATGGCCAAAATGTGCCAACACTGCTATACAAAGGAAGCTATTTAAGTCATAGATGTGTCTCATGATTGAGGAATAGCTCTGCTATGTTTCTCATCATCATGCATCATCTACTCTTGGGTTAGTACCAAACCAACTAGCACATGAAAAATAATAATATTGGTGTTGATGCATAAATTTTGGATGCACCAACACCTGGAAAAGAAAACTCATTTAAGATGACTAGTGCCTAGGGTGGCTCCCATATGGGTATGGAAACCTAGGAATAGTCTCAACTAGAGGGGCAATGTGGTGTTCCATAAACAAGTAAATTAAAAAATTAGGATTTTAAATTAAATTAGTGTCTTCAATATAATAAGTAACTAAGAAAATAAATTTTCTTTGGTCATACTACTACTGCTGATCCATCACTGCCAGTGGCACCCACTGCTCAGTAGAAAGACTTCGATCATCATTGAAGAGGGAGAGAGAGAGAAATAGTGAGATGCATCCATCAACCAACTACTACAACTATGCCACCATCACTATCTTAGGAGCTCGTCTACCTTTCATGTAGACCAGGAGCAAGGAAAGAGGTTATTGGCATTATCTACCATGTGCACATCATTTGGAGAGAGATAGAAGGTTGCATACTATAGCATAAAAGAAGAAGAAAGAAATCATTTATGAGGAAGAGATTCTAACATGCACCATGTAGAGCAACTACTGCTATGCATCAACTTTTGACATGTGCCTGTGTCTTTGACAACCGACAGTGACAAATGCTTCTATAGCTAGCTACACCATCTGCACTGGCCTACTACCATGCACTTTGTTACTCACACTATAACTGTAGCCATCTATAGTTACAGCCACTGTTGCAATGTCTACAACAGCACCACCACCCATACTACTAGAATGGGGAGGGAGAGAGCAATCAAGGCCCCTGTAGCATGGAGCTATCTAGAGCTGCTATCCCCTTACATGCAAAAGGAAGAGGAAAGCTTGCTACTGTCACTAACAGAGAAGAAGGAAACTACTGCCTAGAGGTTTTTTGGTTGCTGATTCTCCTAGGCCCCTTTCCCAGGGTTTGATTTTGAGCCCCTCAGAGATCAATCTATTATAATGGCGTCTTGCATTATCATTAGTTACCCATGTTCACCATGTGCACATTGTCATTACTTCATAAATCACATTGTTGTCACCATTACTCATGTCTACACCTCTACTGTGCCCAATGTAACTCCTGACACTTCATTGCAATGACCTACCTATATTTGTAGTTCATTGATGTGCTACTCCATGCTTCTGCATTCAATTTTCATTTCATCATGGTGCTTGTAGATCCATTTCCTAAATTGATTTCCACTCATAACTACATCCATAATGTTGCCTGTTTTTGAATTCTACATGGTAGATTATCGACGTTACATGAATATTGATGTGGTAATAATGGGTGGTGTAGGCATATGTGGATGAAAAGTAATGGCATTTTTGATCAAATGATAAGTAGCCATTCCATGCCTCTAAAGCCATGACCTATGACTAGGACATGCTTAAAGTCATTAGAATCCTTTAGATTCTCAAGGAGACCATACCTATGATCTATATTTTAGGTAACATGAATTTGGTTGATGTATTAAGACTTCAGATAGCCTTTCATGCTTAAAAGTGTGTAGGTGTTTTTAATGTTGGCTTGCACAAGTGGACTACTATTTGTAAATTGCTTAAACAAATAATGTTTTATCAAAACATGATTTGAATGATATGTTAATTACACATTAGATCTATGAAGAATACACTACCTAATTCAAAACCAGTTTTTTTTTTTAAGTTTTCTTAGTTGGTTTTCAATTAATTTTCTAAAATCACTGTAAGTTGGTAGAATTGAAATATTGATAGATAACTTGAAGGGAAGTTAAATCATGGTGTAAAAATCAATATGAAAGTTATCATGCACAATAAGATATCTAACACATTATCTAGAAGTTATTGTTTTGTTAATTGTGGAGTGTTAGATGTAGACATTGACAATACCAATATTTTAATGAGTTTCCATGTTGCAACATGATGTATGATTCAAGTTTTATTTGTTAAATGTGAACTACTTTAATGTTTTACATTTCATTACTATGACTGCCTTGAAAATAATGTAATAGTTATGGAACAAGGGTTGTTAGGAATCTTTTGACATTGATTGAATTAATATAAACTTCAATTCAAAATATAAGAAATATGTATTCGTCGAGATTTCATAAATACATATTTATATATCCTAGTTCTTTCATTGTTCATTTTTCTTTAAAAAATAATAAAGAAACTTATATTTTAATATATAAGAACTTAGATGTGTTATAATGTTATAAAATATTGTTCTAGCTTTTGATTTAATAGTTCTATTTTGTAGGCACTTCCTCTATTTTTGGATAAAATTTTTAATCCAATTGTTGCTATTATTCTCTCAATTACTTTTTTTCCTGGCCTTTAGAGAGGTGAAGTATTGGTTCTTTTTATCTCATTTAGTAGAATTTAGTTTTAATACTAAAATTATATTTTTGGAATTTTAATGAAATTCTTTATAGGTCATACCACAAGCAATTTGTTCAAGATATGGACTTGTTGTTAGTGCAAATTTTTTGCCTTGTTCATATTTTGATGATAATTTGTTATCCTATTACTGACCCAGTTGGGCAAGTAAGTGATATCTACATTTCTTAGTTTTTCTTAATTCATACTTGTTGATTCATTAATCTCTGGGTCCTTTACACTGTTGAAATAATTTTAAAATTGTGAAGTTTGACAATATTATTTTTTGTGGAATTGAAACTATTAATCATGGCCTAATGCCTAGCATGGGCGATGTTGACATCAATACTTAGCCCCCAAAATTTAATTGCATGCAAGTGAAAACCATAGAAATTTTAAAAGAAAATGCAATAGATAGAGAATCATAAACATCACAAAATAGACAAATGGAGACTTAGAAGTAAACTATATAGATTTAAACATGATTAAAATAACCATATAATCAAAGGAAGAACTAGACATGGGTCACCCTTACCACACCATCTTATATCATTAAAATTCAAATATATAATTTAATATTTGGGCTAAATAGATGTGTGTGTGTGTGTAACTAAGATCACATTCCCAGTCCTCTCACAAGGTAAAAGTCAAAAGGCATGTGGACTACTTCAAGCACAAGACTTATACTAAACTTAATGAGGAGGATAGGCTCATGTTAGATCATGGCTAGCCGCAACTTTCAAAATTTTTCTTGAAAGGAAATGGGTGAAAAATGGATTATTTTCTTTTTTTTTTCTTTTTGAATTTTAGGGAAGTAGGTTTAAAAGGGGAATGGAGGTTAGGGTGAGGATTGTTCCTAGATCCCATCACACTTAAGAACTTATTGCACTAGCAATGAACATGGTCCTCATTCTTTTTTTCTTTTTTTTTTCAAGGAAAATTTGCTTATGGTGTACTTCTTTCTTAAGGTAGGAATTCCAACATGAGTCTACCCAATTAGCTGCACTACCAAAGAACATAGTATTTTTGGAAGTTTTCCAATGGTGCAGTTCAACCCTTGTGTATGTGCCTTTAATTATAATTTGATGGAATCATAGTAGGTCTCCTAGATGGCTAAGGGTTCTCAAGTGGAGTGAAACACCACCAATTTTGGGCTTTAGCATTGCAATTGCAAATTTGTTTATGTGTCAAAACTTGGCAAATTCTTCTAAGTGTTGGTGCTATGCTCACAAGCATTGCCAACATAGCATGTATCACAAGCCCTATTTTGCAAAATTTTCTAAGTGTCGATAACAATTGCACAAAAATTTTTCTAAGTGTTGTGTTATGCTTGTATTTTGCCTACTACACTCTAGATTGTAGCCAACATAGCACACACTTCCATGGCCAGTTTGCTCAAGTTCCAATCCAGAAACTATTAGGATGGCTTGGCATGGAAGAAAAAGTTCAATAAATTCTCTAACTCCTAGGGTTGTTACTGCTACTTCACTCTAGAGTGTAGCCAACATAGCACACCTTTCAATGGTCATTTTTCCTAAGTGTCAAGCGAAAAGTTGTCAAGCTAGCTTAGAGTGGAGGAATAGTTTGGTAGATTTTCTAACTTGAGATTACCCCTCTTGCTATCCTTCATAGCATAGCTAGTGTAGCATAGAAGAAGATCAAATTTGGGCCAAATTTTTCTAAGTATCCCTACTATGCTCTAGAGTGTATCAAGCATAGCTAGTGTTGGACATCAAATTTTGCAAAATTTATCTAAGTGTTAGGTTACACTCTAGAGCATAGCCAGCGTAGCATTGTAGAGAAGCCTCCGATAGCCTCCAAAAACCTTCAAAGCATACCATCAACCTTCACCTCAACTCCAGCATTCCTTTGGCAAGCAAGATTAGAAATTTGCATCTCTTTTATCCTCCCATTTTCCCTTGAGTTGTACCTACACTTGATCCATTCAAAAGAGGTAAAGACATAGTCCTAGAGCATAGCCTCCAAATTACATTATTTTTTTCACTATCTACAGGTACATTGAAATCATTCAAACTCTAGCATATGCAGTCTTTGTAGCATAGCCATAGTTCAATAGCATCTAGGGGTCCACTGCAATGCATTAGAGCATAGCACTTGCTACTCCCATGGGAGTGTAGTTGGGTCTAGCATAGCCCCATCTACCCTCGTGCCACATGGTGCCCGATCCACATTTCACACTAACACTAAGCCTATAAATGCCTTCACATTCAACACTCAAGGGGTTGTCAATTCATTCTAGTAGTGGACATTTGAAGCATTTGGCAAGAAAATTTAAGTGGAAATTAACACCTCATAGCACCATTTGGCACCTGAAGGACCTTGAGCACCCCAAACACTGGAGTGTATCAACATCCTAGCAACCCTTTTGTGTCCCACTTAGCACCATAGCCCACTACAAGCTTGCAAGACACCATGGTAGCCAACCTAGCATGCTTAGACATAGACACCTCAAATACTGTGACTTTGCTACTACACTACTACTACACCTATCTCTATACTATGTATGACTCTCACCTCATTTTTTTTGCAATTGCTACACTCCCTCATTTAGGGTGGTGCACTTCTATTCTCAAGTTCTGTTACATATTTCAAGCACTTTTTCTTTGACATTTAGCATAGCACTCACATTTTCTTACTATTTCACACGCATTTGCACATTTACACTACCATTCTCAGGCTAGGACACCTTACTACACACTAACCTAGCTAGTCCTGGTGCTCATCAGTAACATCGTGTAACCCCTTTATCACTTGCTTGGTGTAGCACCCTGTAAGTCCCTATTCAATTAACAAGATCATTCAAGCCATCCCATATCCATTTTTCGCAAGGCCCTCACACAAGTTCAGGGTTAGGTTGTATGTGAGCTAACCTCTTAGTGTTCTAACCATCAACATTTTTGGTAGTTACAGTTTTTGGTGCTAGAAGAAGGGCCACGCCATTCCTTCTACGTTTAGTGGTAGTTCCACATGCTTTTTGCACCTCCACTACTAGTTTTAAGCTAGCATCGACATAACAGCCCTATGGACTTGTCATGGTAGTAGCTGGATCATTGGCCAGCACAAGTGTTGTCTACGAGTCGGTTGGTATAGATTGGTCCTAGTTGTTGGTTTCCCTGGAACCCCACAAGATGAAATACAATCTGTGCAATACTTCATCCTAGCCTCCATGATGCCAATGCAACCTTATGTGGACATGATATAGGTGTCTCAGCCATACATGAGCTAGGTGCCATACATTCTACTCATCTTGTTGGAACCACCTATGTTTGCCCATATTATAACCACATGGTGGACACCACCTCTGTGCCCATCGCATAGCAACAACATACACAACAGTATTCACAACAACCATCCTACATGGTTGCACAGCCCATAACAGGTTTGTGGGCCACTCAAGCAATGGAGCAGGCAACACAATTGATGTAGCTTGCCACATCCATTCCAAGCTTGGACCAAGCATTCCAACTCATCCAAATGCTTACTAAAGAAGTTAAGTAGCTCAAAGCCACTAACCTTGAAATGGTCCATATGATAGAATTTTACTAGGACAACTATATCAGTCCTATAGTCCCATCAATGACTTGCCCCCCTAGGGTCCAACTTTTTCACTTCACCAAGTATAATGGTGAGGGGGACCCGAATGCCCACTTGGTAACCTTTCGCTCAAAATGCCTTCTCTTGCAAGAATGGCTACACATGATTATCCATGTCTTTACCATGTTCCTAACTAGCAAGGAATTAGATTGGTATCATGCACTTTCCAAGGCCTCCATATCTTCTTTGGAGGATTTTCTTAGTTAATTTGTCACTTGCTTCAAGTACCACTTGAAGCTCGAAGCAACCCTAGACCAACTGATGGATATTAAGCAAGGTCCCTTGGAGCTTTGCAAAAGTTCATTTAATGTTGGAATGCTACACTCAATGAAATATGTGAGCCCATAGCAGAGACCCACCTATTGGCCATCTACAAGGATGTAGTATACTACTTAGCCCCACACTCCCTAAGCCAAGCCTTTGCTCAAACAAAGAGCATCTAGGATGCGGGGAAGGCCAACAAGGACCTTGCCTTTGTGGCTAACAAAAATGTACATGCAAAGAAGGAAACGAAAAAAGAGAAGGAAAACACAACCATGGAAATGGTGGTTGATGGGGCCAAGCTAAACATCACTAAACTAACAGCCAAAGCACCTAATGCCCTAGCCTACAACAACAAAGCATCTAACTCTAGCCAACAACAATAAAGCAACCAATCCACAGCACCATTGGTCATAGAGCAAACTATCTTGAGGCCAAACTTTGAGTGTAAGGATCGCTCAAAGTATACATCACTATGCATCAAGCCATCTAAGCTCTTGGGCTAGCTACTTAGTGTTGGGTGCATCTAGCATAAGAAGATGTTTGAGGATTCCTACAAACCCCATGAATTCTACTGTGAGATCCTCAGAGACCCATTAGCAACCATGTCAAACAAGCCCCCAATTTCTAAAAGCTTTAGGCTGGACCGATTTTGCAACTACCACAAACTACCTGGCCATGATACAGATTACTTCTTGGCCTTACAAGATGACATATAGTGTATGATTGATTACGACCAACTAGTCCTTGATGATAGCAATCCTGTGTGCCCAAAAAACTAGTTGATGAAGGTATACAAAGATCCTCTTAATGCTAGTGGTGTAGGCTATTCCATCAATACCATCAACATTGACGATGATTTAAAACTGGCACAAGAGCCATTTGCGGTTTGTGTGCCTTGAGTAACACTAGGGCCTTGGCATCAACCAATCTAAGGTTCTACTTTGTCATCAGAGTAACACCTTGGGCACCCATGGCATCCTTTGTGGTTAGGACCCAACAACACATTGTGGCAACAAAAACCTAGACATCTGTCATCATTAGGATGCCATGATGTGTGGACTCCTCACCTACTTTGGGTCCAGTGATGTGAACTACATTAGGTCCTATCTACCCAAAGTCTCATCTCACACCCAACAACAAGTAGTTTAGGTTGTAATTTGGGAGGCCTAATGAACACCTCATTGACAAGATGATTAGGAAACATATGGAATTAGGTCCACCAAATCCTATACCCTTGTCTACCATTCCCATGGCCTCATTGTCTCAGGACACCACTGTAAGTGCAAGCAACCAAAAATTGAGCACTGAGGCTTGAAATGCAGCTACACAAGCAAAGTTTAAATCCCCTCCCTAAGTGATCCATCTCTTGGCCCGCATAGAGGAGGTAAAGGCTAACAAAATAATAGGTAGCAATAAAGACTTCCTAGATGCACTGGCATAGGTCAAGCAAGCTTTGAAGAGAAAGAACACAATTCTAAGACTATTTGACCTAGTGATGACCTCCTCCACTTACCATGAAGCATTAGTCCATATGTTGACCTTTGTTCCTATCAGGGAGGACATTCCAGCAAATGAATAGGCCATCCACTCTGTGATGCTTCCTATGCCTCAGGAATTAGGTTCAACACCCTTGGTGTTTCATGATGATGCAATTAAGTTTAACCTTGTAAAGGGTCAAGTTACCAATGTGCCAATGTTCATAACCATTCACGTAGGGCAGTGCAGAATATGCAAGGTGAACATTGACAATAGGATGGCAACCAATGTTATTCCATTCCTAGTCATTAAAAAAATTAGTTTCACTGACCAGGTTAAGCTAACCAAGACGATGTGTCTAAAATCATTCAATGGATCATGTGTTGTCATGAGGGGAACAATCATGATAGCTTTCATGGCAAGGGAGAAATTCCCCACTATGGCTACATTTACCATCGTCAAAGAGATGCCAAGGTTTAACTGGATCCTAGGGAGGCCCTGGCTAGCCTAGTTATGGGCCATCTCTTCATCCATTGATCAAGAGATCCATCTTCCCTAAGAAGGTGGAGAGGTAATCATACATGGTGATAATGCATCTTCCCTAACCATTAATGATGTCGATACAAAATAGGGGTCAGAGGTAGAATTTCCCGATGACATGCCACATGTTGAGGATGCAAGCCGACCTTGTCTGGTAAATCCATCCAAACAATCAAATGAAGTAGGAAACCTCCCTAAGGAAGCTCTCTAGGTAGAATTACCCTTCAACATCATTGATGAATGTCTAGGTGAGTATCACCTTGTGCCTTATAGGGCCAGGGCCTACACACCTCCTAACCCACATCAAGTTAGAAAATAATTACATGATTAAGGTGCTTATGCATCCCTAACTTCTACATGTCATAATCACCTCCCTCTTGTGTAGTTACATTTTACATGGTCGCTTGCATTTTGCATTAGTTATTCTATTTCTTTAGTTTATGCATTTTTGCTTAGCCTTGTCATGCATTAGAAAACACTAAAACACATAAAAATAAAAAAACCATAAAATAAAAAAAAGAAACAGCCTACCATAGCCTAAAACTAGCAACCTTCCTTGCATTGTCATGGCCCAAAATGGCCTTGAACTAGCAATCCAATCACATGGACTAAAATGGCCTTAAACTAGCAATTTATATGGCTTTCCATGGCCTTAAACCAACAACACCTTCTCTCTTATGCATGACTTGAGATGGCCTTAAACTAGCAATCACCATGACCTAAAACAACCTAAAACTAACAATAGCCCTTTTTCCATGGCTTCAAATTGGCATGGGACCCATAAGGGGCCTAAGCACATCAACCAACCACATACTAACATTCAACACTTAGCAAACATGCAATTCATGTAGCAGAAGAGATAAACATAGATTATGACCTCATTTCCATTAATCCACCAATCAAATATTGAGCATGAATATACATCAAAAATAAAACAATAGCCAAAAGCATAAAATTACCTAACAACAGAGCTACATCATGGGCTACTCAGCCAACAGTGTTTGGTGGGGGTTGGAGCTCCTTTTCCTCTTCCTCTACTACTCCGCTAGGGCTTGCACCATCATCTAAAACCTACTTAAAGCAATAAAAAATAATAAATTAACTAACAAATGTGTAGCATGCAAAGTTATCACAATGCAGAAAATAATCCAAACTAAACTAACCTAAGAGGGGCCCACATCAATATCTGGAAGCATTCTACCAAGGCCCAAATCCAAGCATTGGAGGATATCCACCTTCGATAGTTGTGTCCAGTCCTCCTAGCCAAAGTCAATGCTTGTGAGGGTCTTACCTTTGTCCATGGTGGTCCATGCAAGTAGATCCAGTGAAAACATGGCAAAGGAAACCTCTCTTTAAGGCATAATGATCTATCTCTTAGGAGTCCCACTCACCACAACATGACTAGCAAACAATTCATAAGCCCATGTTGCATCAATTGCATCAACATATCATGATAATGAACCTCCATAGACTCCTCCTTGTACCTTTTAAGATACACCTCTTGCTCACACTTGTAATGGTGTTTATGATTTTTCTATGCTTGAGCCCATTGGTACACCTTAGCACTATAGTCCTTCCAGACTTGGTTCTTCCTAGCTGGCAAGTCCATCTGTAACTATTGCTTAGTCACCTCTTAGGTGGTCTCATTCCTACCATGAATTTTTGAACAATACTTGGCATAGTCAATCTCAACTATTCACCAAGTACCATCCCCTCAGTCTTGAGCTGCTAGGAAATCATAGCGGGCCTGCAAGTCCTTGAATCTAGCATCTTGGCTCGTTGCCCTACCCTAGAGCATGCGTAGCCACTTCCATAGATGCTCATTCATGCACCTACATACCCATAATGCTTTTGCACATGAAATCACACACTTACTAACCTCATCATACACACGATGGGGCACTTACTCCACTTTAGGGGGAAACTTAGTGACAACATCAACTCTATCCACCTTGCTTAGATCCCAATGAAGCTTGGAACCTATTGGCATACAATAGGCAAAACACATCAACCACAGACTAAGCAGTAAATCAGTAATGCAAAGTAAGCAAACATGGACATACCAATCTTGGGATCTATCTATTGTATGTGATCCATCATGTCTTCAACTAGGCCTTCCATGAAGTCAAACTTATCAGGTTCTTCTAGCCATGGCTCCATGCGAAAGGTAGAAGTAGACATTAGACCACCAATAGACACATTTGTGACTATGATACAACAACACATTTAATGATTATTAAATAGCCAAAGATGCAAGAGCCAAAAAGAGAAATAATAGATGGCAATGCAACGCTCCTACCCAATAGGCCCTTGGGTGTGAGAGTTGAGGGGGGTGTTGCCTATCTGCACATCATCAAAGAGGTTATCAAACTCACCCTTGTCTAGCTGTAGCAACCCTTCCTCCTCTAACTACCAAAGGACCTTCACAACCTCTTATCCTTCATCCATCAGTGCCTACCCCTCCTTAGTTTGAGGAGGAATGTCATCCACTTCGAGATCTGCTGCTACTCCAGTACCCCTCTTACCTACTTCCAACGATTTACATAGGTTAAGACTAGCATCTCCAATGCTTAGCATAGCAACTTCGCATAGTATATTATAGTGCAGAAAAAAGCAACCCAATTTATAAATATTTAAAATTAAAAAAAATGCATCCAAGGACTCATACTCACCTACAATGCCTAAACACAATTCATGGAATCTTAAGCTGATTTTCCTACCACTCTCTTCCCCCACCTCTAGAATGGGCTCCTCTATAGGATGTGGCTTTTTGATCTTTACCTTAGACAATCCTACCACCTCAATAATGAGGTGCATCCCTCTAGTCACATTCTCAGTGTTAGCTGGTGGGGCTACACCTGCACTATCACATGAGTAGTGAGGCCACCCTAACTTACCTCTAGTCATTATAGAAAATGACTTACCAATCGCCTCTGGGGGGTCCTATGATCACATGGTAGCAAAAAGGTGTCTAATCCATTACCTAGAGAGTTGTTTGTGCTCCTACATTACCCATTTCCCATCCTCCCAAATCATCAAGTATTTCACAAACCTTTATAGGCATCCTACGAAGAATGCGAAGTGCATATGTGACATTGCCTAGAGGTTGTGGTGTAGCTTGATGATCTCAACACATAGGCCATTGGCAAGGTAGGAAGCCCAATCTAAGCTCATTCCTACCTCTAACACATCCCTCATCACCCAATCCTACTCCATCCCAAGAACCCATCCCTAAGAGAGCAACTTTAGGAATGCATGAGCACAAAAAGGGGGGAAGAGCTCATGGACCATAGGCACTTGCAAATCCTTGATGAATATGCCTTTGAAGGATTTAGAAGCCCATATCCACTCCTCAATGTCTTCCCTATGGTCCACCTCTTTGTTGATTTTCTTATCCACCGATAGGCCCTCAAAGGGGAGGCCAAAGAGATCCACAAAGAAATCATCCATAAGGTCCAAGACCACCTGCACACCATGAACCTATGTAATAAAATGATTAGACTCTCACTAAAGGAGTCAATGATTGTGACCATTTTGGCCACCAAGATGCCCAAGATAAGGGCTAAGAAAAGGTCCATTAGCCTAGCCTATTGAAGCCTACTAAGTAACTCTACTGGGACTTGACAACATAAACAACACTATGCAGCCTCAACATCACCATACTTCATGATGAGGGTAGCCTCAGTATGGCCTATAGTAACCATTGTAACCTCTCCTGAAGTGACCACAACTACAGTAGGCAAAAGAAAAGTTATCATCATAAGAAAAGAAAAGTAGAAAATTCATAAGAGCAAAACAACAAGCTGCTTATGTGGCACAAACGATGTGTGTGTTCATGGTGGTGGGGTCAAGACCTCCTCCACACTAGGTACATGGGTCACCCACTCCATGTCTAACTAGCCATAGGTCTAACACCCCTCATAGGCCTTAGGGTACCAATGAGGGTATTTTGCTAAGTCAAACCCAATCTATCCAATCACCACTGCACAAACATTCTCAAAGGATGAGAATTCTTGTAGGGTAGTGCGAGTCAAGTTCAAAGCTCCCTCCTCATCATGAAGGCCAAGCTTAACAACCATAAATCTAGTAACGGACGTAAGCCATTAGCATCCTTATATGAGTTATAACCAAATAGATATTATTAAAATCATATAAGGACTCACCCTTTAGCACAATACACTATCCCAAGTGGGTTATGGAACAGAGTAAGCACACATTGAGCAATAAACATGGTGTTGCTCTTATTATAACACTAAAACTTTGGCATATGCTAGATCCTAGATAAGGGCCTAATGACCCTTGGGCCTTAGCCTAACTCCCTACTCCATCACTAGTAGTGGGCTCATTGGACATGAATCTTAGAATGCCCTAATTTGCCTCAGGCAACAATGTCTCTATGATGACACCAGCCACTTCCATAGCCAAGTGTGATCACATTATCACATTGAAGTATCAAAGTAGGCATTCTAGGGACTCATGTGCTCTTGATATGAACCAAAACACCTAATGACCCATGGTGTAGGGGAGCATAGCACATGGGTCATTAGGTGTTTTGGTTCATATCAAGAGCAAATGCTCCTAGATTTCTGATTGTTTAGCAAATGCCCAGCTTAACTCCATGTTTCAAACCTTCCTTGCATTGCCTAAGTCAATGTGTCCTGTGCAATCCATGGTCCACTATGACCTTAAACTGGGAATCCATGGCCTACCAAGGCTAAAAAATGGCTTGCATACTTTCCTTCCTAACCCCACATTTGCACAATTAGACAAATTTTCATTACATTACTTTCTTTATTTTTTTGCAATTTCACTTCATTTGATACAAGTGCATCTTGACATTATTTTTGGTTATTTTGTACGATATGTTGTAGGACTATAGCATGAGCACATATGAGCTTCTTCATTCACCTCTAGTCCCCACTAGATCTCATGGTGACCTCATTTGATGCATCAATGCCCAATGCGTAGACCTTAAGCCCATCATCTATGATGACTATGTAGCATCCATAGAAGCATCACTAGATTGGCCTGACCATCTAGTTAGGGCTCTCAATCTAGAGGCAAGTGACATAATGAAAGATCCCCTCATCAAAGTCCCTGTAACAACACTTAATGGCAAGGTGAAGACACTGAAACTTAGTTCCCTGTTAAAGACTCAACACACCCACAACATGACCAAAGTCCTTAGTGTTAATATTAAGGCATTTTCATGGTCCTACAAAGACATGACCCTTTTATAGTATAGCATAACATAATCCTAAATTCTTGCATAAAACCAGTTAAGAAAAAAGCCCATAAGATTAAACCAAAGGTGGTGTTAGTAGTTCGTGATGAAATCACCAAGCTCTACAAGGTTGATTTCTTCTAGGTAGTTAACTACACAATCTAGATCTTCAACCTCATGGTTGTACCTAAGAAGAATGGAAGTATACACATTTTCATAGATTTATGGGACCTAAACAAGGCATCTATCAAAGATGACTTCTCATTTCCTAGTATTGACCAACTCATTGACACTACAGTTGGTCATGCCTTATTGTCCTTCATGGATAAGTTCTCAAGACACAACCAAATTTAAATTAACCCAAAGCACCAACTCAGCACAACCTTTATGACCCCTTAGGGTATGTTTTGCTAAATAATGATGTCTTTCATATTAAAGAACGTAGGAGCAATCTACCAACATGCAATGATGTATATCTTTAATGACTATTTACTAGAATAGCTCAATGACTACGTCAATGACATAGTAATCATGTCCAAAATGCAAATAACCATGCAGGTGACTTGGACCATGTACTCAAGCATTGCCTTAGACATGACCTTAGGTTAAATCCCAAGAAGTGTGTTTTTGGTGTCAAGACCAATTGCATGTTGGGATTTGTAGTATCAAAGGTAGACATATGCATAGACCTTGATAAAGTTAAGGCCATCATCAACTAACCTTAAAGAGCTACATAAGTTACAAGGCAAACTATAGTTCATTTGTAGGTTTATCGCATGGTTAACTAATAAATTGTAGCCAATGCAACATATGCATTTGAAAACTCAATGCCAAGAGGCATTTGACAACCTCAAGAAGGAGTTGGCTTAACTTCCAATAGTCTACCCTCCACAAGGTGATAAGCCATTTTACATCTACCTTACAACCTTCAATGCTTCCGTCACTTCTCTACTTTTCCAAAGATGAGATGATGGCTCAAAGGTCCCTGTCTACTACATAAGCTATGTGCTAGTGGCACATGAAGCAAAATGCAACAATGTGGAAAAGAACTACCTAGCCTTAGTCTTTGCAATTAAGAAGTGGAGGCATTATCTCTTCCGTGGCTAGGTAAACATCATCTGCAAAAGCAATGTACTCCAAGAAATCACAATGAACATCTACGAGAGTAATCAAATTGCATGGTGAAAAGTAAATAACCATGGAGTTTAACTTGCACTACATAGCACAAGCATCAACCAAAGGTCAAGAAATAGCTGCACAACTCACAGGTTCACCAATGAATGATCAAGCAACTATAGATCCAAAATTTCCAAATGAGCATATCAGTAGTATAAGCCACGCACCTACCAAATTTTGAGGAAATTTTACACTTTGATGGTGCTTCAACCTCTCAAGGAAGTAGTGTCACTACAATAATCATGTTTCCCTTTGGGGAGATCCAACCCTTCACTTATCAATTTACATTTTCTTGCACTAACAATGTGGTGGAGTACGAAGGTCTCCTTAGAGGTCTCATAGTAGCCCATGACCTAGGAATCTGCAACCTAGCAATCTAAGGTAATTCACAGCTAGTTATCAACCAAGTTACAAAGGTTTACACTTGTAAAGCACAACATTTACAACCTTATTGTGACTTGGCGAAGAACTTGCTTCAATAGTTTAAAACTATAGATATTAAACACATCCCCTACAATGAGAATGCCAATGCTGATACATTATCCACATTAGCCTTAAGCATTTCACCCAACATGTTTCATGGCTTGGCAACCTCAATAATGGATTGCACTAAACCTATCACACATGTAATTGACATTGCATCCATATCCACAATAAGCACAACTCAAGCACAAGAATGGTATGATGATATTAAGGCATAACTTCAACAAGGTGAGCCTATGCAACATCTAACCACTACCCAAAAGAATGCAGTATGAAAATGATCGTGGTAGTACATTCTCGTAGTTGATAGAACACTATGTTGCAAATCCAACTATGGTCTAGTGTTAACCTGCATTAGTGATAGTGAAGCACAAACGATCGTTGATCAAGTCCATGAGGGACTTTGTGGAGGCAACATAGTACCCAGGGCAATGGCATTGAAAATCATATGCTTAGGCTACTATTGGCCTTCCATGGAATGCTACTACATCTCCAAAGTTAAGATGTGCGATGTGTCCCAACAACATGGAAAATTAATGCATGTGCCACCCACTTAGCTACAAACCACTCAAATCATATGGTTGTTTCAATGTTGGGGGTTGGATATCATAGGACCTATCATGCCTAAGTATTTCACAAGACATGGCTTCATCATAATCACAATTGAATACTTTACGAAGTGGGTTGAATCCATTTCCCTTAGGAAGATGACATCACAATAGGTTTGCAAATTTATCCTTGATAACATAGTGACGTAATTTGGTCTACTCATGACTATAGTCATAGAAAATGGGCCACAATTTAGAAGTGTAGAAACTAAAGCCTTCTGTGAACACCTTGGAATCAAACATTCCTTTTGTCACCATACTAACCACAGGTGAATGGCTAGGTGGATCCCACAAACAAAGTCATTATCAACCTTCTAAAAAAGATGCTTAGAAATAGCAAATGATGATGGCATGAGTAGCTAGTCTATGCATTATGGACCTACTTCACAACACACAAAACAGCAATAGGTAAGATGTCATATAGCCTTGTGTATGGGTCTGAAGTAATTTTTTCTCTTGAATTACAAGTTCCATCACTCTGCAGGATCCTCTCAAGTTTCATTGATGAGGCACAAAGCAATGAGTTGAGAACCATTAACCTCAACTCTATAGAGTAGGAGTGCATGAAAACACTTAATTGCATCAAATGGTACTAGGAAAAGCAACAACAAAAACACCACCACAATCAACATTAGTGCTTGATCAAGAAAGAGGACTTGGTCCTCATGGTCATTTACAAAGCCATAGATAAATTCTTAGCTAACTAGGAAAGGCCTTTCTTGGTCATAAAGGCTTATGACAATGGAGCATTCAAGTTTACTAATCTAGATAGTAAAATGTTTTCCAATCTAGTCAACCACTCATACCCGAAGCCTTACTAAACCTAACACACAACTCCACATCGACACAAGGTAAGGTAAGCAAACATTCACTGCAACATTAAAGTAGCACTAAATGTTCACTATGATGTTAAACTGGCATAGAATGTCTACTATGACATTAAACTGGTATAGATTGTCCTTGGGCTATGACATTATACTACCATCCATAGCATAGTCTGCTATGACTATAAAGTAGCATAGCTCATCCTTGCATTACTAGCATAACATCCACCATCTGCTATGATGTTAAACTAGCACATAGTCTACTAAGACCTCAAACTAGCACATCAAGATCTACTAGAATCTTAAACTGGCATAGCATCATGGTCTGCCAGGACCTTAAATTGGGTTTGTAGTTTAGCACATGTAGCTTAACATCCACAATTCTATGGACAAGCGATCCCAAATACTTCCCATCCTCCATCATCTACTGACATCTTAATGGGCTACATGGGGTGGAGTGTTGCAATTCCAAAATGAAGTTCACATCATCAAGATAATGCCTCTGGAACATTTGTAGCATCATTTCCTTTAGCATTTTTTTGATCCTTCAAAAATGTCTTTGGGCATTTTGTTGACCCTCCGAAGATACTGCCACCATCTCCAATTGTACCACACCCAAGCTATGCCAACAACATTTTTGACCTTGGGTGTTTAATTAGTGGTTAGGAATCTCACCATTAACACCACCTACTAGAGTTCCAATAGTACTATTTCCTAGCCATAGCATTGCATCCTCTAGCCCTCACCATTACCTAGGCTTGAAAGTGCATCCAACAACATAGCTCTCTATTGTCCTACTAGATTTGTAAGCTCCTGTCCTTGGTGTGGAGTCTCAAGCACATGCATCGTCATCACCTTCGGCCACTTTGTTGGCCTCCCTTGAGTGCTCACTTATGGTGTGGCTACTAGAGATTTTTTAGCCTTTTGGCTCCAACATCCACACTGACCTTCCTACTTTGGCATTGCAAGCCCTTGCAACTAGTCTAGCACTTGTGGCACTTGTAGCTCCCTTGCAACTAGTAGTATGCTTTTATCTCTCATTTAGTGTGACTATTTTCTTGTTTTCTCTATGTTGTGTTTGTAGCATGAGGCCTCGAAGGTGATCGTTCATAGACGCATTTCATTGTAATGGAAAGTCATCACATTACTTCAATGTGCTTGATTATACTCACCAAGCTAATTGAGAGTGCACATCCCTATCCTTGCTATAACCCACTCACATTTACCGTCTCTACCTTACCTTTCCCCACCTTCCCTACAAGCTTCTTTTATAGACATGAGACCCTTCTTTCAATTGACCGTAGAACCCATGATAGATGTAATGCAACTCATCCCATGGAAAGCTCCTATGGACTGGTCAAAGCCCAAGTAGATGTAACACAACTCATCCCTAGAAGAAAACACCTATCCTATAGATGTGACATGGTTGCCCCTAAGCAAAGCGTGTTGAGTAGCATGCAGTCTAGTTAATGAAAATCATCTTATAGCTAGCATTTCACAAAGAAAAAAAAGTAAAAACTCAAAAAAAAAAACAACAAAGAGAGAAAGAAGAAGGGGACAAAACAAGTCCCCAAGAAAATTAGCAAAGTTGCACTTTTGCAATTAGTCCAACCCTAAATTTGCATTGACCTTCTCATAGGCACTTGGATGAGAGGTCAAAATTTCAAGGGCAAACCATCCCTGTTCCATGAACGTTGACTCCCTCACAAGCATTCTAATGAGGGATCATGATTTAGTGATCAACCATCATAGTGTTGCATTCTGCAGCTGCATACACAATTGGCATCCCTCTCACATGCTATCCCTTAGTCTATCTCCTTAACCTACTCCTTGCCATACTTTATTCCTTTAGCACTCTTGAGCATGGTGAAGCATCATCTGATCAGATACCAACAAGCAATGTTGGTTTCATGCCTATTGTAATGTTTTTTATTCTTTGTTGACACCTCTCGGGTCACTCCAAATGTCAACAAAGAGGGGCCAATGAAACACCACCAATTTCAAGCTTCATCATTGCAACTAAAAATTTATCTAAGTGTCAAAGCTTGTCAAATTCTTCTAAGTATTGGTGCTATGCTCCTGAGTATAGCCAGTGTAGCATGTATCACAGGCCCTATTTTGCAAAATTTCCTAAGTGTCGACAGTAGTTGCACAAACATTTTTCTAAGCATTGTGCTATGCTCTGATTTTGCCTATTATGTTCTAGAGTGTCACTAGCATAGCACACACTTCCATGGCCAGTTTGCTCAAGTTCCAACCTAGAAGCTGTTAGGAAGGCTTGGAACGAAAGAAAAAGTTTCGCAAATTATCTAAATCCTAGGGTTGCTACTACTTCTATACTCTAGAACGTAGCCAATGGAGCACACCTTTCAGTGGCCAGTTTGCCTAAGTGTCAAGCCAAAAGTTGTCAAGTTAGCTCAGAGTGGAGGAACAATTTGGTAAATTTTCTAACTTGAGGTTACCCCTCGTACTAAGCTTTAAAGTGTAACTAGTGTAGCATGAAAGAAGATCAAATTTGGGTCAAATTTTTCTAATTATCCCTACTACGCTCTAGAGTATAGCAACTGTAGCCAGTGCTAAACATCAAATTTTGCAAAATTTATCTAAGTGTTGGATTACACTCTAGAGCATAGCCAACATAGCACTGTAGAGAAGCCTTCAATAGCCTCCAAAAGCCTCTAGAGCTCAGCATCAACCTTCATCTTGGCTCTAGTGTTCCTTCAGCAAGCAAGATTAGCAATTTGCATCTCTTTTGCCCCCCATTTGCCCCTAAGTTGTACCAATGCTTGACCCCATTTAAAAGAGGGGAAGATGTAGTCCTAGAGCATTACCTCCAAGTTACACTATTTTTTTGCATTGTTTGCAGGTACATTGCAATCATTCAAAATCTAGCATATGTAGTTTTAGTAGCATAGTCATAGTTCAGTAGTCTCTAGGGGCCCACTATAGTGCACTAGAGCATAGCACTTGCTACTCCTGTGGGAGTGTAGTTGGGTCTAGCATAGCCCCATCTATCCTCATGCCACATGGTGCTCAATCCGCATTTCATGCAAACCTTAAACCTATAAATACCCTCACATTCAACACTCAAGGGGTTGGAAATTCATTCTAGTAGTGGGCATTTGAATCATTTGGCAAGAAAATTCAAGTGGCAGTTAATACCTTAGAGCACCATTTGGCACATAAAGCACCTTGAGCACCCTATACAGTGGAGTGTATTAGCATCTTAGAAATCCTTTTGTGTCCCACTTAGCACTGTAGCACACTGCAAGCCTGCAGGACACTACGGTAGCCAACCCAGTAGACTCAGACTCTATGGTAGTTGTCAATTTCATAGCCTAGATGCCCTAGAGACTATGACTACACTGCTATGCTGCTACTATGCCTATTTGTACATCATGTACCACTCTCACATCTTTTTTTTATAATTGTAATGCTCCCCCATTTGGGGTGATGCACTTCTATTCTTAACAACTACTACATTTTTCAAGCATTTATTCTTTGATATTTAGCATAGCACTCACATTTCTTATTGTTTCACATGCATTCACACATTTACACCACCATTCTCAAGTTAGGACACCCTACTATGCATTGGCCTAATTAGTCCTGGTGCCCATCAATAACACCATGTAACTGCTTTAGCACTCACTTGACGTAGCACCCTATAAGTCTTTGTTTGATTAACAAGACCATTCAGGGTACCCTGTCTCTATTTCTAGCAAGGCCCTCACATGAGTTTGGGGTTAAGTTGTACACCCACTAACCTCTCAGTGTTCCAACCACCAACATTTTTGATAGTTACAAGGAGATGAAAACACTTCACCTTGTTACTCAAAAGGTAGCCATGGATCATCACACTTGAAGGCTAGGGCTTATGAAAGGAAAAACAACATTTTCCAAGATCACCTAGTGATTGTGGCTAACCATTCTCCAATGTCACATATCCTACACTCACATGATCATGATGATTACATAATAAGCTAACATAAATCTCATGCTCCATAATCCAACATAACCAAGAAAACTAAAACCTTGAAAAAGACTAGGAATAATCATAGCATTATTGAAATATATCATATAAAGGAGATAGTAATAAGAAATATTATATATATCATTATGCTTACATTATTTTCCAATGGCATTATGATGATCCAACACCTAGTAACTCAAATGATCATAATGATTATTAAAATCATATGAAAAGAAAAAATCAAAACAATATGCTAAGAAATAAATGATGGAAATGCAAAGAAAATATGCAAATTCAACTATATACAAATGAAATGCATGGTGAAGGGGAATAAAACATGCAACTAAGAATCTACCATGTGTCCACATGAGACACCTAAGTAGATTTTCTTGAAATGAAATGCATTAAAGTTCCTATGTAACATATGTCCTTGCAAATCAACAATTTTGTATACATTGGGACCAATGACATCTATAACTTGGAATGGGCTTGACCACATAGGAGAGAACTTACTTTGAAGACTTCCTCAAACAAATGCTCTACCTCCTTTTAGGACTAGATCCCCTATCTTAAAGGCATTATCTTCATGTTTCTTATCGATCCATTATTTAACAATTTTTTGATGCTTAAGATTATGAAAATCAAGACATAATCATAATTTTCTTATTCACTTTTTATCAAGCACTAAATTTGAATGTTTCATAATATAAACAACTTTAGATCCTAAATGTTTGTCAATTTCTTCTTTCATATGAGTTTCAATCTTAGCTCTAAGTTTTTGTAAATCATCGAATACAACCTCTCTAGGAACATGTTCAATAGATACATTGTCAAAGTTTAACACACCATCTAATGTTTTGATGGTTAGGATCTCATTTACATCTTTGTACTCCCCTAGAGATGGCAAGGTATCTAGAAGAAATCCATTTTCATTATGATAAGGCAAGGTATCTTCATAGATTTCTTCATATTCACTAGATGTTTGATAGGGTTGGATGGAATCTATATAAGGAAAAGGATTTATTTTTGTAATTTCAGTCACATGGTCATTTATAACATGTTCTCCATAGTCAACCTCAATAACTCTCATATAAATGTTAGTGTTTTGATTTCCCAAAGATTGATTTTTCCAATTAAAGGTTGTAACTAGTTGTTTGTAGGAAGGCTCTCTTGGTATAATCATGTATTCATATTTTCCTTTGATTGGGATTAATACTTTGGAGAAATCTAACCTAAAGAAGCCCCCAAACTTGGCTCCAAAAGTCCTAGATAAGAGCACACCATAAGTGGGTGACATGTCAACTACTAAGATATCTGTGTGACATGTAAATGTAGGGTATTATTTAAGTTGCACTTTCACTTCATTTAATGACCCTAATATAAGTACATTAGACCCATCAAGTTGTATTACACTTTTCATTTGTGATATCATTTGGGCTCCTAAAGTGTTACATACCTCAAGTGGCATGGCACTAACTCTTGCACCAAAATTCATTAAATAATTATGAATGTTCTTTCCTAAAATAATTAGTGATGTTAGGAAAGGAGGTTGCTCTGTCGTGCTCAACATGGAATTATTTGCATTCTATACTAATAGCGTGTTAGGACTTTTTGTGAAGTGAACTTTCCTTTCAAGGACTGGAGATTTTTCTTTCCAGTCTCAAGTGTATCAACTATATTCTGAATCACCTCTTTCATTTCATTAAAGTGTGAAAGTTCATACATTGAAACGTTACCTTTGATTTTCTTCAAATCCTCATCTAGATCATAAGTCTTATGTTCATATTTGGCTTCTTATTGAGGTGGAGTCCTTCTAAGTATGGAATCTAGGTTTGATCATTGTGGAGAATTTGTTTGGAATGACATAGTTTGAGTATTTGTGTCGCTTTCACTAAGAGCTCTTCTATTTGGGGGAGTGTAAGGGTCATTCCTAGTTTGTTACTTTGTGGTATCCACAATGTCACTAAGTCTACGGTAGCAAGTGTTATGTGGGCTAGGGTTACTTACCATAACTTATTCTAATGAAGAAACCTCTTCATTTTCTATTTCATGAGGTACATTAAGGACCATAATAGGGGGTTTTCCATTTTTTGACCTTGGTTCTTGTCATCATATAATGTTAAAAATTGGGAACAAGTTTTCTCAGAATGTTGCCTAATGTTATGTAGATGACAATAATCGCCATTAACTAATGTACTTGGCTTTTTTGGTTGTATAGGACCCTTGTTTTTGTTTTGCTTTAATTCAACTACTTCATTTGAAATTTTTTGTAGTGAAGTTAATATCTAGGTCATCTGATTTTAAGTTGTAGTTGGGGCTTCAACAGGATAAGATACCCCGTTTGGGTTTAAGATGGATTGAATTAAGGCCTTCGATTGGTCATCATTAAAACTAGCGTTAGATGGTAGGAATGAAGAAGATGTGGGGCCTTGAAAGTAATTATTTGAAGGTTGAGTCATTTGAAAGGGGGAAGGAATCTAAAACATAGTGTTGGTCATTAGGAAAGTTGGTAGAGATAGAGGGTCATATTTCATTAGATTACTAACACACATCATCCCAAATTGAGTTTGAATACTATTCATGAGGGTAATTTGTTCTAGCTCCATGGCTTTGGCCATCATCCCCTATATTTCTATTATGTTAGGATCAGATTTGATGACATAGGCAAAGAATGAATCGATGGTGGACAAGTAAAAATTAAGGATGCCATCAAGTTGTGGGCGCCTCTCACTTGGCACATAAGCAAGTTGATAGAGGAATCTTAGGTTGTAATCTCAAGCTTGTGAAATTACTTGATGCTATGGCTGAGCTAGTAAACTTGTCAAACTGAATTAGAAACTTATTTTTAAACCCCTACCATGAGTCAATTGAGGCATTAGGAAGTATCAAGAACCATCAGGTTGCTTTACTCCTAAATGTTGTCACAAACACCCTACATGCCACATCATTTTATACAATGTTATGGATCCCTAGTAAGGTTTCAAAACATTGTATGTGTTGGTAGGCATCACTAGTAGGGGTTGTGGGATCAAAGAATAGGTTTATGTTTTGGAGGGGTTTCATGATGTCATGGTAGTTAGCAAAGTTAAAGGGATTACTCACCAAAGGATTCAGGGGTTGATTGGCAACCATCCTAGTTTGAGTTCTCCTAGGACTAAGACTCAAAAACTGTAAAGCTTGTCATTTCCTTAATGCGAAGAGACATGTGACTAGGTAGTTAGGGGCAAAGGAGAGTTTGATCATAAAACAAAAACTATAAAATATGATTGTTAAAATAAAACTATGAGATTAAGTAAAAAGAAAAGAAAATATTGAAATAATATTTTTCGACAAAAAAAACACTAAAATATGCTATTTAAAAAAGCTACTTTTTTAAGAGAAAAATAAATGCATGAAATTGCAAAATTTATAAAAAAAAATTTAAAAAGAAAAATAGTAAAATTAAAAAAATTAAAAAAATAAAATTAAAATTTAATGTATAATAAGACCACCTTACCAAGGTGGACTGCCAAAACACAAATATGATAAAAAAGGACAAAGAAACAAGGCTTTTATAAAAAAAAATTTATTAACAACAATTTTTAGAAAATACGAAAAGAAGGCAAAAAATAAAGGGTCTAAAGACAAAGGTTTTAAAAAAAATCAAAAGGTACCAAAATAGGATTAAAAAATAAAATAACCATGAGAAAATGGCAAGAAGAGTGGTAAAAAAAAGGTAGAAGAAAGATCCTCCTTCTAGCAATGTTTTGATGTATAAATTTTGGATGCACCAACACTTAGAAAAGAAAACTTGATTAAGGAGACTATTGCCTAGGGCACCTCCTGTATGGGTATGGAAACCTGAGAATAGTCTTAGCTAGATAGGGTAATGTAGTGTTCCATAAATAAGTAAATTAAAAAAAATCAAGAATTTAAATTAAATGAGTATCTTTAATACAATAAAAAACTAAAAGAAAAATTTTTTCCCCTAGTCGTACTACTACTATTGATCTGTCACTGCTAGTGGCACCCACTGCTAGGCAAGAAGACTTTGACTATCATCAGAGAGAGAGAGAGAGAGAGAGAGAGAGAGAGAGAGAGAGAGAGAGAGAAATAGTGAAATGCACTCACCAACCACCTGCTACACGTATGCCACCATCATTGTCTTAAGACCTCGCATGCTTGTGACGTGAACCAAGAGGGATCAAAGAGGTTACTGGCATCATTTGTCACATGCATGTAGTTCGGGGAGAGATAGAAGGCTACCTGCAACAACATAAATAAAAAAGAAAGAAATTTCCGATGAGGGAGAGCTTCTAACACACACGACACAGAGTAACTATCGTCACATGTGAACATTTGACACATGCCTATGTCTCTAACAAGGGGCAATGACAAACGCTTCTACTTTTGGTTGCACCATCTACCCCAGGTTGCTATCATGCACTCTACCACCTACACTACAACTACAGTTATTTGTAGTTGTAGCCACCGCCACAACGTCTGCAACAACGCCACTACCCAGCCTACTAGAATGGGGAGGGAGAGAGAAGTTAAGCCCCCTACAACACAAAGCTATCCAAAGTTGTCCCCTATAGGTAAAAGGAAGAGGAAACTGCTACCTGCAAGTTTCCTAGGATCTAATGTTGAGCCCCTTAGAGACTAATCTATTATAGCAGCATCTCACACTATCATTAGTTACCCACATTCATCGTCTACATATCACCATTACTCCATGACCAACGTAACCACTGCTACCATTACTCACGTCTAGCATGCAAAATGTCCACCACCTCTGCCATGCCCAACATAACTCCTAGCACTTCACTACTATGTCCTGCCTACAGTTGTACTTCATTAATGTGCAACTCCATGCTTCTACATTCAATTTGCATTTCTTTATGGCACTTGTAGATTCATTTCTTACATTGATTTCCACTCATAACTACATCCATAATGTTTCCTATTTTTAAATTCTACATGCTAGTTCACTAATGGTTACATGAATATTTATGTGGCAATAATGGATAGTGTAGGCATATGTGAATGAAAAATAACATTTTTTATCCAATGATAAGCAACCATTCCACACCTATGAAGCCATGGCTTATGACTAGGCCCTATTTAAAGTCATTAGAATCCTCCAAATTCTCAAGGAGACCATACCTATGCTCTATACCTTAGGTAACATGAATTTGGTTGTTGTATTGAGACTTGAGAAAGCCTTTAGTGCTTAACAGTGTGTAGGTGTTTTTAATGTTGGCTTGCATGAGTGGGCTACTATTTGTAGACTGCTTAAGTAGATATTGTTTTATCAAAACATGATTTGAATGATATGTTAATTACACATTGAATCTGTGAAGAATACATTACCTGATTCAAAACTAGTTATTATTATTTTTTTTAAGTTTTCTTAGTTGGCTTTCCAATTAATTTTCTGATATCACTGTAAGTTGGAAAAACTAAAATATTGATAGATAACCTTAAGGGAAGTTAAATAATGGTGTAAAAATTAATATGAAAGTTATCATGCTTCAATAGGAGATCCAACACATTATCTAGAAGTTATTATTTTGTTAGTTGTGGGGTGCTAGATGTAGACATTGACAATACTAGTCTTTCAATGAGTTTCCATGTTGCAACATGATGTATGATTCCAGTTTTATTTCTTAAATGTGAACTACTTTAATTTTTTACATTTCATTAGTATGAATACATTGAAAATAACATAACATTTATGGAATAGGGGTTGTTAGGAATCTTTTTACATTTATTGAGTTAATATAAGCTTCAATTCAAAATATAAGACATTTGTATCCATCAAGATTGTATAAATACATGTTTATATATCCTAGTTCTTTCATTAGTAATTTTTCTTTAAAAAATAAAAAAAACTATTAAATGAAAAAATAGAATGTTATAAAATATTGTTCTAGCTTTTGATTTAATAGTTTTGTTTTGCAGGCACTTCCTATATTTTTGGATAAAATTTTTAATCCAATTGTTGCTATTATTCTCTCAGTTACCTTTGTCTTGGCCTTTGGAGAGGTGAAGTACTAGTTGTTTTTATCTCATTTAGTAGAATTCAGTTTTAATACTAAAATTATTTTTCTAGAATTTTAATGAAACTATTTGCAGGTCATACCACAAGAAATTTGTTCAAGATATGGAATGCTTGTTGGTGCAAATTTTTTTTTACCTCATCTGTATTTTGATGATAATTTTTTATCCTATTTTTCTTACTTCGTAGTTGTTGATTCATTAATCTCTGGGTCCTTTGTGGAATTGAAACTATTAATCATGGCCCCTTGCCTAGCATGGGTCATGTTGAAATCAACAATTAGATGCAAGTATGGCTATGTAGCTACATAAGGACTCTACTTTAAGATATTCTTTTCAACTTACATAGGCCACACTATGTAAGTTGAAAATAAGGATGATCTAAGCCAAGATCCTTGATGTAGAGCTATTGTGATTAAAAAATAAAATGTTCTACAAGTTGTTCTAATTTTAAGGTTAGCTCCTTCATACATACCTTGAGTCATTTTAATATATTTATCAAGGATGTTTTTCCTCCAAAAGGCCCATCAAATAATATCTCTAAGCACAATTTCATATGCTTTATAAGTTAATAAAGATCATATGTAAATTTTTTCTATATCATCTAAATTTCTCCATCAATTATCACATCAAGAAAATAGTTTTTTATAATAGATCTCCTAGCTATAAATCCAAGTCTAAGATGCTACTCTATGACTCTCTCCTAAAGCTTCATAGTGTGGCTCATTAGCTTGATTCCTCTATAGTTTGCACAATTTTGTATTTTCCCTTTATTTTTGTAAAAAGAAACACCAAAGCTTTTTCTCCAATTGTTGGGCATTTCTCTATCCTTCAAAATTTTGTTAAATAATTGTGTCAACCAAGAAATTCCTAAATCTCTAAACACTTTCCAAGTTTTTATTGGAATATTGTTTCATCTAAGAACTTTTTCATTTTTCATCTTTCATAAGATTGTCTTTACCTCATAAAATGAAAGTTCATTAACCAAACCAAAATTTGGTTCTTCTTCTTGAATGTCTTCTCTTGAGAATTCTTTATTTAATAATTTTTGAAAATAATTTTTCCACTTATCAAAAAATTTCATTATCTATCACAAAAATCATTTACTACTTATACAAAAATTTCATTATCTACTTTATTAATGCATTTCTTTTTTATGATTTATGCTAATATGTAAATGGATTTTTCTTCTTCCTTTATTCCTAATTTCTCGTAAAATCTATCTAAATCCTTATGTTTGGCTTTAGCTATTACTATAGTTGCCTCCTCCTTTACCATCTTGTATATCAACCTATATGATAAGGGTAATTTATATAATTAAACCTATAATTTGTAAGTATAAAATAAAATAAATATTTTAAAAATTAAGGGATCATAAAAAAATAAGACAAGGACATCCTTTGTAATGAAGCTTAAGCTTTATTATGACCTATTGGATCTATTAGACAAATATTATATTTTCATGAAAAATGAAAACATGTTTTACAAATTAACCAAATTTAATGGGGGTAGAAAAAATAAATCATAATATTTTTTAGCTTGTTAATTATAAATAAAATTAAATTACTTATAACATTACAAAGAATGAGTATCCTCATTGAAACACAAGGACATATCCCAAAGAATACCAACTTTGTAACATTTGTTACAAACTTAAACTTCTTTAAATCCCTTTGTAATTTCAAAATGTGTGTGTGTTCATCAACAAATAGGACATTATGAATCTTTAATACCTAAATATTAAAAATGGGTCCCTACAAGGAAATCTTAGCTTGATGACTAAAACTCTATTAGTTTGTTTTCTTAATTTTAGAAGCAATTGGTGAGTTCCTGTGGTGTGATTTGAGTTAATTGTATGAAATTTTTATTTAAGTGGAATATACATGAATACATTACATAAATGTAAATAAAGATCAGGATTAATACCATTCCATTATAACACTTTGATTTAGTTTAGATTTACTTTAATTACAATTTAATTAACATGTACTTAGCTTAGTGATTTTCTTTCTTGCATAGGTTAATAACTTGGGAGATTGAGCATGACTAACATCAAGTGTAAACATGTATTCACTTCATAATCTCAGTAGTGCTATTACTTGGTTTACCTAATGACATAATGCTTGGTAATTCCATTAATAGATGCATGAGTTTAGGATATGAATGACAAGTTGGAATTGAATAGTCATCATCATTAGGCTTGAATATTATTTAGTTATTAATTAATTAATTTCTATGTTTTTAATTAGTTTATTAAAATGTTAAATAATATCATGATTAAAGATGTCACTTTGGACAAAACCATAAGCATTAAGGCCACTACTAGTCCAAGTGGGAAGATAATGATTAATAATTATTAAATAAATTCATATATGCTAATGTTAGTACCATCCACAAATTACAACACAGTCTATTGTGATATAGTTATAGATCATATGGTATGGTGTTGGGAATACTCATAGCTCAGCACTTGTCACAATTATTGAGGATATTGTTGATAATCTAGAAAGTTGTAGCATATATAATCCTTGTACAAAATTTTAAGGATTTATCTTTATGAAAATATTAAGATACTGATAAGACATACCATTGCTAATTCATCATGTTTGCTTCTTCCTGGTTAAACAATCTACCACATATTAAAGTCCTAGAAGGGATAATAAAGAAGTAGGAGGCAATAATAACTAATATGTACCATTTCAAGTAAAGTTCTTCTTTATCCATAAGAATCCTTACATGCTTGATTTCAACTTTGTATTTCATTAGGATGATTAGTTTTGATGAAGGAATATGCAAGGCAACATTGTGATGTTTCTTGATAGGGCAACTTCATTTATGCTCCATACTACACTTAGGAAATCTAGTCTTGACCATCTTTATGAAGGTTACTATGTTAACAAAAACATGGCTAGACCTTATTAATCAATAGAAGTTGAGAATAGAACAAACTAAATAATGGAAGCTTGATATGAACAACAAAAAGGTAAACACACTATTCCAATTCACTCTTACTCTAATAGGAGAATATGGACTACCAGTCAAAAGGATTTCAATATTTGTAACCTTCAATATTCAATGTTAATGATTTGGACAAGCCATGCTTATGTTCAACCTAAGTAAAAAATCCTTAAAAAGATTTAGTGGGATCCAAAACTAAGAAGGCCTCTATACCTAAGTCCTTTAGCAAGCAAAGGTAAGACCATCAAAGAGATCATTGAAGGAGAGAAAGATATCATGGCTCTCCCAGTTCACCATCTTCCTCTTCAGCCTCATCATCAATCTCTAAAAAGAATAAACATAGATGAGAAGAAATAGTCCAAGATCGATAAGAAGATAGAGATGATAGAAGACATTATGATAGGCATCTTTATTAATATCAAGGTGATGATAGAAATATAAATCAATATGATAATAAATATAGATATTAAAAGAAAGATATGAAGCATAGAAGGAGATATGATAGAGAACACAAAAGAGATCATGATGGTAGAGCAAATAGGATTGCGATTATGACTATGATACATTTAATGATGAACAAGATGAACTCTTGTTGGCTACACAAAGCATGATTTAAATAAAAGAAGTGATGAGCAGTGAGGTACCCCTACGCCTAACCATACGAATCACTAAGGTGTCACATGTGATCTAGTCAAATTCCGTGGACCTATAGTAATCTAATGCACTAGCTCTTCTAGGAAGTGAAATGGGTGTTGAGAATGTTTGTTGTCTTCCCAACTACACTTGTGAATTTTAAGGGTATGGTTTAAGTGTAATTGAGTAATATGATTTTTCTTACTTTATATTTTATGAGTTTGATCGCCTACAACAAGAATGAAAGGTAAAGTAATTGAATATCTAATTCATCTATTTCTTAGCTAGCGTAACACAAGTAATCGTCACACTTTCCTAAACACATATAGCATTGTTGGGCTACCAAATGTTAAGCATTACTAGGTTACCAAGTACTATATGAATGTTCGAAGTGGTTGTGCTTGTGTTCATTAACAATTGAAAATAAATCACATAATTCAAATGTATTAAAGTAAAGAGAAAGAAAGTAAAATGCATTAAAGAAAATTTTAATCTATTCTTAGTGCTACAAGGATTTTCAAAAGAGTTCATTTTATTCCCATCACACTACTATGCTTAGATACATCAATGCTCGAACAAAGAACCATACACACTTAGACTCCTTCTATGGGCACTTAGAAAATATTCTAACTCTAAGGAAAAGAAATAGCAAAAGCTTTGCTACTCTAACTAATAATGACTAAAAATTGACTATGAAAACTAGAGCCTAGGTGCGGTATTTATAGACTTGGAGTATACACCCCAACGTCACATACGTGATGTTGCAGCTAGACCCCAACATTGCGTACATGACATTGTGGCCAACATTAAACACATGTTCATCATACCCCCACAACTGAATGAAAACTCATCCTCAAGTGAAAAAGAGGAGGAATAAATTCTTTACAAAATATATTAGGTAGGTATTAAATTATTAACTAACATTAAAAACTGACTCAAATGGAATAGATAGACTCTGAGTGCCCAACTGTACAAAATTACAATTTTTACAACATTGAGTGTTCATGATAAGAGAACTGAACACCCTAGAGAACACTGACATCTAATGCCTCTTGGAAGTAGAAGAATGAAAGAGAGAGAGAAGAGATCCAATGATCACGAACGGTTCTCATTGTGTGGTACTGTTGCATCAACCTTGGTAAAGATAGTCCTATTTCCAATCCATTTTTTCCACTGCAATCATAATAGAATCATGGATTAATATGTAATGTGTAACTCATAATCGTTAAATCTCTTGTCTCATCGGTGGTTACACTTGGCTAGGTTGTGATTGTGGTTGATTGATTCCTTGAGTAGTATTAGCGAGAAGGTTGATAGATAGGCTAAATTAAACTAAGCAGCCCATTAAATTTGAAAAGTTCAATACAAGAAAATATTTAAAGAGGATATAAGAATGCACAACAACGAAAATAAGAATTCACTGAAACTATTGTGAAGATGCATACAATTGGATGTCATTGATGGGGTAAACAAAAGAATTTGATTGTAAGAGTGTCTAAGGGTAAAGAACTTAACTAACCCAGCCAACGGATATGCAAGTAGGTCTACCCCAAAGCAAGCATAGGCCTTTTTGCCCTTGCATAAACTCAAACCAAAGAATCCATGGGCTCCATGGATGATTAATGATTATGGAACTTTAAGTACAAAAACTCAAAAGAAACTAACTAAGAATTCCAACATATCAAACTAGGACATTGAATCAGAACATGAAACTAGTAGTGTGGTGAGAGATGGAAAGCATAGATGGATAAGAAAGAGAGTGGAGTGGAGTTTCTAATTACGGTCATGAAGTCCCTTGTGAATTTTGTGGTTAAATGACTTGATAGAATTCATCGTTAGTCTAGACCAAAACCAACCATGTTCAATGGCTTTCCATCAACATTTTAAGACTAATCCATCCTCTAAAACACAAGAGTGCTTCCACAAAACAACTAGTGTTCCAAATTAGAGAAGAAGTAGGAAGTGAGAAAGGGCCTTAGTTAGAGGAGACTAGTTCCATAACCAGTGCTTGTAGCCCATTTATTCTGTCTAAGGGGTGTGCTTTGAATTCCCATTATTTTTTTTGAAATGGGAGCCATACCATGTAGAGAAACATGCATTTATTTTTATCCAAAGGGTGTGCTTTGAATTCTCATCATTTTTTTTCTTTTCTGATGAGAACCACACCATGCAAGGATGTATGCATTTATTTTTTCCAAGGGGTGTGCTTTGAATTCTCATCATTTTTTTCTAATGAGAACCACACCATGCAAGGACTTATTCAACTTCCTTTTATTGGATGACATGAAACAATGAGAAATTCATGAAAACACACATGCATCTAGGCAAACAAAAAAGTACAAAGAACATTGAATCCCCTTGAAGCCACACCCTATTCAAACCTTTGAATCCTTTCTAATTCTAAAAACTACCAAAGCCACAAATTTATTAAAGTGTTATGAATGAAAAAGGAACTGCACGTTTCCAAAACAAAAAAAATTATAGAGTTTGTGGATGGGTGGATGTTGTGGAATTACTACCTATTACATGAAAAGAAACCATGTCCTGATTATTCGTAACAAAATTTAAAGCTAGAAACTAGACACCAACAATTAAATAACAAAAATAGTACATACCACTGTCAAGTAATGCATTACCATTGTACCTAGCACTTATTAACAAAAGGTTAGAAAATCACACCAAATAAAATAAAATATAAAAGAAAATATAAAAGAAAGTGTAAAATGTTCAAGAAATATCAAATTTACTAACGATGGTGTAAAATAAAAATTAGAAAAGATTAATAACATAAAAACAAAAAGATGTAAAATAAAGAACGTGTAAAACAAGAAATTGTAAAACTAAAAATGTTTAAAACAAAAAGGTTGAAAAAATGAGGAGCTACTTAAATGATTAGCATGAGTGGCCATCTCCCCCACAACTATGTTGAAAGGAGGAGGAGATCTAAAATATTGAGTGTGGTTGTCCATCGGATGAGGTGCTTATTGTGTTAGCTAGTGTATGCTCATGGAAATGTTTGATTTGTTGAATGTTGACTAGCTATTTCTTGTTTGGGCTCTCAGGTCTATAGATCATCATGGTCCCTGAAGAAAAAGTTTCATAAATCATGTAAGGTCCTTCGCACAACGTTTGAAATTCAGTTCATTGAGGTACATGTGTGGGGTTTCAGTAGAGAACCTTATCTCCTAGTTGAAATTTGACTTATCTAATTTTTAAGTCATGACACTTTTTGTTGTAGGCCTTATGCAACTTCTTAGATGATAAGGCTACTAATTGATTTTTTTTCTAGAAATTTGAGATTCATTAGTCTTTGTTTTTGGGCTAAAATTAAGGCAAGGTCAAGGTCACAAGTATTTGAAAGTGTACAAAGTTTAGATTAGATTGGGAGTGTTGGAAATTTTTTGTACACCAGCTCATAAGCAGAGTAGCTTATAGGAAGTTTCCATGTTGAGCGGTAGGCCCAAAGGGCATCATTGAGTTTTATGCTCCAGTCCTTCCTATACTTGTTGACAATTCTTGTTAGTGTCTGTGTAATTTCCCTATTGGTAACCTTAGCTTGGGGATGGTAAGGTGTTGTGACTTTGTGTCAACCTCTAAGTGTTGCATGAGCTTTTGAAAAGTAGTGCTTGTAAAATGAGTTCCACTATTAGAAATTAATGCATGTGGCACACCAAACCTATTTACAACATTTTTTTATATAAACTAAGAAGAAGTAGAAGATGTACAGTCCATGATAGTTACTACTTCTACTCATTTCATACAATAGTCAACAACGACTATGGTGTACACCTTTTCATTTGACATGGGAGTGATGGGACCTATGAATTCAATGCCCTAGATGTTGAATCATTCTAGTGGTTGAATCCATTGTCGAGGTTCCTCCATTCAAGCGGTCATTCCACCATCTTGTTGACACCATTCACAAAAGTAAACATAATGGTGAGCATCCCTAAAGAGTGTTGGCCAATAGTACCTTGCCATCAAGATTTAATGGCTATGCATCTCCCAGCATAGTGTCCTCCACAAGTACCTTCATGGATTTCTTGGAGAATGCATAGTTGATTAACATTAGGGACACACCAATGAACCAAGTCATCAGTGCATACCTTGTAGATGTGTCCATTGATCTACACGAAGTGCTTTACGTAGTGAAGAAATTGCTATTTCTTCTAATTTTTCAACCCTTATGGCATCTCCAAAGTGTGAAGATAGGTAAGAATGTTATCATACCATTTTGGCTTATTAGCCATCTATTTAGTTATCATACCACCTTTATTTGGCACAATTACTAATGTGGTAATCCACTCCCTATCCACAATGGGATAGATGAACCCCACCATGAGGAGTTTCTCAATTTCCTCATTGGTCGTTTTGGCTTCATGGTCAAGTTGAAGTAGATGCGATGCTGGCATATCCTGGGATCAATCCCTGTGAGTTCAGGATATGACCAAGAAAAAGCTACTAACCATCTTTCAACTACTTTCAACAGCATCTTTTTTTTTCTAGAGTAATTTTTACATTGATTATAACTGGATTCCCATTTTTCAAAAATACATATTCCATTCTACCCAGTAACATTTTTAGCTCAAGGGACTCTTTTTTGAATTTTTTATGAAATTCCAACTCTTCCCAGTGAGTATCATCATTTATGTCATCAGAGAGTTGGTGATGAACTTACTCTAGTTCATCCATGCTTGTGACATACGCACATGTCAAGCTCTTAGTTGGTTCCATACAAAGTGTGCTACTTTTTGAATCAATGGTTAACCATTGGGTACCCTCCTATTTTGTGGCTACTATGTATAGATACCTTTGAATTTTTGCTTTTGGCACACACTGCTTGCATGTAAAGATAGATGCTTGCTTTATGGTCTAGAGTTTCTGCATACAATTACACCTAGTATTGCTATACCCGATGCATGAAACTCTCTTATTCTCAGTCTTTCCAAATAAAGTTTCTTTAGATATCTTGAAGGAAAAATCTATTATGCCCATTTTTGTATCAACGGTGCTCAGCCATGCCCTTCTCTTGATGATTGGAAAACCTCCTTTGTAGTTCTTCAATTTGATTACCAGGAAATCGATAGGATAAGACCACCCATAGATAGTGGTCATAATGTCTTCTACAAATCCTAATGGAACAATGATGGACTGGTCTACCAGTTGTAATCTTATGTTGCTCTTTTTAAGAGGAGGTAGGTTCTAAGCAATGTACATCTCATGAGAAATTAAATTAATACTAGAAATTGAATCGAGGAGAGCCTTGCACAGTTCATTCCCAGCAATCTATAAGTAAATTAGAGGGCTACTAGGATTAGCTAATTTTCTAGGAAGGTTTCTTGCATGGATCCAATCAGACATAGTGTGAGTAAGCATTATGATATAGATCCTTGGCAAATTTTGGTTTGAAAGAGGCCTGAAGGAATTTGATATGGAGGAAGAGGCAACAGTAGGGTTGTCAACCATGGGTGTAGGTGAAGGCTTAAGTGGATTACGGGGTCAAAACAAAGGTCTTTTCTTTAAGTAAGCTTTTAACCCTACCGATCGATGATCCGATTGTAAATTAATAGCCCTTGTAGCATTACGTTGTTGTAGTTGAGTGGGCAATTCACCCTACATTGGTGGAGCAAGAAATAGCTATGCAATCGGAAGAGGAGTATGTGCAGGGATAGAAGGAGGATAAGGATAAGAGGTGGCATCCCTTCTTTCATGTGGTGAATGAGCTTGATAAAAATCTGAGGTGGTATTGAGGCTAAAACTTAGAGACATGACTTGAGGAGTCACATGGAGACATGGGTTACTACACATGGTAACCATATGGATCATGCTGCTAGTAAGAGTATTGTTGTCTTGGTGGTGCCAACATCCATGATTGTGGTTATTTACACTATTGATATTGTTCATATGGTTGTGGTGGAGCTCCACTTAGATAATCCAGTTGTTTTTGGTGGAACTACCTAAGATTATCTTGAGGATAAGGTAACCTTATGGATGTTTGCCTTTGTGTAAGTCATGGATGTAAGGCATACACCTTAGAGTCCTATAGATGTGACACAATGGGGTAACATCCCTTAGGATGTTCATACTGACAGATGTCACACCCATGATCATCATTTGATTAACTATCCACAACCTCTTTCTATTGTAGTAATCTTGCCATACCTTTGTGATATGCATGTTTAGCTTCCTTGTGCCTCCTGCACTCATGCTCACTACTTTGTTCTTTGGACTTCTTAGTGATTTTGAGAATAGCTTGGAATCTATTATTCATTAAGTCCCTTAACTAATCAACCTTAGCTATGAGTTCAAATTGGAATTTTTGGAGTGCCAAGGCTTTCTTATACATCCCATCATCAAATACGGACTCATCCTCATTGTCACAAAATCGAACCTCCCTCTTGTGAATGGAAGGATCATGGTTGTACTTTTTTGCACTTTCTATTTTTCTTAGTTCATCCTTCTCTTTATCTACCTACTCAATTAATCTTTTTATTTGATGGGTAGTTAGTTTTAACAATCAACCTTGGTCATAGACACCAAGGTTTTTCCTTGTTTCATTATGAACCCCATCTATAATTTGGTGAAGTTGAACCAATTGAGAATAACCATGGCTAGGAAATTTGTGCATCAAGGTATAGTATCGACCAATGTTAGCATCCAAGGGTTCGTGTGTTCCTTATTTCCATCCTTGAATTTTCTTTCTTAAGTTGGACACTTTGGAATATGTTTGATACTTATCACTAAACAACTCAAGCATGGTACTCCATCATCTAGTAGATTCCAGCTCTAAGGACTGGTACTAGTTTTCTAATTTTTTATAAGTGTCCTAGGGAACAACTTCAATTTTTTCCACTTGTTCTCTATATTCTATAAGGCACATGCATCTTGGAAATCTTGAAGATTATTTTATGGATTAGATTTATATCCTCCTTCAAATCAAGGAATACTGCTCATATCTAACTATTTGATCCAACTATCCTTCACATGCCTTGTTGGAATTCTGACTACCTCTACAATGTTAAGCATACTTCAAGTAGAAAATAGAGGCTCATCAAGGCCTTGATCATGGTGCCTACAATGCCCTCTACTACCCCTTTGTTCATGGCGATGTGCCTCTCTTGAACATCTATGTTCTTGATCTTGTCTGTCCCAATGATCCCTTTGGTTATTTTAGTCTCATTAGTCATTTCATTCATTGCAATCACCTCCATCATGGTCTTGCCTTCTATGATCATGTTCAGAGCTAAAAGAAGAGGAATATGACGAAGGGTAAGAAGAAGAAGAACTAACACCATCACGATGCCTACTACCGCCTCTTCAATGATCGTGACCACAATCACAATCGTGCTTCTTATTTGCATCCCTATTTTGACTTGCCCCTCTAGATCCTTCTTTGTCATTAGATCCCTTGTTACTAGAATCAAGATTGTGAACTATGAAGTGCAAGTTCTAATTTTGACCTCCATCACCAAAGTCAAAGAGTGGAGTTTCATTCAATGGAAAATCCCCTGAGAAGGGTTCCCCACTAGTTTGTTGGTACAATAGGAATGAAGAACCATGAAGTTATTTTTCCTTTAAAATTTCATAGCACTACTCTATATGTTGTGCTTTGATGGGATGATAATCCCTAGCATCAACATCTTCCACAATATACTCCCCATGGTGGTCTTGAATACCACATCATGCAAGCATTTGATAGAGCATTGCAAGAGTAGCATGATCAAGTGGCAACATAATGTTGCCCTCCATGTCATGCCACCACAATTATTCATCCTAGTGTAGGATGAAGGTGAATTTCAGCACATACTCATCAATATGAGTATATATAATTTGATATTATTGAGGTTTTAGTAGATTAACTCTATCAGCCTTGGGTAGAGAATTTCTCTTGTGAGAAGAAGAAATTTTCAGTTAGCGAAATAAGATCATAGTGTGCTCCAATAATTGTTGTAGTAATAGTAAAATAGGATATGACTCTAAGGTTCATTCCAACAATTTAGATATGTTTCACTAGGTCCTAGATAGTGCACAAAACAACAAAAAGGTTCCTAGCAATGGTGCCAATGATGAGCGATGAGGACCCCTATGCCCAATCATATAAATCACTAAGGTGTTATGTGTAATCTGATCAAATTTCATGGACCTATAGTTATCTAATATACTAGCTCTTCTAAGAAGTGAAATGGACATTAAAAATGTTCATTGTCTTCCCAACTATACTTGTGAAGTTCAAAAATATGGTTTAAGTGTAATTGAGGTATATGATTTTTCTTACTTTATATTTTATGAGTTTGATCACATACAACAAGAATGAAAGGTAAAGTAATTGATTATCTAATTCATCTATTGCCTAGCTAGTCTAACACAAGTAACCATCTCACTTTTTTGAACACATCTTGAACACATATAGCACTACTAGGCTACCAAACGTTAAGTGTTAATGGGTTACCAAGTACTATATGAATGCTCAAAGTGATCATGCTCATGTTCATTAACAACTGGAAATAAATTTCTTAATTCAAATGCATTAAAATAAATAACAATAAAGTAAAATGCATTAAACAAAATCTTAATCTATTCTCAATGCTACTAGGATTGTCAAAAGAGTTCGTTTTATTCCCTCACACTATTACGCTCAAGTACATCAATGATCGAACAAAGAACCATACACACTTAGACTCCTTTTGCAAGCACTCAAAAAATAGTCTAACTCTGAGGAAAAGAAATAGCAAAAGCTTTATTACTCTAACCAAGAATGACTAAAAACTAGAGCCCAAGTGTGGTATCTATAGACTTGGGGTATACAACTCGACATCACATACGTGACGTCGTGGCCCCAACATCAAACACATGTTCATCAAGAAGCAATTAGAATATCTCATATGCATTAAAGAAAAAGTTGCATAAAATGACTTAACATGAATTAGGACCATCACCCAAAGCCACGATTTTCATCTACTAAGTGAGATATTAAGAGGTTCATTGGTTGAATGAAAGCCTAATCTCTTCAAGTGGTTGCATCTACGAAATGGCTTAACATGAATAACATTTCAAAATTTAGAGGCTACAATTCTAATTTGTAGCAACATTTTCAAGGCTTTCATAATATCTATGCATTGCAAAACATAGAGAACAAATTATAGAAGCTTAAGCTCTTTCCAAGAATGCTCATCAAGGAAGCAAAACGTTGGTATAGGTTGTTGCAACTAGACTTAATCCATAGGTGATTTACAATGCTTGAGCTTTTCAATGAGAAGTACTAAATATATTCTAGATTGTTCAACTTGAAAAAATAAATCCAAGGATGGAGCCAAGGAAACTACAAGTTCCTTGATGGGAAATTGGAAAGAAACTATTCTTTATTGCATCGATGCCTAAGCCATTAGGTTTCTCAAAAAAAAAGTAGCTTATTACTTCATAGATGGACTTCACAATAGAATAAGGGAGATCTTTGGGATTTATATCCAAGGGAAATTACTAAAACTCAAAGTGCATTGAATCTAAAGGTTGATTGAGCAAGTGGATGAGGGATAAGAATATCATTAAATGAGTTCATGATTCCAATATTTTAAGAGTGATGTGTAGACCAAGAGGTTGATCCATGATGTTCTTAATCCTAGCTTCTTTGTTCTATAGGTGAATGTGTTGTTGCATCTTTTCTTGCTCCATAATGACCTTTACTATCTCCTTGGCTTCTTCATCATCCAGTTTAATTGGATAATTTACATTGGAAATAAAGGGTGGTAGATCATTGGTGCACTCATATTATGCCATGAGCGTAAACATGTCTAGTGTCAGAATATAGCCTAGCTCCTATTTGGCACAAACTAGTTTGTAGTTCTTTAGGCTCAGTCCTCCTAAAAATCCTTAATTTCTTCTTAATCCATCAACTTCTAGACCTTAGATAAACTCGAAGTAGATGATGATGCCATAAAAATAACTGTAAAAATTATGTGTCTTCACAAGGCTATTACTAGTGTGCCAATTCATCCTTGCTAATAGGTTTGCATTTGAAAAAGAAGATGAGAAATTTTGGTTTCAAAGAGAATGTTGAAGTCACAAAGATCAATGTGACATCAATTTTTTTACACAGCATGTTAATGAGAGTTAATGAATAAAAATAAAGAAACTACTATAGAGTTGGAAAAGATCAATGTGATGTGTCTATTTTGATATAACAGGTTAATAATACTTGAAAAACATGTAGAAGTAGCAAAACATAAAAACATAAGTACAGAGTAAATCCTAGAAACAACATTTAGTTTTATGCAGGTTTAAGCCCTCCTTCTAGCACCAAAAAGATGTTGTGGTAAGAATCATTGTAATACTAAGATTTGACACAACCCAACATGAAATTAAGTAAGGCAATTTCATGGTTACAAATATGGTCTTGAAAAACTAATTTTACAATTACCTTTCCTAAAATTGAAAGGAGACTTGCAAATCTAATGAGCAGAGGTACCCCTATGCTCAACCATATGAATCACAATCATTCAAGCATGATCTGATTGAATTTCATGGATGGGACTAGTTGTGGCATCTAGATCGTTGTGCCTTGATCATAGTTCATTGTCTTCCCACTTGGATTAGTGGTAGCTTTGTCACGTATGGTTTAGTCTAGAGTGAGGCATATGATTTTTATTATTTTATATTTAATAAGTTTAATTGCCTACAACAAGAATGAAAGGTAAAGTAATTTAAGATCTAATTCATCTACTTCCTAGCTAGCCTAACACAAGTACATGTCCCATTTTCTTGGACACATCCTAAACACATATAGCACTAGTGGACTACCAAAGGTTAAGCACTACTAGGATACCAAGCACAGTATGTATGCTTGAAGTTGTCGTGCTTGTTTTCATTAACAATTAGAAATTAATTACTTAATTGAAATTCATTAAAGTAAAGTTCATAAAAGTAAAGTGCATTAAAGAAAACATTAATGTATTCTCAATGTTGTAAGGATTGTCAAAAGAGTTCATTTTTATTCCCATCACACTACTATGCTCAAGTACATTAGTGTTCGAACAAAGAACTGTATACACTTAGACTACTTCTATGGGCACTAAAAAAATATTCTAACTTTGGAGAAAATAAATTGTAAGAGCTTCGCTACTCTAACTAAAAAATAATAAAAACTCATGCCAAATTGGGAGCCTAGGTGCTATATTTATAGGTCATCATATACCCCCTGACATCGGAGACATCGAATCCCTGACTTTGGAGTAGATGAAACAATGCACTTCATCAAAATCGCTTGAAATTTTGATAGTATGAGCGAAATGTTAGTAGATTAAAAGTAACTAGACATATTCTAGAGTGTCCAACCTAAGAAAGTAAATCCAGTGATGAAAATAAGGGAATAACAAGCCCTTTTATGTGAAGTTGGGAAGATACTATTCTTTATTACATCGATGCGCAAGCCATAAGTTTTCTCAAAAAAGAAAGTAGCTTCATCACATCATAGATGGGCTTCACAATAGAACAAAAGAGATCCTTGGGATTTATGCCCAAGGAAAGTTGCTAAAACTTAGAGTCCATTGAATCCAAAGGTTGATTAAGCAACTGTCTAAGGAAGAAGGAGAGCATTAAATGAGGCCATGCTTCCTCTCCTTCTTCTAAGGGTGATGTGTGAACTAAGAGGCTAATTGAAGCTATTCTTCATCCTTTCTTTCTTGATCTATAGGTGAATGTGTTGTTGCATCTTTTTTTTCTCCATAATGAACTCTACTATCTCATTAGCTTCTTCATCACCCAATTCAATTGGGTGATTCAAATTAGGAAAAAAGGGTGGTAGATCATTAGTGTACTCATTTTATTCCATGAGCTTAAACATGTTTAGTGTTAGAATATAGCCTAGCTCCGTTTTGGCACAAGCTAGTTTGTAGTCCTTTAGGATCACTCCTAAAAATCCTTAATTTCTTATGAATCCATCAACTTCTAGATCTTAGAGGAGCTCAAAGTAGATGATGATTCCATAAGAACAAGCATAGAAATCATGTGACTTCACAAGACTATTACCAGTGCACCAGTTCATCCCTACAAATAGGTTCACATTTGAAATAGAAGGTGGCAAGTTTTGATTTCAAAGAGAATGCTGAAGTCATAGAGATTGATGTGATTTTGATTTTTTTTAATACAACACATCAATGAGAGTTGATGAAGAAAAATAAAGAAACTATATAAAAATTACAAAAAATCAATGTAACATGTCTATTTCAATACAACATGTCAATGATACTTGAAAAATGTGTAGAAGAAACAAAATGTAAAAACGTAAGCATAGAGTAGATCCTAGAAACAACATTTAGTTTTGTGTAGATTCAATTCCTCCTTTTAGCACCAGAAAGATATTGTGATATAAATTATTGTAATACTAATATTAGACACAATTCGACACAAAACTAAGCCAGGTAATCTCGTGGTCACAAATGGTCTTGAAAAATTAAATTTTTAATTAACCTTCCTAAAATCAAAAGGGGACTTACAAATCACTTGAAAAATATAACAATATGAGCCAAATGTTAGCAGATTAAAAGTAAGAAAGAAAATATTTGCACATGGAATAGCCAGTAGGCAATAAGAAAAAGCACATATAATGTAGATCTAGATAGAATAAAGTATGGTATATGGCTGGAAGGAAAGAGCGATTGATGACATAGTGAAAAATAAAATAAATATAATTCATTAATAAACTAAAGCAAAGAAGAAAATGCAGAAAATAGAAAATATATCTATGGTAGATCTAGATAATATTAAAGATAAAGAACTAAAAAATTAAAGATCTAGATCACAAGAGAAATCAAAATATAGGAAGTTCCTAAAAATGTTCCAGAAGATGTACCAAGGATTAGAGGTGTCTGATGAGGAGCTATGTTATCCTATTCTTTCTCTAATGTGTGTACCTCATGTAAATTCAATAAGAACATTGTAGATTCAGAAGGTTATGAAGTAAATGGATAGATCAAATTGGTGTGTGGGCCTGATTCTAAGTAATTATCCACATATTAGGAGGACAACATGAAGGGGATACAATGCATCAATAGGGAAAAAGGAGAGAAATCAAATATTCTAATTATCTTTAGAAAGAGAGAGAGAGAGAGAGAGAGAGGAATTATTCTACAAAGAGCCAGAGTCTTTGGAAAGAATTTTCCAAATCACTAATAGCAATGAATGTTAACTAAGTTGAGTAGTAAATGTAGCTAAAAGAAAATCTCCCAAAAGCCAAAGGAAGAAAATTGTCAACTAACTAAAAAGCCAACCAAATGGTAACAAATGTCAACATCTTTCTATTTAGGGATATCCTACTATCTATAGGTCAAAGAATGCCTCATAAATCATGTAAAAACAATGCATTCAGGGGCCATAAAATATTTCAAAAGTTTCTAGAAGGTTCTAGATAGGATAATTTACATGTAGATAAATGGATGTGAAAATTGACGTTAGACATCAAATATAGGATTTAAGTTGGACATCAAAGACTAAAAGAAGCATTGATGGTGGAACTGACAACAAATGTAGAAATTGAGAATTGCAAAAAAAAAAAAAAGAGCAAAATGATGCTGCTAACATTGGGATATGTCATTTTAGGTAAGCTAAAGATAAAGGTCCACAAACTATAGATGGGATGCGATATCGCATAGGCCGCAATATCACGTCGTCCCCGCGGTGCGCCACCAAGTCTATAAATAAGAGGTGGCTCTCCCTTGTTTCTCATTCTAGGCCTAGACCATAGCGAAAATCTGGTAGTTTTACCTCTCCAAAGATAGAATAATTTCCGTGTGCCTGTAGTAGGAACTCCAAAGTGAATGGATCTTTATTCGAGCAAATATTGTACCTGAACACAAGTTTGTGTACGGCAATAAAGACGAACTGTTGGATAAACCTTGCAGTGCATGGACTAAGCTAAATAAGCTAAATAGGACTTTATTTACTATTATTTATTATTTATCATTTAAATGATTTATTAGTTAATTAATCTCTCTCAACACTTATCCCATAATTAACTGCATTCAGTACAACTNCACTTAGTTTGTGGAGTTCGACTGAATTGCATGTGTAACGCTCGTATTCATATGGTTGAGTGTAGGGGTACCTCGCCACTCATCATTGGCGTCGTTGCTGGGGACTAAGTGTTTGTGCACTAAGTAGAACATAAGAAATTATCCACATCATTGGGAGCTTAAATGAACCCTTAGGGTTAATTAAACAAAAAATTATATAATAGTTAATAGCACACCAAATTAAATCAAGATATCTTCTTCTAACAAAAGCAATTCACCACCTAGGGATCATATAAGAAACAATCGGCAGTCTAACACACATAACCGAGATCCGCCAATTCCTTAATAGCATCGAGTATTATATACTCATCACGATGAGTATATACTCGATTTTACCTTTATCCTTCATCAAGATGAAAAATTGTGATGGAGAGACTTGTAAGGTAACAGAGTATTACCTCTAGATCGTTCAGTCCCAAACATGCTCCTCCGTGCTCTTGCACAGAGCGGCATGACATAGCTATATGCTAAATATGTTGTAGGTGATTTAGACAAAAGGGATTATCATCCCATAGCTACACAATGTTTAAGGGACTCATGGCAAGAGAGCCACCATACATTGTTGAAGGGAAAAGGGGTCCCACACATCCTAAGAGAAATTGAAGATGGTGAACTAATTATAACAGGTTTCCCATCGAATGATGTTCCCGCTCCTAACGATGGTGAGAAGGTGGGGTATCAAAACCTATGCTCTATGATACAAAACCCTGGTTCTGATCCCCATGAATTCCAACTGTTCACTGAGAGAACAACAACACATGACAAGGATGGGCACTTGGATCGTCATCACGATCAGGGCCATAGCCATCGAAAAGAAGGTAAGAAGCATCGTCATGGTGATGGTACTACTTCTTATTTCCCTTCATCACATCATTCACCCTCTCCTTCCACATTTTGGTGTAGTCACAAAGAGCATAATGGTGAGGATAAGGGTAAGAAAAATGAGAGACCTCGATGAGAGAGTTGAGAGAGAGGACAAGGGCAGTCAAGAGAATCAAGGCATGAACAAAGGGAAAGTACGGAACAACATAGACATCAAAGATATCATGAGAGAGATGATCATGATGAACCCCTACTTGCCACCCGAAGTATTCTAGATATTATGGAGGCAGTTAGGATACCTACAAGGCATAAAAAAGATAGTCAGATCAAAAGATTAGATATGAATAATATCCCACGCTTCGAAGGGGAGTACAACGCTAATTTGCAAAATCATTTACAGCCATTCCATAATGCCTACACCTTGCAAAATATTGAGAGTGAGTGGCAAAAACTAAAGTTGTTTCCTAGGACACTCATAAAGAAAGCAAAGAGTTGGTACAGGTCCTTAGAGTTGAAAACCATTAGGAGATGGAGTACGATGTTAGAATTGTTCAATGATAAATACCAAACGTACTCTATAGTGTCTAACTTGTGTAAGCAAATCCAAGGATGGAAGCAGGGTACTCATGAACCCTTGGATGCTATCATGGACCGATACTATGCATTGCTCGGGCCATGGTTACCCACACTACGACACCTCGTAGATGGGCTAAGACATGAGACTAGGAGAACCCTTGGGACATATGCCCAAGGGAGACTATCTGAGCTTAGATCCCATGAAATTCATCAATTGTTGGAGCAAGTAGCCAAAGAAGAAAGGGAGCTATGGAAAAGAGAAAGCGTGGAAGAATATAACCGCGATCCTTTCCTTCAAAGGAAGGGAGTAAGATTTTGTGATGAAGAGGGTGAGTCACCACTCGAAGAGTTGGTGAATAGAAAAACCTTTCCACTTCAGAAGTTAACAATGGAAGTATTGGCTAAGGTAGATGAAATATGGAGCTCCTTAGATAGTAAAATTAAAACTATCCTAAAAATCGTAGAGGAGTCTAAGGAGGAATGAAGTAGTGACCATGATAAGAAAAAGCAAAGAGATGCAGGCCATGCATGTAACAAGGGTAAGGGAAAAATTACTATCTCCGATGAGGTTGTGGATTCTAACATAGAAAATGATGGTGGATGTGAGATCTACTAATATGACCATCCTAAGGGATGTTGTCCAATCATCTCACATCTACAAGAGTCCAGGGTGTATACACTCAACCTAAGACTTAATATACGGTAGGCACCCTGAAGGTTACTTATTCCCAAGGTAACCTGAGACAGTTCCACCAACCGTTAACGTATTATCCAAGTGGAACTCTACCACAACCTATTAGGTAACATCAGTAGTGGCAACACCCATAGTCATGGGGGATGCCACTGCCTAGACCACAATACCCTTACCAGCAACTGGACCCATATGGTTATTACATGCAGCAACCGATTTCTCCAAGTGACTCTATGGGTCACGCAACCCCACAACATCACTACCAAGTTTGGGAGTATTCTAGGACTCCTTCTCCTCTGGGAGACACTCCACATACATACCATCCTCAAAATCCATCCACCACTCTTACACCGATAGCTCCACCAGCAACCACTCCAACAATGCCAAGGGTATTTCCTACTCAACCACAGCAACCCAATGTCACGAGGGCTTCCAATCCTTAATTCTTAGTTGGTCCTGATAATCTTATGCTAAAAAGACCCTTCTTCAGAACCAACAATCCAACCAAGCCCTTGCCCTCACAAGCATTTGAACATCTCAACACCTCCATACCAAACAAAGTTTTGGGACCCCCTTCAAACCAAAAAGTAAGGCCAATGCACATGGTTATGTTAACACATACCATTACTAATAGGATTAAGGTAAGGCATCTTCCCAAGAAATTCTCTGATCCTAGGAGCCCTCTAATTTATCTTCAAGTTGTTGGGAATGAACCTCATAAGTCTCTTCTTGACTTAGCCTCCAGAGTCAACCTCATTTCACAAGAATTGTATAAAACCTGAAACCTGCCTCCACTCAAGAAGAGAAATATTCACTTAGAGCCGGTTGACCAATCCATCACCGTTTCTTTGGGACATGTTGAGGACATTGTTACCACCGTGGGTGTTTGGTCATACCTAGCTAATTTCTTGGTGATCCAAATAAACAATGACAAAGGGGACTTCCCAATAATAATGGGAAGGGCATGGATGAGTACAATAGATGCATGCCTAGGAATCTGCAATCTTTCCCTAGAAATATCCAAGAAAATTAATTTTGTAAAGACTGAGAGGAAGAAAGTTCCATGCACCGCATATAGTGACACAGGGTGCCATTGCATGTAGAAATCATGGGTGATGCGAACTTTAACATTTCCTACATGCAATCGGTGTGCACAAGACATTGACATACAAAAGTGCCTATATGCAGTAGCCACACGACAAGAAAACACCCAGTGGCTGATGGCTGATCAAGAGAGCAACTTGATAACATGCATGGAACTGACTGAGGGGATAACTAGTGCTTACATTAAAAGCATAGATGCACTTGAGCAAGTTCATTGCCAACTTCAAGCCCTTAACTCTGAAAACATTAACTGGGGGAAGTTGGAGATTCTTGAGGAATTTAAACAAGAGCCTCTAGATTTAAAACTGTTGCCCACCGGTCTGGAATACATGACCCTTCAAAACGAAAAACCAGTAATAATCAACGCAAAGCTTTCTCCCAAGAAAAAAGAGAGTTTGCTAAACGTGATAAATAAATGGTCAATAGCCTTTGCTTGGTCATACCATGAATTAACCAAAATAGATCCTAGGAGATGCCAACATAGGATTTACATGGACCCCTCCATGAAGCCTTGAAAATAACTATAGAGGTAATTGAACCCAAAGTTGAAACAAATAGTGAAAGAAGAAATAGAGCAACTTCTCAAGGATGGGTTCATTTATCCCATTGCTGATAGCGAATGGGTTAGTCCTCTAGTAATCATACCTTAAAAAGGACGCAAATGGAGGGTATGTATAGACTTTAGGCTATTAAATATGGAAACATTCAAGGATCACTTCCCATTGTCATTTGTTGACCAAGTCTTAGACACTATAGTGGGGCATCACTACTATAGTTTTCTGGATGGTTATAGTGGGTACAACCAAATACGAATCGCACTAGAAGACCAAGCCAAAACAATGTTCACCAGTCCTTGGGGAACATTTGCATATATACAAATGTCATTTGGCTTGTGCAATGCCCCTACCATGTTCCAACGATTAGTTCTAAGCATATTTCAATAAAAAATAGGTAATGAAGTAGAAGTCTTTATGGACGACTTCTCCACTTATGGGACAAGCTTTGATCAAGCCCTAGATCTGTTAGAGCAAGTGCTGAAATGATGCGTTGAAACAAACATAAAGCTCAACTAGCAGAAAAGCCATCTAATGGTTCAAGAGTGTGTAGTACTGGGGCATAATATTTCACAATCAGGAATAGAGGTAGACTCGGAAAAAGTTAAGATCATCCAAGGAATCACTCGACAACCAGAAATAGTCAAAGACATTTGGTCCTTCCTTGGACACACTGGCTACTACAAGAGATTTATTGAGAACTTCTCCAAGATTGCCAAACCATTGGTAGAATTAACGAAAAATGATGAACTCTTTGAATGGACCAGGGAATGTGAATGAGCATTCCAAACTCTAAAATAAAGGCTTGTGGAAATCCCTATTCTACAAGCCCCCAACTTGTCCAGGCCCTTTCATATAATGATCGATGCATCTAATTATGCCTTAGGAGCTGTACTAACACAGTTAGATGAACAAAAACACCCTTATTACATCTACTGTGTGAGTAAGAGTATTGCTGGTGCACAACTTAACTACACAACTACAGAAAAGGAATTAATGGTTGTAGTGTTTGCACTGGACAAATTTAGGCACTATGTGTTAGGCTACAAGGTGTACATACATACAAACCATAGTGCAATTAGGTTCCTTATGAACAAGCCAATGGTTAGTCCTTGTATTATACGTTGGTTGGTAATCCTTCAAGAGTTCGATCTAATGATAGTAGATCAAAAGGGCACCGAGAATGTCATTGTCAATCATTTATCACAATTGCATTGGGAAAACAAAGAGGAAGAATATGCCATATCTGATCATTTTCCCAACGAAACCTTCTTTGCTAGTGTAGTGAATAACCAACCCACGAGCACAAATTGGTATAGAAACATTCTCACTTATCTCCTTTTCCAAGAAACACCACAGGGGTTGGATTTTAGGAAGAAGTAACAGTTTCTCCACAAAACCAAGTACTTCATGGAAATCAAAGGACAACTTTATAAATTCTATCCTGATGGCTTGGTTCAATGGTGTGTAGCCGATGTGGACCAATTAAGAGTTCTCCAGGATGCTCATGAGGGCCCTTGTGAGGATCACTATGCAGAGAGATGAATGGCTATCAAGATCCTGCTTGCAGGATATTACTAGCCAACATTATTTTAGGACGTCCATCATTTTGCCCAATCCTGTGAACATTGCCAACATGATGGTGGAATGACTGCTAGAATGGAGGGTCTACAACAATGGATTCAACCTTTGGAACCCTTCGACATTTGGGGAATATATTTTATGGGGCCCATTACACAAATGTCCAATGGGAAAGCTTATATCATTGTTACTGTTGACTATTTAACCAAATGGACTGAAGCAGCTATTGTAATAGACTGCACATCGTCTATGACTACACGATTTGTACAATAACAAATCATAAATAGGTTTGGTGTGCTTCGTGCACTCATCTCTGATAATGGAATGCATTTTATAGGTGCAACCTTTCGCAAGTTGATGCAACGCTTAGGAGTTAAACATAAATTGACCACACCTTATCACCCCCAAGCTAATGTCCAAGCTAAGGTCACTAATCAAGAGATTACGAGAATATTAACGAGAACAATTAGCAAATTTAGGCAAGATTGGAGCATGAAACTAAACGATGCTCTCTGGGCATACTGATCCACTTGGAAACTCCCTACAGGCTACTCTCCCTATGAGTTAGTATACAGAAAACTTCCAAAGCTCCCAATACAAACTGAGCTCTGTACACTATCCATGGCATGTGACCTTTACCTTGACATCAACCTAGCACAAAAACAAAGATTGGCAACTCTAAATGTGCTAGACAAGAATAGATTGGTTGCCCTATCATCCAATGAGTTGCACAAGGCACATAATAAGCAGCGTCATGACTTAAGAATTCAAAGGGTTAAATATCAACAAGGAGACAAGGTCCTTTACTAGAATCCCACGCATGTACCATAGGATACGAAATTTCAAACATTGTGGGAAGGATCCTATATTATTCATACAACCTTTCCCTTAGGAGCCATGACAAAATACAAGCCTGAAAGCCCGGATAAGAGGTTATTAGTTAATGTGCAACAAAAAAAGCCCTTCCATGACCCAAGAACAGCTAGTACAAATTACACCTCTGATAACAGACAACCTCGCTTGCTATTTTGGATCTCTCCTTTTCCATTCAATCATGGGGGAGATGGACACCTATGCTGATCATTCGAGGCCCTCAATTCTTTTAATTTTTTGTTTACACATTTTTGTTTTACACATTTTTGTTTCACACATTTTTGTTTTACAAATTTCTTTAACTTTTCTTGTTTTTTTTTACAACATCATTTATTCTTTTTCATTTCTTTATGTGTGAGTGTGTGTGCGTGTTTTATCCATCTTGTAAGTTTGTCACCCAATAAGTGTTCTTCACAATGGTATGAACTATTTTCCATTGATTGCTAATGTTTGGTTTTTACCTTTAAGTTATGATGTTGATACTAAGGTATGTTCTTTTGATATGACAGGCAATGAGTCCACTTCATCCATACATCCACAAAAGTCTATGGTCTCTCTTGGCTTGGAACTGTATAGTCCCTTTTTCAATAATTAGAACTAAATGAATCAGTGAACAGGTATTTCTCAAGCTAAGGAAGGACTCAAGGCTTGAAAAGGGTGTGACTTCAAGGGAACTTGGTGCATTTATGTTGGCCATTCTCTTGGGTGCTTGGATGTTTTCTTCTCGAGTTTTCTTATTGTTTTGACATTACCCAATTATCAGGAAGCTGAGTAAATAAAAATAATAATTCTTTGCATGGTGTGGTTCTCATGCATAAAAACACAAAAAAACAAAAAATAAAACAAAAAAAATAGTCAGAATTCAAAGCACACCCTTTAGACGAAATAATCAGTTGGGCTACAAGCACTGGTTATGGAACTAAAATAAACATGTTCCCTCTAACAAAGGCCCTTCTCACTTCCCATTTCTCCTTCTTTGTTTCGTCGGAATGGTAGTGGCACTTGGGTGAAGGAATTCTTGTTATTCTGAGTGGATGGATTGGCCAAATGCATTGATGTGAAGTCACTGGATGTGGTTTTTTGAGGCCAGACTTGGAATGGGATCTACTAAGTCACATTAATCATGAAACACAAAAGGGGTTGTACACCACCTTGTTCTTGAGACTCCATTCCACTCTCTTCTTTCCATCCTTCTTTCCCCATCTATCACCTCATTTCTAGTTGTATCAGTATTCCATATCTTGGTGGATGCATTGTTTTCTTTTTGGTAAATTCTTATGGTTAAGTCTTTAAATCTTGTTCCAAATGACATTCCTAGAGCCTACAAACTCTTTGAATGTGGCTTTGTCAGGGCATTAAGGGCATGAGGCTACTTTGGGGAGGACCCACTGGTATTCCTATTTGGTGCATCGGTTAAATTCTTTTCCTTAACATTTTTGCAATCCACTCTCTTTTGTTCATTTCCATCTTGACATCCACTTCATCGATGTTATAGTTGTCTCTTTTTCTCCATATTTCTTGTTCTTTTTCCTTCTCCATTCTTTCACTACTAGAAGTTCGCTCTTAGTCATGGGGGTCCTGGTCTAATTTTTTCAATTTTCTCCTAACCCCTACACCTTCGATAGTCATCATTAATATATCTCTAGATCCATATCAGCCATACCACAACCCATCCAATGGACCTTTTACCAAAGAAATGTATCAATTACATGATGATTCATTTACCCTTGCTAATATAAGACTGTGTTGTGTGTGCAGATGGCAATCATGTAAGAACGGATTGGATCTGGAGGGAACACTTTGAATGGATCGGTGCTGAAGAAGCTATGCAAGGAGAAAGATTGATGTCATGCTTACGGATGGATAACGAAAGGTGCAATCTTGGTAGTGGTAGCAACAGACTTCTTTTCTCTTCTCTCTTCTCTCTCAGTTGCCAAATGAGGCTTGATGTCAAATGTATAAAGTGTTCACTCTTGTTGTCATGAACACCATTTTTGTCTTGTCTTATAATGATGATCCGTTCACATGTCATCCCATTCACCATTAGTTCCATTTGAGTCAATAATCCCATACCTTCCCAATATTTTGTAAGGAACTTGAGGACGAGTTTTCATTTAGTCATGAGGGTATGATGGGATGCGATATTACATGGGCCGCGATATCGCGTCGTCCCTTGCTATATCGCATACGCGATATCGCGGTGCATCTCCAAGTCTATAAATAAGAGGTGGCTCTCCCTTGTTTCTCATTCTAGGCCTAGACCATAGCGAAACTCTAGCATTTTTACCTCTCTAGAGATAGAATAATTTCCATGTGCTAGTAGTAGGAACTCCAAAGTGAACGGATCTTTATTTGAGAAAATATTGTACCTAAACACAAGTTTGTGTACGGAAATAAAGACGAACTGTTGGATAAACCTTATAGTGCATGAACTAAGCTAAATAGGCTGAATAGGACTTTATTTATTGTTATTTATTATTTATCATTTAAATTCTTTATTATTTAATTAATCTCTCTCAACCCTTCTCCCATAGTTAAGTGCATTCAGTATGACAGCTTCGAGCACGTGCTTTACGCTTGGTGATTCCAGTAACGAATAACGTTTGGTAACCAAGGTTGCATTGGTTTAGGGTGTGAACGATAAGTGGGAATGGATGCTGATGCTAGGTTAATTAAGGCTTCATTAATTAGTTAAAGTTAGTCAATTAGTCTCTTCACCCTTCACCTCATTAGCATAGGAGATAAAACAGAAAAGACATAAAAATCACATACCTCAGACTTACTTAACCATACAACCGTGACAACTACAAGTAAGTCTGGGAAAACAACGAATGATTAACCTTAAGTGTTCCATGAGGCATGTAGGAACTTAGTCTGTAGAGTTCGACTGGATCACGTGTGTAATGCTCGTATTCGTATGGTTGAGTGTAAGGGTACCTTGCCACTCATCAACTACATTGTAGATGGTGTAGGATATCGAATCTAGACTACTAAAGATGGCTTTAATGTTGAAAAGCCATAAAATACTCTTGGAATTCTAACTTATGTAGAAAAATCCAAAGTTGATATAAAACTAGGTATTCTTCTTGTTTTTTTATGATTATTAAGTTAGAAAATTCTTAGATGATGTAGCATGCCCAAGATATAGGATCTTATATACATAAGCATGCAATGTTGATCATTTATAAGTGGGATTCATATTTTGATGTCCAATCTAAAGAATATGCTAAATTTCCATGTTTTGTTAAGTTATATACTCTTCTATTGATTTTTTAGAAAGCTAAGCAAAAAACTAACTTTCTTGGTCTTATTAAGCATATGGAGTCTATTTCTATAGAATTTGGTTTTCATAGGTATTTTTTTGTTGAAATCAACATTCTTAGTCATAAAAAGGAATTAGCATTACAAGTAAGAGGAAAGGCTTATATTCAACCAATTGCATATGCCTCATGAATAGAGATCACGAAGGCTGTATCAACAAGCAAATGCCAAAAAGTATTAGCTTCACGAAACACTGAAGCCACAATAACAAGTACCTCTATAGTGGTAACAGCATCCACTCTAGCAACCACTACACTAGTGACTAAAACCATAAGTGCTAGATCAAGCACTATACAAACTAGTGCCCTAAACTAAGTCATCTTCAAGGGATATCTCAAGCTAGTGAGTTGGGGGCACTAGGATGTGGCAAATCTATTCACACTTATAACACCCTTGTTACTCATCTATATAATCTCATAAATAATTAATAGAAATGCTATAAAACCCCAAGGATCTAGATTTAACATTGATTTACTAATTCAAAAAATAATTTTTTATTGAATAAAAATCATTAATTAGAAGCATAAAAGAAGTAAAGTAAGATAGCATAGTAAAATTCCTTACTACTAGGATAAATAATTAAATAAAATTAATTTAATAAAAAATGGAAATTAATTTAATCACAAAAATATAGGTGCAAATAAATAATTAAATTACAAAATTAAAAAGTACACCAGAAAAGATTCCAATGACACTTGCTTCACCTTAATTAAACACCTAGAAATAAAGCTATTCACGTGGGAAGTTTATTAAATAAAATAATAAAAATAAATATATTAATAAATAAAATAATATTATTTTTTGTGGAATGTATAGCATGTGCTAAAATGAAAAATAATCCTTTGACATCATAAATAATATGGCATATATGGAAATTTCATATCAATCATACTTTTACATATATGGAAATTTCATATATGGAAAATTTTTACATGGCACAAATATCCAAAATGTGTATAAGGCTTTCATTTTACAAAAATAAAAAATATACAAAAATTAATTTCAAAGTATAAAGGATTCTGTCTTCTACAAAGCTAATCTATCTATCACCCTATGTCCCTCTTCTAGGATTTTCCTCACTACTTTGGGCTCTCTATATTGAAATGCAAGAAGAGTCAAAACCTCTTAAATAAGAAGAGTTATCTTATTTCCCTATTCATGGAGCATAAAAGTTTTGGACCAAAGGTCTCAAGATATAGGCCAATCAAAGGTTTCTAATTAAAAATTTCAAAAATAATCCAAGTTTAGATATGCCACAAATATCCTTCATGATAAAAAATAAAAAGCTGCAAGAAATAAGAAGATTATAATATGTGATTGGTTAAATATAAGTCTTGTTGTCTAGTTGTGATACCAATTCATTTTTACAATTAAGGAGATTAATTTAAATAAAAAACAACTCCAAGAACCACATGGTATGGAAATAAATTCCATACTTTTAATGGGCCCAAGAAAATCAATAATCTCTTGCTCAACTTTCTGAAAAATTAGTAGAAGATTAAATAACTTGACAAAACATGGAACTTTAGAATATTCTTTAGATATGACATCAAAATCTAGAGTTCACTTATAAATACTCAACACTACATGCTTATGTATAAATAATTCTATATCTAGGGCACACTGCATCATTGAAGCATTGCCTAGCTCTACACGTAGAAAAAATGAGAATAATATTTAGCATGAATGACTTAAACATTATGTTTTTTCATTACGTCATTTAACTATAAAGCAAAACTTTGATTACGAGGTGGGTAACTCAAAATTTGAATGAACATATATTGTGATGCAAGATTAACTATTAGTGACTTGTATACATCATCAGGGAGAATAAAATCATGTGTCTTAGTTGCATCGACATTACTAGAAAAAGGCGTCTCAAATTTTTGCTCACCAACTTATAAAATTGCATTATCTAATAAATAAAAATTTTTGCATCTATAAAAGAAGTAACAATTTTAGCATCAATTGATGAAATTGAAGGTACTAAAGAGATCAAATCCACTAAAGAAAAATCAAGAAGAGAAAAATTAGATCCACTAAAAAATAATCGAATCCGATGAAGAAACATCCATTAAGGCTATAAAGTAACAAATAGCTTCTCCAATGAGATTATGACTAGGTAATAAAGTCTCATTTTATATATCACATTTTCTTTCCAATATTTTACTTCTAGTTAACATATGCTATCTAAGTTGATTTTTGTCCCTTCAAAAGCCCTTTGGTTTCTTTTCCTTCTAGATTTGAAAAATCATGTGTTAGCCAAGTAATCCAAATTTTAGTAATGTATCTAGTTCCACCTATCCATGTTCAAGCTATTACAAAACCTTGCCAAATGTAATAAAATTCTAATTTGTAGCTTTCCAATGACTATTCCAAACATCGAAGCACCAAGTGATGTAACATAGTAGTCAAGATACTTATCTCTAATGAGGACTTCTATAAATCTTGGGGTATGCCTATGTTTCAATTATCTTGGGTTCCAACACCTCTTATCTCTCATAAAGAAGGTTGTGGATTTGATGTTTATCTATTTAAGGAGCCTTGTGGTTCCTAAATACCCTTGTAGTGGGTCACATCTATAATACAAACATTTAAGAACCATCATTTAGATAATGATAAAGTGTCTATTTCTCAAGCTATAAGACTTAAGTTTAAGCCTATGCGTAACTACTTAGAGGTTAGTCTTTCACTTGTCTACTAGCCCTTTTGACATCCAACTTGGTAGGATGAACATCAAGCCTCTAGGTAATGGTTCTTTGATTAGGGTTTGACACTTCCCAATAATCCTTTTATTAGAACATGAAAAAAGATAAGATAACCATCTTGATAAGCATTCTTATAAAAATATCTTCATTATCATCCATCCTCACTTTAACAAAGTATAAACTATCAAAAACATCTCTCTTTTCATGCTAATTCAAATCACCTAAAAAATACTTTAAATAATAAGACCCCCTTTATTTTAGCAAATGATTTCTTTGGGTTAAGGGGTAAGGGGTAGGTTTAGAGAAAAAAAATCAAAGTACATGGCATCATAAATATCAATAAGAAAACTCGAAAAACAACGTGAAAAGAAAACATTTCCTAATTTTGGAGGTATCTACTCAAATGTACATCCTTACAAGCAATATCAAGAATTTTAGAGAGGAAATTAATTGTCAATAAGAATGACAACCCTATTCTAACAACCTTTACATAACTTTTAACATCCATGCTTGAACTTAAAATAATAAAAGGATTAGAGATGGAAATGAAAAGCTATGATAAAAAATCAATATGTGTAGAAAAGCTACGTACACAAGAAAATAGTATGCATTTTCTACATTACCATTACTTTATCACTTGAAGTAAATCTTACATAAAAAATATTTACCATAATCTATAAGCTATTTGTTAACATAACTTTTAATTTTTAAGTGAACATTGTTCTATTAAATGAAGATAGATTTGCCTTATGAGTTCTCTCTCATATCAAATTTACCTTAGCAGTTCTCTCTTTGAAATGATCAATAGTTCTTGTAGTGCCAATTGATTAATCTTATCATGGGCATTAACTTAATTTTTCATATCCTCAACTTTAGATTATTAATTTTTATCCTAGGTATCAACATGAATTTTTCCTGAGGTGTCTTTGTCCTTGATGATGGTAAAAGTTGCAAGAGTTAAAAAAAAGATTATAATATATAACTAGATAAATGTAAGTCTTCCCACTTTCTTGCAATGCCAATTTCTTTTTTAAAATAAGAATATTGATTTCAACCCAAAAAAAACATGAGTGAAAACCACCTAATGTGGAAATAGATTCCATATGTCTAAGGAGACCAAGAAGACTATTAATTTGTTGAACTCATTGAAAAATCAATAGAAAATTAAATAGCTTTATAAACATAAAACTTTATAATATTTTCAATTAAGCATCAAAATCTAGAGTCCACTTCCCAAATGATCAACTGTGCATAACCTTGAAACTTTATCTACTAGACATTTGCATAAAGTATTAAAAGTCTTTACCACTTTGTAAAAATGTTTGTTTTTATATAACCAAAATTTGCCCTTCAATTGAGAAAACAATGCACCCTTCAAAGTGGATACATGGTTGATAAGTGGCGAGATACCCCTACACTCAACCATACGAATACGAGCATAGCATGCACGATCCGGTTGAACTCCGCAGACTAAGTTCCTACACGCCCCATGGAACACTTAGGGTTAATTATTCGTTGTCTTCCCAAACTTACTTGTAGTTTTCACGATGTATGGTTAAGTAAGTCTGAGGTATATGATTTTTATGCTTTTTATGTTTTATGTCTCCTATGCTAACAAGGTGAAGGGTTGAGAAACTAATTACTAACTCTAACTAATGAACTAAATCTAAATTACCTAGCATCAGCATCCATTCTCACTTACCGTACACACCCTGAACCGATGCAACCGTGGTTATCAAATGCTAATCGTTGCTGGGATCCCACGCATAACGCACGTGCTCGAAGTGGTCATACTGAGGCACTTAACTAGGAGAAAAGGGTTGAGAAGGAAAACAGTAAATAACAAGTAATAAATAACAGTAATAAAATCCTATTCCATGCATTGCAAGGTTTATCCACAAAGCTCATTTTTATTTTTGGATACAAACTTGTGTTCAGGTACAATGTTTGCTCGAATAAAGATCCGTTCACTTTGGGACTCCTACTGCAGGCACATGAAAAATATTCTATCTCTACAGTGATCAATCTGCCAGAGTTTCCTACTTTCTAGCCTAGGATGAGGAAACAAGGGAGAGTCACCTCTTATTTATAGATATGACAGTGCACCACAATATCGCGTACACAATATCATAGGGGAGGATGCGATATCGTGTACGCGATATCGCGAGAGATGCGATATTGCAACGGCCGTGATATCATGTATGCAATATCGTGTCCCATGTGATATCGCGTCCCATCATACACCCATGACTAAATGAAAACTCGTCCTCGGGTTCCTTACAATAATATCAGGAAGGTATGGGATTATTGACTCAAATGAAACTAATGGGATGACGTGTGAACGAATCATCATTACAAGACTCAACAAACTGGTGTTCATGACAACAAGGGTGAATACCTTATTACATTGACATCAGGCCTTAGTTGGCAGCTGAGAAAGAGAGAGAGAGAAATAATTTTTGTTGTTGCCAAAGCCACGATTGTGCCTTTCATTGTCCATCTGTAAGCACACCATCGATCTTGCTCCTTGCATAGCTGCTTCAACACCACTCCATTCCAAGTGCTCTCTCTAGATTTGGTCTGTTGTTGCATGATCACCATCTACACACACAACATAGGCCTGTATTAGCAAGGGTAGATGAATTTTAATGTGGGTAATACCTTGCTTCGGTGTAAGTCCATTGGCTGGGTTATGGTATGGTCGATTACGGATCTGGAGATATATAAATGATGACTACCGAAGGTGTAGGGGTTAGGAGAAAATTGAAAAAATTGGGCCCCGTACCCCCATGACTAATCACGAATCTCCGGTAGCGAGAGAATGGAAAAAGAAAAGGAATAAGAAAGATGAATAAAAAGGGACAACTAAGACATCGATAAAGTGGATGTCAAGATGGAAATGAACAAAACAAAATAAAATTAATTGCAAAATGTTAAGGGAAAGAATTTAACTGGTGCACGAAAGAGGAATGTCAGTGGGTCCTCCCCAAAGTAGGCTCATGCCCTTAATGCCCTGACAAACCCACATTCAAAGAGTCTGTAGGCTCTAGAAATGTCCTTTGGAACAAGAGTTAAAGTCTTAACCATAAGAATTTACCAAAAAGAAAACAATTGGCAATAACGTGAATAGTCGAGAGAAGGGTGGAGAGAAGAGAATGGAATGGAATCCCAAGGACAAGGTGGTGTACAGCCCCTTGTGTGTAGCATGATTAATGTGACTTGGCAAATTATCATTCCAACTCTGGCCTCAAAACAACCACATCCAGTGACTTTGCATCAACGCACTTGGCCAAACCACCCACTTGAATAACAAGAATGCATCTCCAAAGAGCCACCACCATTCCAATGAAACAAAGAAGAGAATGGGAAGCGAGAAGGGCCTTAGTTAGAGGGAACACTTTTGGTTTCATAACCAGTGCTTGTAGCCCAAGAGAGTATTTTGTCTAAGGGGTGTACTTTGAATTCTCACTTTTTCTTTTGTTTTTTTCTTTTTTCTTTTCTTTTTCTTTTCTTTATTTTTGCTCTCTTTTTGTGTTTTGTGTTTTTATGCGTGAAAACCACACCATGCAAAGACTTCTTATTTTTATTGGCTTAGCTTCTGATAATTGGGTAACATCGGAACGGCGAGAAAACTCAAGAAGAAAACATCCAAGCACCCAAGAGAATGGCCAACAAAAATGCATCAAGTTTCCTTGAAGTCACATCTTTTTCAAACCTTGAGTCCTTCCTTAGTTTGAGAAATACCTAGTCACCGATTTGTTAAAGTTCTTTTTAGAAAGGGGACTATACATTTCCAAGCCAAGAGAGACCATAGACTTTGTGGATGGATGGATGAAGTGGATTCATTGCCTGCCATATCAAAAGAACATACCTTAGTATCAACATTGTAACTTAAAGGTAAAAATCAAACATTTGCAATCAATGAAAAATAGTTCATACCATCGTGAAGAACATTTATTGGGTGACAAACTTATAGGATGGGTAATACACACACAAACACACACAAAGAATGGAAAAGTATAATGATGTTGTAAAACAAAAACAAGAAAAATTAAAGAAAACAAAAACTTGTAAAACAAAAATGTGTAAGAAAAAAATGTGTAAAATAAAAACATGTAAGACAAAAATGTGTAAGAAAAAAACTACAAAGAACTGAGGGCCTCCAATGGTTAGCAAGGTGACCATCTCCCCCATGACTGAAGTGCAAGGGAGAGATCCGAAATAAAGAGCGAGGTTGTCCGCTGGTAGAGGTGTAATTCGTACTGGTAGTTTTCGGCTCATGGAAAGGTTTTGTTTGTTGTACATTAACCAATAACCTTTTATCTGGGCTGTGAGGCTTGTATATCATCATGGCTCCAGAGGGGAAGGTTGTATGAATAATATAAGGTCCTTCCCACAAGGTTTGAAACTTTTTACATTGTGGTACTTGCGTGGGATTCCAGTAAAGGACCTTGTCTCCTAATTGGTACCTAAATCTTCAGATCCTTTAAGTCATGACGTTGTTTACTATGTGCCTTGTGCAACTCATTTAATGATAGTGCAACCAATCTATTCTCGTCTAACACGTTTAGAGTTGCTAACCATTGTTTTTATGCTAGGTCAAGATCCAGATGAAGTTCGCAAGCCATAGATAGTTTATGGAGCTCATTCTGTATGGGGAGATTTGGTAGTTTCCCGTACACTAACTCATAGGGAGAATAGCCTGTAGGAAGCTTCCAAGTGGAGCGGTATGCCCAGAGAGTGTCGTTCAGTTTCGTGCTCCAGTCTCGCCTAAATTTGCTAATCGTTTGTGTTAATATTCTTGTAATCTCCCTATTGGTAACCTCGACTTAGCTAATAGCTTGGGGGTGGTAAGTTGTGGTCAATTTATGCTCAACCCCTAAGCATTGCATCAGTTTGTGAAAGGTTGCACCTGTAAAATATGTTCCATTATCAGAAATGAGTGCATGCAGTACACCAAACCTGTTAACAATTTGTTGTTGTACAAATCGTGCAGCTGTAGATGATGTGTAGTCTGTTATTACAGCTGCTTCAGCCCATTTGGTTAAGTAATCAACAGCAACGATGATATATGCTTTTTCGTTGGACATCGGTGTAATCGACCCCATAAAATCTATTCCCCATATATCAAAGGGTTCTAAAGGTTGAATCCATTGTTGCGGACCCTCCATTCAGTCATTCCACCATCTCGTTGACACCATTCATAGGATTGGGCAAAATGATGGGCATCCCAAAATAGAGTTGGCCAATAATATCCTGCAAGCAGGACCTTGGTAGTCGTTCGTCTCCCAGCATAATGACCCCCACAGGGTCCCTCATGAGTATCTTGGAGAACTTTTAATTGATCTTTATCGGGTACATACCATCGAACCAAGCCATTAGGATAGACTTTATAGAGTTGTCCTTTAATTTCCATGAAGTACTTGGTTTTGTGAAGAAACTGTTGTTTTTTCCTAAAGTCCAACCCCTATGGTGTTTGTTGGGAAATGAGATAAGTAAGAATGTCACTATACCAATTTATTTCTGTGGGTTGATCATTTACTACACCGGCAAAGAGGGTTTCATCAGAAAAATGGTCAGATACAACATATTCATCCTCTTTGTTGTCCCAATGCAACCGAGATAAGTGATCTGTGACTACATTCTCGATGCCTTTGCGATCTACGATTGTTAAATCGAACTCCTGAAGAATTACTAACCAACGTATGATACGTGGGCTAACCGTTGGTTTATTCATAAGGAACCTAATTACACTATGATCCGTATGGATATATACTTTGTAGCCCAATACATAGTGCCTAAATTTGTCTAGTGCAAACACTACAGCCATTAATTCCTTTTCTATAGTCGTGTAGTTGAGTTGTGCACCGGTGATACTCTTACTCGTACAATGAATATCATAAGGTCATTTTTGTTCATCTAATTGTGTCAGTACAGCTCCTAAGACGTAAGTAGATGCATTGGTCATGATGTGGAACGGCCTGGACCAGTCAGGGGCTTGTAGAATGGGAGTTTCTACAAGCCTCTGTTTAAGAGTTTGGAATGCTCGTTCACATTCCCTAGTCCATTCAAATGGTGCATCTTTTTTCGTTAATTCCACCAACGGCTTGGCAATTTTAGAGAAGTTCTCGATAAATCTCCTATAGTAGCCAATGTGTCCAAGGAATGACCGGACATCTTTGACAGTTTCTAGTTGTTGGGTAATTCCTTGGATGACTTTAATTTTTTCCCGATCCACCTCTATTCCTAATTGTGAAACTTTGTGTCCTAGTACTACGCCCTCTTAAACCATCAAATGGCTCTTTTGCCAGTTGAGCTTTAGGCTGGTTTCAACACATCGTTTCAATACTTGCTCCAACCAGTCAAAGGCTCGATCAAAGCTCGTCCCGTAAGTGGAGAAGTCATCCATAAAGACTTCTACTCTGTTACCTATTTTTTGGTGAAAGATGTTTAGAACTAATCGTTGAAATGTAGCAAGAGCATTGCACAAGCCAAAAGGCATTTTTTTATATGTAAACGTTCCCCAAGGACTAGTGAACGTTGTTTTGGCTTGGTCTTCTAGTGCGATTCGTATTTGGTTGTACCCACTATACCCATCCAGAAAACTATAGTAGCGATGCTCTACTATCGTGTCTAAGACTTGGTTAACAAATGGCAATGGAAAGTGATCTTTGAAGGTTGCCATATTCAATAGCCTAAAGTCTATACACACCCTCCATTTGCCTCCTTTCTTTGGTACGACTACAAGAGGGCTAACCCATTCGCTATCAGCAATGGGGCAAATGAACCCAGCCTTGAGAAGTTGCTCTATCTCCTCTTTTACTATTTGTTTTAACTTCGGGTTCAATCACCTCTGCAGTTGTTTGCGAGGCTTCATGGAGGGGTCTATGTAAATCCTATGCTAGCATATTCTAGGGTCTATTCCGGTTAGTTCAGGGTATCACCAGGCAAAGGCTGTTGACCACTTATTTATCACCTTTAGCAAACTCTCTTTTTGCATGGGGGCAAGCTTTGCGTTGATGATTACCGGTTTTCTGTTTTTAAGGATCATGTATTCCAAACCGGTAGGCAACGATTTCAAATCTAGGGGCTCTTATTTAAACTTCTTAGGAATCTCCAACTTTCCCCAGTTAATGCTTTCATGGTTAAGGGTTGGAAGTTGGCTACGGACCTGCTCAAGTGCATCCATGCTTTCAATGTAAGTGCTCGTTATCCCCTCAGTCAGTTCCGTGCATGTTGTTGAATCGTTCCCTTGGTCAACAATCAGCCACTAGGTGTTTTCTTGTTATGTGGCTGCTGCATATAGGCACTTTTGTATGTTGATGTCTTGTGCACACTGATTGCATGCAGGCAATGTTAAACTCCGCATTACCCATGATTTCTACACACAATGGCACCCTGTGTCACTATATGCAATGCACGGAACCTTCTTCTTCTCAATCTTTCCAAAGGTATTTTTCTTAGATATTTCTAGGGAAAGATTACGAATTCCTAGGCACGCATCTATTGTGCTCAGCCATGCCCTTCCCATTATTATCGGGAAGTCCCCTTTGTCATTGTTTATTTGGATCACCAGGAAATCAGCTGGATATGACCAACCACCTACAGTGGTGACAATGTCTTCAACCTGTCCCAAAGGAACAGTGATAGACTAGTCAGCCAGCTCTAAGCGAATATTGCTCTTCTTGAGTGGAGGTAGGTTCCAGGTCTTATACAATTCTTGCGAAATTAAGTTGACCCCAGAGCCTGAGTCAAGAAGAACCTTATGAGGTTCATTCCTAGCGACTTGGAGATAAATCAGGGGGCTTCCCGGATCAGAGAATTTCTTAGGAAGGTGGCCTACCTTGATCTAATCAGTAACAGTATGTGTTAACATAACTGTATGCATTGGCCTCAATTTCTCGGTTGAAGGGTTTCTCGAAACCTTATTTGGTATGGAGGTGTTTAGGTGTTCAACCGCTTGGGAAAGCGAGGGCTTGGTTGGATTGTTGGTCCTAAAGAAGGATCTTTTTGGCATGTGATTGTTAGGACCAACTGAGAATTGAGGATTGGAAGCCCTCGTGGTGTCAGATTGTTGCAGTTGAGTGAGAATTACTCTAGGCCTTGTTGGAGCGGTTGGTGGTGGAGCTACTGACGTAAGAGATGCAGACGGATTTGGAGGATAGTGTGGGTATGGAGCATTTCTCGGAGGAGAAGGAGTTCTAAAATACTCCTGAACTTGGTAGTAACGTGGAGGGTTTATGTGATCCATAGAGTTACCTGGAGAAACCGGCTACTACACATAATAACCATAAGGATCAGGCTGCCGGTAAGGATACTGTTGTGTTGGCGGTGGCATTCCCCATAACTGTGGGTATTGCCACTACTAATGTTGTCCGATGGGTTGTGGTGGAGTTCCACTTGGATAGTACGTTAATGGTTGGTGGAATTGCCTTGGGTTACCTTGACGATAAGGTAACCTTTGGGGTGTTTGTCGTTGGTTAAGTCTCGGATTAAGTGCATACACCCCAGACTCCTGTAGATGTGAGATAATTGGACAACATCCCTTAGGATGATCATATTGGCATATCTCACATCCACCGTCATCATCTGTTTCTGAATCCATAGCCTCATCGGAGATAGTAATTTTTCCCTTACCCTTGTTATGTGCAGGGCCTGAATCTCTCCGCTTTGTCTTACCTTTGTCACTACTTCATTCTTCCTTAGACTCTTCTACAATTTTCAAGACACTATTAAATCCGGACTCTAAGCAATCCCACAATTGATCCATCTTAGCCAATACTTCTGTTGTTAGTTTCTGGATCGGCAAGGTTTTTCTATTCACCAACTCTTTGAGTGGTGACTCATCCTCCTCATCACAGAATCTCACTCCCTTCTTTCGAAGGGAGGAATCACGGTTGTATTCGTCCGCAGTTTCCCTTTTTCGTAGCTCACCTTCTTCTTTTGCTACCTGTTCCAACAAGCAATGTACTTCATGGGCTCTAAGTTCTGATAGTCTCCATTGGGCATAAGTCCCAAGGGTTATTCTAGTTTCATGCCTTAGCCCATCCATGATGTGGCGAAGTTGATCCCGCTGAGCGTATCCATGGCCCGGGCAACGATGTAACAATGTGTAGTAGAGGGCCATGGCAACATCCAAGGGTTCATGAGTACCTTGCTTTCATCCTTGGATCTGCTTATGCAAATTAGACACTCTAGAGTACGTTTGATACTTATCGTTGAAGAGTTCTAACATCGTACTTCACCTCCTGATAGTTTCCGGTTCTAAGGATCAATACCAACTCTCTACTTCTTTAGTGAGTGTCCTGGGAAACAACTTAAGTTTTAGCCACTCGTTTTCTATGTTTTGCAAGGTGCAGGCATCATGGAATGCTTGTAAATGATGTTGCAGATCTGAGTTGTATCCCCCTTCAAAGCGTGGGATATTGTTCATGTCTAAGCGTTTGATCCGACTATCCTTTTGGTGCCTTGTTGGAATTTTTACTGCCTTCGTTATGTCAAACATACTTTGGGTTGCAAGTAGGGGCTCGTCATGATCATCTCTTTCATGACGCCTATGATGTCTTCGTTGTTCCCTACTTTCCCTTCGATCATGCCCTTGTCCTCTCTCTCGACTTTCTCGTCGAGGTTTCTCGTTTTGTTTACCTCTATCCTCACCGTTATGTTCATGGTGGCTACGTTCAGATGTAGAAGGAGAGGGTGAGTGATGAGATGAAGGGGAAGAAAAAGAAAAATCATCGCCATGACGATGCTTCTTATTTTCTCTTTGGCTGCTACGACCCCGATCGTGATGACGATCTAAGTGCCCGTCCTTAGCATGAGTTATTGTTTCCTCTGTGAACAGTTGGCGTTCACGGGGATCAGAACCAGTATTATGTATCGTTGATCATAGGTTTTGATGCCTTATCTCCTCACCATCGTTAGGAGGGGGAACATCATTTGTTAGAGAACCCGTTATAATAGGTTCATCATCTCCTATTTCGCTAAGGACATGCGGGGCTTTGTCCTTCAACAGTGTCTGTTGGCTCTCCTGCCTTAAGTCCCTGATATGTTGTGCTTCTGTGGGATGATAATCCCTCATGTCAAAGTCTTCCGCAACATATTCAGCATACAGTTTTGTTATGCTAATCTGTGCCAAAGCACGGAAGAGCATGTTAGGGACTGATCGATCTGGAGGTAACACGATGTTACCTTGCAAATCTCTCCATCGCAGTTGTTCGTCTTGATGGAGGATAAAGGTAAAGTCTGGAATATACTCATTGGGATGAGTATAGACTATTCGGTATTGTTGAGGACTTGGCTGATTTCGGTTATGTGTTTTTGATTGCCGACTATTTCATGTATTATCCCTAGGCGGTGAGTTGCTTTTGTTAGAAGAAGACATTGTTATTTATCGGTGTGCTAATTACCATTATAAAATTTTTCTGTTAATTAACCCGAAGGTTCGTTTAGGCTCCCAACGATGTGAGTGATATCCTATGTTTTATTCAGCGCACAAACACTTAGTCCCCGGCAACGGCGCCAATGATGAGTAGCGAGATATCCCTACACTCAACCATACGAATACGAGCATAGCACGTGTGATCCGGTCGAACTCCGTAGACTAAGTGCCTACATGCCCCATGGAACACTTAGGGTTAATTATTCGTTATCTTCCTAGACTTACTTGTAATTGTCATAGTGTATGGTTAAATAAGGGGGGGAGGGTTTCGGACCCCAAAAAGAAGAAAAATGGAGTAGGTGGGTGCAATATTTGATGAAGTACATTACTTATAATATTGGTTAAATAAGTCCGAGGTATATGATTTTTATGCTTTTTATGTTTTATGTCTCCTATGTTAACAAGGTGAAGGGTTGCGAAACTAATTACTAACTCTAACTAATGAACTAAGTCTAAATTACTAGCGTCAGCACCCGTTCCCCCTTACCGTACACACCCTGAACCGATGCAATCGTGGTTACCAAACGCTAATTGTTGCTGGGATCCCACGCGTAACGCACGTGCTTGAACTGGTCGTACTAAGGCACTTAACTAGGAGAAAAGGGTTGAGAAGGAAAACAGTAACTAACAAGTAATAAATAACAGCAATAAATAACAGTAACAAAATCCTATTCCATGCATTGCAAGGTTTATCCACGAAGCTTGTCTTTATTGCCGAACACAAACTTGTGTTTAGGTACAATGTTTGCTTGAATAAAAATCCGTTCACTTTGGAACTCCTACTGCAGACACATGGAAAATATTCTATCTCTGGAGTGATCAATCTACCAGAGTTTCCCTACTATCTAGCCTAGGATGAGGAAATAAGGGAGAACTACTTCTTATTTATAGATATGATGGTGCACCGCGATATCGCGTACGCGATATCGCAGGGGAGGACACGATATCGCGACAACCACGATATCGCATACGCAATATCGTGGCCCATGCGATATCACGTCCCATCGATGGTTATTACAAAAATCATTAGGGCCAATAACCAATTCAAATCAACACTACCATGGAGAAGGGATTGACAATTTTGCACAAAATGTAGCAGTGATATTTTGGGAATAAGAGAATCAACAAATAATATGTTAAGGAATATTAGTTAGAAATTAATAAAGTTTCTTTTCATGACAATAAGTTGAAAAAATGCTTATGATAGGAAGCCCTCGTATGATAAGCTATTGTACCACCTCTTACACTCTAATCATGTTAAAAGCAAAAACTTCCCTTATATTTTGGCAGCAAAACTTAGCAAAAACAATGATGCCTTAAAATAAAAGATTTGTTATTTGGAAATGCCTTTGGGCATATTTGCCTAAAGTGATTGGGAAATATAGATTCCATGAATTGATAAATAAAAATATAATTTCAAACTCCAAATTAAGGCAGTTCATCCGTGTCAATGTTATTTCTAAATTCAATTGGTAGTTGGTATGGATCCACCGTTAAATGAATCTCTAGGTTTATGCATATCTGCATCAAATTTGCTTAACCATTTGTTTGCGAATGTAGAACAATAATGAATTTATAACTACCTAATTGGTTGCAGTCAAATACTACCCAAATGTACACGGCTTGCACGCAGTGCTTATTTTTTGTAGTCTACCCTCATCATCAAACAGGATGGTATCATTTATTTGTCTTTAGCCAACTCTGCATATATATAACAACGATATAGCGCTTATAAATAAAGCAACAAATCAACTTTTTCTCAAGTAGCAAAATTTGAGAATACAGCCCTAACGACCAGTTTTATTTCATGAAACAAAGAAATCGGATAGAAACATAATCCAAATACAGAAGTTATGCCAATGTCAAGTAGTTTGCAAGTCACAGGTTCATTTCCAATGGATATGTTAATATGACACACCATTATCTTCTGCTTGCTTACATTCAATGAAAGCTTTGTGTATATGTCCTGGGGTACATATACTATTGGTTATTTTATGAACAGTTTAGCAAGTAGAACAACCTGCAACGCTCTCAATTAGTTCAAGCTTGCAGAAAAGAGTCAGTTCAGAAATTGGTATAAAAATGACAAGCATTTGAAATGCAGATATCGTCCCTTTACGTTGTTCAAGTTAGAAAAAAACCATTCACCCACTGAGCTAAATGCCATTAACTCTGCTGACACTGGATAGAGGCACTAGCCTCAACATTATAATCTTTGATTCTCTGTGTCAGCAAAACCAAAAAGAATTTGAAATCGAGTGGCAAAATGGTACAATACAGTCACTGGTATTCTATCTTAAAATCCAACAATAGCATAGACAAAAACATGGACATCAATCAAGAGATTCACCGAAACTGTCCCTCAAAAATATTCTTCTGATAACAACCAAAGAGATTAATTTAATACTCACTAGCATTGGCATATGATTCACCACAATGCAGCGGGTAAGCCGTTTTTAACTTCATTCTGACAGTCAGGTTGCATTACAGTTCCAGAGTCTTTCGTCAAACTTCAAACTTTGGCTGCTTCATGTTATCCAGTGGAGGTATAAACATCTGAATGCAAGACAGAGGTCCCAGCCATCGCCGGTGCTAGCTCAATTATGCGTTCTGCTAACCGTTTGGCAATGCTTACATTTTCATGGTTCCTACAGAAACCAAGCAAGTTTCTCCACACAATGGGATCTGATTCAAGTTTCATGGATCTGTTTGCCCTGTGATTCCGATACTGTTTTAGCACATAAACTAAGAATACCAGACAAAGTAAATCGGTCAGGAACCAAGCCTTCCAAAAGCATCATCAGAAAAAGCTTGACTGCTTCTTCTTCATCATGATCATTGCTCTGTGCATACCCTGCAATAATGCTACTCCATGTCACGATATCATATTCGGGCATTATATCGAAGCACCTACGAGCATCCTCCACAGCTTCAAAAGTACTATACATGTGAATCAGACAGCTGCCCACAAACTGATCTACCTCAAAATTCCCCTTTATGACATAGGTGTGCACCTGCTTTCCCAAATCCAGCTAATCCAGACAAGAACACGCTCCGAGAATACTGGAAAAAGTGAACTGATTAGCCTTGAAACCTGAACTTAGGCGTTGAGCAGGGAATTGCAAGATACCTGGTCTCTGAGCTTAGGAGGAATTCCGTCGAACACATGCAGCGCATCCTGCAATTTGCCGCATTTGGCGTACATATCGATCAGGGCATTGTGAACGAACAGATTAATTCTACCATGGACTCCGCAAGCGCAGATTCTTGCGTGGATCTGGCGGCCCAGCTGCAGATTCTTCAACTTGGAGCATACGCTCAGGATGCTGGAGAAAGTGAACCTGTCGAAACAGCAGCCGGATTTCGCCAGTTCCGCAAACACTTGCAGGGCATCGTTGAACAAGCCGCGACGCACATGCCCGAAAATGAACATGTTCCGGGAGACCACGTTCGATTGTGGCAGTTCGTCGAGCAGATCTGCAAATCATGGAAGTCGCCGATTTGCGCGTAGACGTCAACAACATTGTTGAGCACGGAAATGGGGAAGTCGTAGCGTTTCTTGACGAGGCAGTGGCGCAGGGCTCTTATGCCTTGTCTGAGATTATTGTCTGTGATACAGGTTTGCTTGCAGAATGAGATTGAGAATTTTGGTATATGGTTTCCGTTTCCGTCTTATGCATGAAGCAGCAGTGCCAGCACTGGGATTTCCGTAGGCACAGCTGCTCTTGAGTTTAGCGTCAGCGTGGAGTGTGAAGGACAGCGTGCATCGCCAAAACTGATTCTATTTTAGAGGCTACGAATCAAGGAAATATCTGCCTCCTCAAGGATGATGGTGCAGAAGGAAATTTTAAGATGCCAGGACCATCGCAGTTGCAGGACTGCAATTTCCTTGCAATTCTATGTGTCTTATTTTCTAACCTAATTCTTGCAATTGGGGGGGGGGTGTTGTTAAGGTGAGCTACAAGCTGAGAAGAAAAATTAAATCCAAAACCTTAACAGATCCTAATGTTGCAAGATGACCCCCAAGATGACCCCAGTCACCTGCAACAAGACAAAAGCTTATCGCACCCCCCACGACGACAGTTGAAGAAGGAAACCAATACAACTAATTCAAAGAGAAATCATTTAGAAAAAGGTAATATTATTCATAAAGCCTAGTTCTCGACATTGAAGTTGAACAATACTAGTAATAGAGCATTTTATACTGTAGTCAAATTCATTGTAGTTTGTGTTTTGATACCAAGCATCTAGGCGACATTTCCAAATAAAGAAGATAATCTCAAATAAGAGGATTTTCTAGGCTTTTTGAAGGTGATGCTTAACACAATCATCTTGAAGGATACATTGAGGAAAACTAATAGAATGATTAGGAAGGAAGACTTGGAGAGATTGACACCATTTCCAAATGTATTGAGAGAATGAGCAATCCCAAAAGACATGTTGAAAAGAGTCATTCGCTTTACAAATGGGGCATTTAGGATGATCAATTCCTAAGAAATGAAGCCTATGTCCGATGGGAAG
>MNCI01022141.1:94404-110138 GCA_015680685.1 Gnetum montanum | reverse complement strand
GGAGAAGCTTAATAATACCAGCATTAATCTGCTTACCAAAGGATCCTACCCTAAGAGCTTCCTTATACACACTATAGACAATGTCTTGAAGAGTAGGCCAGAATTTCTTAAAAAATTCTGTGGGAAGGCTATCCATACTAGGAGCTTTACCATCGTGGAGTTGTTGAAGAGCATTACCAAGATCCTATTTGAAAAGAAGAGAAGCATCATCAAAGATGGAACAATTAAAAGGAGTAATAGCTCCTAAGCAGGTATTAACTACAACGAGGTCAATCGCCTCTTTTCAAAAAGTTCGAGAGTAGAACTCAAATAAGGCCTTTAAAATGTCATCCTTGGAGGTGAAGATATTATCTTCAACTTGAATAGCTGAAATTTTATGGGACAGGTTCCCCCCTTTGAGGAGACGAAAAAAGCCATTAGTAGCCTAGTCACCCATGCGGAGCCAAGAAAGACGAGCACAGAGGTGAGCACCTCTAGCTTCATAGTGATCCATTATACGTAGGTTCTCTTTGGCAAGTTATAAATGACTAAAGTGAGCCTCAGTAGCTTCATCTTTATTAATAGTATTTTGAAGAAAGGAGATTTCCTTATGAAGGTTGGACTTGTGAGAACTTAGTTGTAAAGCCACCAATTTACTTGCATGTTGGGAAAACCGTTGGAGGCAAATACAAGCATTAGTCCACCAATCAATCCAACCATCTTCACCAAGGGGTTTAGGATGCAAATTTCATATTTGCATCAATAGAGAGCAAAGGGAGTTACTATGAAGAAAGGCAGTGTTAAAGATATAAAGATTGTTAGAAGAGTAGGAGTTCCCAAAGTGGGAAAGAGACCAATGAATAGGATAATGATCAGACAAAACCTGGGTATAATCTGCTTGGACAGGGGCACCGTTGGTAGAAGTAAAATGAATAAGGGGATTAGTAGATAGATAAACCTGATCCAACCGAGAAGAGATGTAGGAAGCACCATGTCTAGTGTTACTCCAAGTAAACCAGTTAGAGGTACTAGATGAGGAATAGTTTTCATTAGCTTCTTGCAACTTTAATTGACGTTTCAACGAGAGCCACTCAGAAAGCTCCCTATTATCTAAGCCACCTCTTTGCCCTCCAAATTTATCCTTTGGATGCTCAGTCATGTTAAAGTCCCTTGCAATAATTCATTTAGCTTTGGGTAAGTTGTGCCTGAGCCAATTCCACAAGAGCTTCTGATCAGTTGAGTGACAAGGAGCATAAATGGAGACAATCCCTAAGATCTCATTAGCGTATCGTAATCGAACCCAACTACAATGCCCTAAAGTATCATAACCGTGATCAAGAATAGACTCCTGCCACTTATTATGGAGAAAAATTATAGGCCCCCCTTTACCATGTTCATGGTGAGTAGAAACATAAGAACTATTGGGAAAAATGCTCTAGCAGCAAATTTGAAGATTGAATCCTTAGATTTTAACTTCTTGAAGACAAAAAACGTCAAAGGAATGTCTTGCAATGTTAAACTGCCTATACACAAGTGATATTTATAAATTCTCCTGCGTTTCAATGAATTTGGTTCTGTATTTTTTCAGTGCAAAATTATGTCAGTGTTGCTTTTTTGTGGACTTTATAAGATCTATAGTAATTATGTTTATAAGTTTTTATGAAAAATTAAAGAGTATAATTTGATGGCGTGTGAGTTTAATATGATGGGGTGTGAAACAACAAGCAGAGTTATTGTTTCAGTGCAATGGAATAGAGAAGAAGATAACCACACATCAAAAGCCATGACAAAGGAAGAAAGTGCAAGGAAGTCTAAGCCCCTACCAAATCTAGGCAAACTTTGAAATAATCAATTTCATTTTCTTTGTCTAGATTTATACATGTGGTTTCCTTATGTTACAAGCCAATAGTTAATGTTTGCTGATCTTTCCTATGTCATGGTGGTTGGCTATGTTCGTTGGTGAGGATGCAAGTACTTCCAGTCACATGAGTGTATCATGTGAAGAGTCTAGAGGGCCTTGGATCTATGATCTAAGCTATAAAGAAAGCAAGAACTTAGTTAGAACAAACAAACTCTTGTGAGACTCTCTTAAATTTTGATATATTTTCTATATTTCAATTACCAATGAATATGTGCTGCTACAATTATATAGGCCTTGATCTCTCAAGAATAGATTTGGAGAGATAAGCTTGAATTTAGGAAATCATGGGTATGATCCTTATCATATTATTTAAGAATTTTCTTAATAAGGGATGAACTAAAGATTGAATTAAATAAAAATTATTTAAATAGGATCTCATCTTATTTGATGAGATCTATCTAATTGTTTTGTGGAACATCTAGTCATCATATTCCACATCATGTTGGCATTGGTAATTCCCAACATAATCCTATATTTGAGATAACACTTCTATAGAAGTTTGGAAAGCATTGGGAGATATAGGAGTTTCTTGGTTGACACAATTATTCAACAAAATTTTGAAGGATAGAGAAATGAGAAAAAGCATTGTCATTCCCATCTACAAAAATAAAGGAGATGTACAACATTATGCAAACTATAAAGAGATCAAGCTAATAAGCCATAATATAAAGTTTTGGTAGAGAGTAGTGCCTTAGATTTGAATCAATAGTATTATAAAATCAATTTGGATTTATGCCAAGGAGATCTACCATAAAGACTATTTTCTCGATACAATAACTGAAGGAGAAATTTAGAAAACATAGAAAAAATTTACATATGATGTTCATAGACTTAGAACAAACATGTGAGAGAGTGCTTAGAGATATTATTTGGTGGGCTTTACAAAGGAAAAAAGTCATTGATAAATATATTAAAGTAATTCAAGACATATATGAAGGAGCTACCACTAAAATTAGAACAACTTATGAAACAACATCTAATTTTCTAGTCGTAATAGGCCTACATCAAGGGTTTGCACTTAACCCATACTTATTTGCTATTTTTATGGATGAATTAATAAAGGAAATTCAAGATGAAATCCCATGGTGTATGCTATTTGCAAATGATATTGTGTTAGTGGATATAATTCGAGAAAATATTGCTTCTAAAATGGAGAATTGGAGACATGCTTAGGCTTAAAAACTAGCATAAGTAAGACAAAATATATGAAATACAATTTTAATAACATAAACAATGGTAAAATAGAAGGGACAATTCAAGGCAAAAAGTTCCTCACTACAAAATTTCTACTACCTAGAAGGCAGAATGGTCAAAATGAAGATAGGCTAGTATTGTTCTATGTGATAAAAGAATACCAATAAAACTAAAGGAAAAATTTTACAAGACAACAATCACATCTATTATCTTATATCATGCAAAGTTAAATGCCAAGCACAATACTATCTAAACCATTAGCTAAGTAACTAAAACAAAATAGGAAAGAAATGAACTCACAAGATTAAAACAAAGTAGTTGAATTAATGTCTTTAGCAATCCATCTTACAAAGAATCTTCAATTGTCTTTTTCCAATCTCGCCCTTCTTTCTTTTTCCTTCTACCCATGAAGCCTTTTTATAGTGGCCTTGGGTAGTTACAATAATCATGAAAAGTTAAGGGTATTACAAATATCTACAGATATTAACTTATAACTATCTTAGAAGTTATAACTTCCATAGGAAGTTATTAGAAATTTAAGCTATGGTGACCAAGTGTTTCCTTGGTAATAAACATCATATAGATCACCATAGGAAGTTACCAAAAAATGAGAAATATATGTCAAAGTTGATAAGTGTCCCATAAGAGACTACAAATATCATGAAGAATTAAGCATAATTTCCTATGGAAAGTAAAATTAGATTTATCAAATATTCATAAATATTTTTCTCCTAAGCCATAAACCTTTTCCATGTTTTAAAACAATGCAATATATATATTTCTTAAAAATAGTGTTGCTAAGGCTTCGTAGCTTTGTTGCTACTTTATTAACACATTTACACAAAATGTGCAAACAAAATAATTGTATGCTTATCTCATGACCTAATATCACATCAACCTCTTCTCACATTCGAGGGAAATCTTGCTATTTGTGATGCCTTGTTGTGACCTTGATGTCATCTCCTCCAAGCTAGAACATATGCTTTCTTGCCCTTCTTTGGTGAAGCCTACAATTGTGCGACCATTGCCTTTGCTACTGTACTACCATCATAACTATCATTAGTGCTGGCTCTACCTGAGCCATAGGTGTCATTTTAGATCATGGCTTGACCTAGAAAAGATAGTTCACAAGTTCCATTGATATTGTGGTTTGATTTAATAAATTCTTCAATTCCATGTTTGTTGCAGGGTTTCTTCATCAATAAATTTGCGTGCCCTAAACCTATGTTTGGACTTAAAATTTTACCTATTTTCATATATTCATTATTCATTTCTTCTGCTTTTGATGAACATGTGTTTAACGTCAACTATGATGTCATGTATGCGATGTTAGGGTCCAACTCTGATGTTGCGTATGCGACATGGGGTGTATACCCCAAGGCTATAAATACCATGCTTGGGCTCTAGTTTGGAATCAGTTTTTGGTCATTCTTAGTTAGAGTAGTGAAGCTCTTGCCATTTCTTTTCCTTAGAGAGAGTACTTTTTAAGTGCCCACAGAAATGGTCTAAGTGTGTATGGTTCTTTATTCGAGCACTGATGTACCTATGTGTAGCAGTGTGTCGAGAATAAAATGAACTCTTTTTAACAATCCTTGCAACACTGAGAATAGCTTAATATTTCTTTATTGGATTTTACTTTCATGCTCTTTATTTTAATGCATTTGAATTAAGCAATTTATTTTTAGCAGTTAATGAACATGAGCATGACCACTTTGAGCATTCATATAGTACTTGGTAACCCAACAATGCTTAATGTTTGGTAGCCCAATAGTGCTATATGTGTTCAAGATGTGTCTAGAAAAGTGGAATGGTTACTTGTGTTAGGCTAGCTAGGAAATAGATGAATTAGATCTTCAATTATTTTGCCTTTTACTCTTGTTATAGGCGATTACATCTATAAAACATAAAATGATAAAAATCATATACCACAATTACACTTAAATCATACCCTTGGACTTCACAAGTGTAGTTGGAAAGACAATGAACATTCTCAAAGCCCATTTCACTTTCTAGAAGAGCTAGTACATTAGATAACTATAGGTCCATGGAATTTGACCAAATCACGCATATTGCCTTAGTGATTCATATGGTTAGATATAGGGGTACCTCAACGCTCATCATTGGTGTCATTACCAAGGATCTTTTTGTTGTTTTGCACACTATCTAGGACCTAGTGAAAAGTATTTAAATTATTGGAATGAACCTTAGAGTCATATCTTATTTTATCATTACTACAACAAATTCTCAGAGCACATTGTGATTTTTGTTTCGCTAACTAAAAATGTCTTCTCACAGAAATACTTCTTTGCCCAAGACTGATAAATTTTATCCATCAAAGCCTCAATAGTATTGATGAGTGTCGAGGTACCCATACACTCAACCATATGAATATGAGCGTTTCATGCATGATCCAGTCGAAATCCATCGATGGACTAGTTGTGGTATCTAGACAATTATTCTTAGATTACAGTTCATTGTCTTCCCATCTAGACTAGTGTTAACTTTGTCACATATGGTTTAGTCTAGAGTGAGGTGTATGATTTGTTCCTATACTAATGCTATTCCTGGAGATAATGGAAAATAATATTAACTAAGCTAAGAGAGAGAGGGTGAGAAAGAATCTAAGCTAGCCTAAGTGTTATGAGCATCCGTTCCTCAATCATTCGTACATATCTTGGACCTTGTGCACAACTACCACTAGGATTACAAAGCGTAGATCCTAGGTACGCTACTGGGTTACCAAGTAGTCACACTTAAATGCTTGTAATCAAGTTGTACTCATTTTGCATTTAACAGGAGTTTAGGATGAAGAGATATTAACTAAGAAAGTAGTAAATAACAACTAAATAAATAATTAAACTAAGTGAATGCTGCAATGATGAGGCAATCTTGATCTTTATTTTTGATCATGTGCATGTTCAAGTACATCAAACTCAAATAAGGATGCCATACAATTACAATAACCACATTGCAGGCATGCACTGGGGAAAAAGTGTTAAGAGAAGAACTACTTAAAACTAAACACTTAAAAGAAATTCTTAAAACTAAGAACTAAAAAAATACCTATAAGATCTTTCTACCTATTATTTATAGATGAGGAGACATGCTGTGATATCACGTACACGATATCGTGGCTAGGCTGCGATATTGTGGCCAACAAAAAGATAACTCATCATACCCCCATGACTAAATGAAAACTCATCCTCGAGTTACAGTGAGAAAAAGCTCCATTGATTACACAATGGATAGGTATGGGATTATTGAATGGTGAGAATGGGTTCATGCCATAGTGTGGAATTAGAACAAAATTGAGACACAACACAAAGAATGTGAAAGGAAATCCTATAACTACAAAATTGATGGAACTCATGTAGTTCTTGGTGGTGGTGGCTCATCCATAGGTGCCTTTCCCTGGTCTTGTGCACCAGGTCTTGAAACTTAATGGTGTTGAAGTATGGCCTAGATTTTTTACTCTTCGGTCCAAAGATCTTGTGCTGTCCATGCTAATGTTCTGATGTTTGATGGAGTCAACACTTCCCATGGGTAGGGTAGCTATGGAAACATTTGATTTTCCTTGACATACCAAGCCACAAACACCCATCATTCCTCCTCGTAGGCTTTGGCTTTTTCTTTATATTCTTGAAAATCCACAAGATCTTGAGTCAAGTCTATTGTGAGACTTTGTTGTCCCTGGTAGCTTGTTTTAACCACCTCAAGTTCAAAATTTTCAATCTCTAGTTTTTGCGATATCTTCTTGCGTTCTGCAAATTCTGTTTCATATTTACTATAGGTGGTGGCTACCTGTTGCTCGAGCTTTGTTCTCGGGTGCCCTGCTATTAACATGGCAATGTTGGCATACTACAGGTTTGCCAACTCCATGTATTCTGTAAGATCCTGGATCTACAGGTCTTGGTTCTTAACTTCCACCTAGTGGGCAAATGCATATATGTCCAATATGGCCTGCTAGTCAATGTGTTGAGCATTGATAGCATTGATGTGGGCCTTGGCCATACGAATCCTCTTCTCAATGATCTGCTTATACATCCCCACTTGGTCCCGGAAGTGCTCCTTTAGCTTTTCATGCCGTTTAGCCTCATTTTGCCACATGTTTATTTCGATAGCTATCTTTTGGTAAATGGCATGTACCCCCTCCATTGAGAGGGTTCAATTTTCCTTGGCTAAATGACTCATGTCTTGGTTGACTCAGATGAATTGTTCTCACAAATGATGAAAATATTCTTTGAGAAATTTTTTTTGCTTTTCCATAGAGGTCAACTGAAGGTTGTCCTCAACAAACTACTTTTTTTCCTCTTGTAAGGCCTTGAGTGCCTTGGTATGCGCATAAGTTTGTGCTTGTGCTACGGAGGCATCCCAAACAGCCTTCTCTTTTTCTTCTACCACCTTCTTGTTCTCCATCAGTAGTTTTTCTAGTTGCTCGATTTTGAAAGTGTCTAGCTAGTTCGTGGGAACCAATTGCAAAGGGTTCCACTATGTTTCTTGTAGGGCCACGAGCCTTTCTTGCAATTTTTGCACCTCTACTTTAGTGTGCTCGACCCTCATCTCTGTCAAGATCAACTTTCCTTTGGTCGAAATGAGGTCTGATTGAATTTTTGTAACATCCTGATGGATGTCAAACAAGGACGTCGTTACTTGTCCTGTTTGTAGTAATCGATCAAGTACATCCTCATGTTCCCTAGGAGTCATTGAGGTTCCAGCCAAAGTTTGAGCATCCCATGCTCCTATGAGATCTTTTGGTGGCACAACAGGTACATTAAACGATTCTTTAATGTGGTCTGCGACCACATCTATGGCTGCCGCTGCATCCTGGTGTTGCATGACCACCACTATGGCCCCTTCACCAGTTTCTAATTGCACTTGGAATGATGCAATGTTCCCTAAGATCTATTGTAACCAAGTGCTTTCCCCTCCTCCTATATGGATGGACACTTCACCCCTTGCATGAGCCAAAGAAACTGTGGGCTGTATGGCATCATCGATGATGCGAAAGAGATTTACATCATCACGACTTCTCCAACTGACCATCTCAGCGATGGCCCTGAGATGACTCATCAATGGTCTGTAATCTTGCGGTGGAAATGGTTGATCTTGGCCCATGCTAGGCCCTGCTTCTTGTTTTTGGATGGGCCCCATACTTGGAATTTGGTTGGGTCTTGCAAGTTGAGTTACAGTTGGCCCTACTGTTTGTTCTTTTTCTTGTTTTGGTCCCAGCATCTCACCAATGATTTTCCTTGTGGCAGGTGGCTTTAACAATTCATCATATGATGAATTTTGGGCTTTTTAGAGGACATTATTGGTATATCCTCTGATACCAGCATGTCGGCACAGTTTCTTGATAAGACAAGGGAAGGGTAATGCCATTTTTTCTATCTTCCATTCTTTGAACCACCTCAAGATCTCTGTAAAGTATAGGTGAGGCAGGTTAACATTAACCTTTTTCATCAATACTGAACATCCCCTTGCTACATATGTTAAAATTATTTTTAAGCCTTTCATGGGGAAGAGGTGATATATTCCAATTTTGAAATAGATCCTCTCTTCTGTTGTCAACTCTCCAAACATCTTATCATTGCCATATACCCTTTCCAACCAAACTCGTCGTGCATTAAGGTCTGAACAGGTACATAACTGAGAAAATTTTGGCCTTGTATTAGGAAGGTTTAATACTTTTGAAATGGCCTACACAGATAAATCAACTATCACACCACAAATGTTAACCATGGTGCCTTGTTCTCTGTTGTGCTAGAATTGGTATGTTTCCCCTAGGTACCATGCACTACTTTTAGAGAGGATAGGCCATAAGGGAGACCCTTTGAGATGGTCCCTAATAGCCTCAGGAGAAAACTCTACAAATGGTTCAAAAATTAATTCCACAATTACTGCGGTGAATGTGGACCTTTCATGGATAGCTTGAACACAATCCTGGAACAACGTGAGATGTTGTCCTTATTTAGGCATTGCTGCAGCTCCTCCTTCTACCTGCCTTGATTGTACAGTAGCAGGATCTTCTTGGTGAATGCTAAATGATTATTCCTTCTGCTCTGCATGTTGTCTAGTAGGGACTTTTCCTTCACCTCTCCTAGGTCATTTACTTCCACCTTGAGCAGGACCTTCCTGTTGTCCACGTTTTGGGGCCATCTGCAATTACACAAGGCCAATCATTAGTAAGGTTGTTTCCAGAGTTAGGTTATACCTTACTGTTTGCCTTAGTTAATTTATTTTATCTCTATGTGATATTTTCCCAAAAGATTATAATAGTGAGTCCTTTTTACTTAGGTGGTTTCCAAATTTAGTTTCCTGGTATACCTAAAGGGATGAAATTATTTTCAACACAATTATCTTTAATGTTATAACTAATTACCGTTTATACTATCCTTAAGGAGATGAAAATTTCCAAAAAAGTTATGCACTATTCAACATGTGCCCCTCCCCCACAACTAAGCTGAACACTCCAGGTTCAAGTAGGTTCAGACGAAATAAAAATCGGAGTACCAACGAGCAAGATATAGGTATAAAAGCAAGGGTTAGGCAATTGCAAGTTGTAGAGAAAATTTTGAAAAACTCCCCCACGTGAATGGTTGAAAATTATGGTAAGTGGTGCAGGGGGTCACGTATATATAGGTTTTATGTGATGTGATATCGTGGCCTATCGATATTTAAGGCACCCACAATATACTGAATTTTGAAGATTTTTCTGAAATTAACAATGTATATTAAGGATATTTGGGCAAGTGTTAAAGGGTTATAGGGTAATTAAGTTAGTTTTGAAGGCATGAATAATTATATTTGGGTGGAATTATAAGGCCTTGGGTGGTAAGGGAGAGAAAAAGGCCATGTGATGGTTCATAGGAACGTTGGAATTTGGAGGGATAGTAATAGGGGAAAGAATATCGTGGAAAATATGTTGAGGGTAATAGATGGTGTGTGAGAGCCATTTTATGAGTGAAAATTACAAAAAATTATGCAAGTGGGTCCTCCCAAAAGTAGGTTCCAACCTATAATGCCCTTGCGTAACCACACTTAAAAGTGTCCATGGGCACTAGAAGGGTTAAATGTAATTTGCACTGGTTCGACAAATTACACATAGGTAAGTATCACCAGAATGAGGTAAGAATTCTATGCTATACGAGACACAAGCTATAATTACATGAACAGCGAGATGAGACGAGCTATAGAAGGGATTGTAGAGATTGGGACATGAGGTAACTAACCGAGGGCATAGTGAATCCTGCATGTAAAGCATGATTAATGTGTCATTAACTTGTCGTTCCAAGATCAGGACCAAGTCCATTCTTCTGATCAGTGACACTACATTGTTTCATCCCATGATGAGCGACTATAAGAGTAACATAACAATAAGGCGTATGATCACTTGGCATTTTGTTCAAGGGAGGAGTGATTTTTGCTTTGTGGCACTTCCTTTATTTTTTTTCTTTCTAACTGGTGAATCTAGAGAAGCCACCAACCTTTAGGCATGGGTGCATGTATTTCTAGTGGGATCCCCTAGAACAGCATTGGATTTTTGAGTGCGTTTTGATTACTCTTACTCCCATTTTGCATTAGATCTACAAGGATCTTAGTACAACCACGTTGCCCGATAACTCCCACAAATGTCACCAAAGAGAATCCGCAAGTCCCCTTGATGTCACACCCTAATCATTTCCTCTTGATCCATCCTTCTTCATTATGGGTACAATGAAAACAAAATTAATTTTAAGTTTCAAGAATGTCAAGAATATCATTATACCATTGAATAGAACCTCTTATTTGTAGAATGGATGAGTGGATGTAATGGGCTCACTATCCAAATAATTGATCACTCGAGACTTAATAACATAGAACACAACTCAACCAATGAGCCACATGAGTGCTTTATTTGTAGATGAGATTACTTATAAAAATATAAAAATACAAAAAGGTAGAACAAGAAATTGAAAAATGAAAAACTGGAAAATAAAATGTTGTAAAATTAAAGAAAATGAAAGTAGTTATTAATCCTGCTTGTTATTAGAATGGGGGGTATCCCCCATAACTAAATAGTTGAGCATGGAAAGGATTAATAAATGAAAGATGAGGATCCTTGCATGTTGAAAATATTGAAACTCGATCACACTTACCCATTGGGGTCCACACACTTGATTATAGTAATCATAGTGGGGCAATTTATAAGATGTGGTTCTTGAATAAAGAGTTGACCCACTATGATACTTAGGACCATAAGATGGTATGCAAGGATCAGGATGCCTCTCTCCCTGGCTATATTCATTGGGCCATATGGTTGTTGGAGTGTTAATTGGTGGCCCTGATGAAGTAACATGAGGCGTTGGGTTTGAGGAGAAGGATGCACCACAGTGTTGGACTTGTGCTAAGTTGGAGAATGCAGTGGCCTTGGAATTGTATTGTCCCTTCCTACGGTCATGTCTAAAGAAGGGATGCCTTCGATGTTAAGGAGGTTTCTCACTACTGTTGGCAATAGTAGCACAAGTAACATTCATGGGTTGTTGCTGTGATGTAGAAACTTCAGGAACAGTTGGTGGTGATGTAGAAGGAGGGAAAGGATGAGAATGTTGAAATTTAGGAGAAGTGTAAGGTACACAAGATGGTGGCTGTGTTGAGGACATGGGCTGATAGTACCAAGGAGGATGATAATGCAGCAAGATAGAGTATGTTGACTTAGTTGGAGAAATAGGATTTTGTACTAGATAAGCATTGGGATATAGATGATACGAAGGGTGTCTCTGGTTTAGGGATGGCTTCCCCCATGACTGGGATTGTTGCCACTATGATCGAACATAGTATCTTTGTACGAAATGTGGGTGTAACATGTTTTCCAACTGCTCATATAAATGTAACAAGATTGGGAATTGGCACTTGGGGTGATTGTACAGGAAAATATTGCATTCATACATATGATCGGTAGTTGAGCTCTTATTCTCCTCATCCCTTCTTTCCGAATGTCTAATGATATTTTGTCCTACTTCTCGAGTTATCAAAACTCTATCCCCAATAATATTGATATATTCTCCACACTTTTTATGCATCCATTCTAGCCTCTTATTGATGTTTGCCTTGATTTTATCTAATGATTGTTGTACTCGCAAAGATGGTTCTTCCTCCTTGAGATAGGTTGATTTCTCCTTTTTATGATTATGGACATCTATTAGGTTGAGATTTTGGTCCTATTGATGTTTTTCAACACTCTCCCATCTAGCCATTTCTCCTTCTTCTTTTTCTACCTACTTAATAAGCTCTTAGACTTGATGGGTTTGTAGTTCATATAGTTGACCTTGGGCATACATCCCTAGGATCTCTCTTGTTTCATCATGAAGCCCATCAATGATATGGTACATTAGCCTTTCCTCAAAGAACTCATGGCCTAGACAGTTGTTTAACAGTGCATAATATCTTTCTAAGGCCATGTCCAAGGGTTCATGTTGTGCTTGTTTCCACTCTTGGATTTGTTTCCTCAAGTATGACACTCTTGCATAGGTTTGATATCTTTCATGAAAGAGTTCTACCATTGTTGGCCAATGTCATATTGAATTTTGTTTTAATGATCGATACCATACTTTTGCTTGGCCAACGAGTGTCATAGGAAAGATCTTGAGTTTTTGCCAACCGTTATCAATGTTGTTCCATGCACAGGCATCGTAGAAGGCTTGTAAATGTTGTTGTGGATCTAAGTCATAGCCTCTTGATAAATTGGGGAAGTTATTTAAATCGAGCCTAGGTAGGCGTCTCTCTTTACGATGCCTACAGGAGATTCGAACAGCCTCTTGTATTTGCATTAGGCTTGTAGTGGTTAGTAGGGGATCATCATCATCGAGTGAGTTATGCTTTTGTGCGTTGGGATGATGCTATTTATAAGAAATTCGTACGTTAGATTGTGCACTCCAATCTTCATTGTTATATAATTCATTGGTTCTCCAATGAATTGCCTCACTAGATATGATATTATTGTAGTCTTGTAGGAGAGGCATGGTTGTGCAATTGTGTGTGAATTTGTATGTGAATTTTTTGTAATTATTTCTTTCTAAAAGATATATCACTTATTCCTATATAGAGACCTTGTATGATATAAATGTTGGCACATTTTTGCCATTTCATGGAACAAGTTGGCGTGATAAAATTGATTAAAGGTTTTTGTAGTATAAGTATTGAGAATTGGACGTCACAGTAATATTTATTGGTAGCAAAAGTAGAGACACTAGTAAAAGGAAAATTGTCAAACAATTTGTATATACTCTGCATTTGAATCAGCAATAAAAACCGCAAAAATAAGAACAGGTTATGAGTAATAGTTTTTGAAAAAAAACAACAAGACAAGCATCAAGAATATATCAAATCTTGCCAATATTAGCAACCAAATCATACAACAACTTTCCTTGATTCACAAATTGAATAAAACAAATTTAGAAAGAAAAACACAGAATTTTGATCTCTAGATCCATTCACTATCCGAGAAGCACACCTGAGATGTGACCGGATCTTATAGAGAAAGCCAAGGATGGAGGTATAGATGTCATTCAAACTTATGTCTTCTAGAATATGCATGAGCCTTCACTAGGAAATTATAATTTTGAAGGAAGATATGACTTGGTGAAGTTCATCAAGATTGTCCAACAACATGGCTTATAGACGAGTCTTCACATTGGTCCATATATCTGCGTAGAATGGAGCTTCGAAGGATTTCCATTTTGGCTAAAGTATGTTCCTAGAATTAGTTTCAGGATCAACAATGAGCCTTTCAAAAAGGCAATGCAAAGTTTTACGAAGAAAGTGGTGGACTTGATGAAGAGTGAAGGGCTATTTGAATCTCAAGGTGGACCTATTATTATGGCACAGATAGAGAATGAGTACCATCCTGAAGAAGTTTTGTATGGCCCTCTAGGAGTTTCATACATGAATTGGGTGGCTCAGATGGTCTTGGTAATAGACACTAGTGTCCCCTGGGTTATGTGCAAGCAAGAAGATGCTCCAACTTTATGCCTAATAAGCCATAAAAACCTTCTATTTGGACCGAAGCATGGAGTAGTTGGTTTATATGGCTTTTCAATTTGGCCCATTCCACAACCCCACTGCACATAAAAAATGTTAGGGTGTAGTAAACTGGTGAAAATAGAAAGACCCACCATAGGCCAGGAGCGCTCTCGGTGGACACACCCCTACAAATAAAGAAGTCGGAGCTGCTGCTTCTCGATCTCAGGCACCTTGAAGACTAGGCACTGCTCTACGTTCGCTTGGATGGAGCTTTAAAGAAGAGCTTCTGGCATAGTCTGCTTGCTCTGAAGGTTTGAAAATTTCCCTCTACCTTGGCTTCGGGCTTCGGCTCTCTATTGTAGCTACTGAATTGCTGAAGAATTGAGCTTGCTCTGAGATGGGGATAGTAGGCTACCGCTAGGTTCTCTTTTGGGGACTACTTTTGGAAGTTATTATGGTGGAATGTAGCATGAAGTATGACCACAAGTCTCTTATTATCAACAACCAATGCAAGAAGCCTTAGGTAAATCTGGGGCAAAGATTTTAGGCAGTTAGAACCCTAAACCACAATTATCATTTGCTCTTGGAACCTGCAAAAGAAAAAGAAGATCTCCTTCAATAATCTACAGTGTCCAGAGAATGGAGTCTACATGCAAAAAAGAAAAATGTAGCAAGGTTTTTGTTTTGTTTCAAATGTAGGATATGAAAAATAGTAATGAGAAGACGTGAAATATTAAACATAAACCCTAAGGCAAAGCTTGGCACACAACAAAAATGTTTTCACATCTGGATTCTTGCAATGATAAACTTGCAAATAGAAATTGCAAACACAGCAGCGCCCAACACCAACACATCCGTCATCATCATTACCAATCCATCAAGTGTGGCTATAGAGACACGAAGACATAGCGAGATAGGTGCACAACTGAATCAACGGAATGACATTTCTTCTACGGAAGATACGAAGGATCGTGAACATGGCTAGGAAATCGATTGCAGAGACTTAGTATCTGAGCTTAGTATCAAATCAACTAGGAGATTATTTAGTTGATGAATCATGGTGATGGCTTATTCTGAAGAAAACCGTCATCGCTAAAAGCAAGAACAAAACTTGAATGCGTGAAATCAAAGTAACAAAATAAAGTTCCAATTTCATATGGTTTTGTGGCTAAAAATAATTTTAGCATATTTTCTCATATGCAACTGATGAGATGCGGTTTGCGTCGGCTGCGATATCGCGTACGTGATATCGCAGCCGACGTGATATCACAGTTGACGGGATATCGCATCCCCCGCGATATCGCATATGCGATATCGTGTCCTTCCCTACGATATTGCGTACGCGATATCGCAGTCTGTCGCCATGTCTATAAATAAGAGGTGGCTCTCCCTTGTTTGGGGATCCTAGTTTTAGTGTAGCAAAGCTCTGGCAGTTTGATCCCTCCAGAGTTAGAATTTTCCCGTGTCTGCCCGCAGTGTGGTGAATGTGATTGTACGGTGTCTTTATTCGAGTGTGCCGTACTTGGACATGCACATGACCAGAAATAAAGATCGAGATTACTTCATCATTGCAGCATTCACTTAGTCTATTTATTTGTTATTTATTTCATGCTATTTATTGCTTCCATAGCGCAGTGTGAGT
>MNCI01022141.1:74810-92031 GCA_015680685.1 Gnetum montanum | reverse complement strand
CAAGAGGGAATGATTAGGGTGTGACATCAAGGGGACTTGTGGATTCTCTTTGGTGTCATCTGTGGGTGTTATCTTGCAACTTGGTTGTACTAAGATCCTTGTAGATCTAATGAAAAATGGGAATAAGAGTAATCAAAAGGGCACTCAAAATTCAAAAGCTATTCTAGGGGGTCCCATTGGAAAGACATGCACCCATGCCTGAAGGTTGGCGGCTTCTCTGGATTCAGTAAAGTGAAAAAAGAGAAAAAAAAGGAAAAAGGAAGTGCCATAAAACAAAAAAAAATCACTCGTCCCTTGCACTAAATGCCAAGTGATCGTACGCCTTGTTGTTACGGTACTCTCATAGTTGTGCATCATGGGATGAAACAATGCGATGTCACTGTTTAGAAGGATGGACTTGGTCCTGATCTTGGAATGATGGGATAATGACACGTTAATCATGCTTTACACGCAGGATTCATTGTACCCTGGGTCAGTTACCTCACGTCTCGATCTCTACGATCCCTTTCTATACTTTGTCTCATCTCACTGTTGTGTAATTTTCGCTCGTGTCCCGTGTAGCATAAAATTTTCATCTTAGTTCGGTGATATTTACATGTGTGCGTTTTGTAGAGTTAGTGCAGATTACGTCTAACCCTTCTAGTGCGCATGGACACTTTAAGTGTGGTTACACAAGGGCATAATAGGTTGAAACCTGCTTTGGGGAGGACCCACTTGTGTAATTTTGTTGTAATCTTCATTAATTCTCTGCTAGAACACACCATTTCTTACCCTTAGCTTAATTTTCAGAATTTTCTCTCCCATTCATTAACCCTCAAACTTTAACGTTCTAATGTATCATTATATTCCCTTTTTCTTCATAACCGCCAAAGTTTAATTGTTAAATTCACACCAATATCATTCAAAGTGCCTCTCGAATTCATGTAATTACCCTTGAATTCATCAATCCTTGTCACTGTCCTCATTTTACAAATTAATTTCAAGAAAAATCATTAAAAATTCAGTCTCTTTCAGGTGTCTCATTGTAGTTGGGACGAGATATTGCGTACGCGATATCGCGTCCCACGAGATATCGCATACATGATGTAACGTATGCGATATCGCGTCCCCCCTTCGTATAAATAGGAACCCCAGCCGCAACACTTAGCATCATTTGGCATTTACGCGAGGGGAAGTTTTTGAATTTTTTCTATGCGACTTGCGCTTGAGTGACCCTTGCTTTTTCAACTATATCTCGCGTGCTGGTACTCCGATTTGAATTCCGTTTGAACCTGCTTGAACCCGGAGTGTTCAGTTTAGTCGTGGGGGAGAGACACTTGCCGGAAAGTGCCTAAATTTTTTGAAATTTGTCATCACCCAAAGGACATCAATTAGGGTAATTACTACTAACACTTAGAACATTGTGCCAAAACTCATATAACCTTAAGTACACCAACAGATTGAAATGACCATCCGCTTACGTCATAGGACCCATTATCATAATTTTCGGGCACTATCACATAATAACATACGATCTTTAATTAAGGCAAGTAGTAAGGTATAACTTGACTTCTTAAACAACCTTACTAACGTTGGCCCGTGTGATTGCAGATGGCCCCGAAACGTTCCCAGCAGAAGAGTCCAACCCAAGGTGAAGCAAAACAACCTAGGAGAGGTCGAAGGCAAGGCCCTGTCGGACAGCATAATGAACAGGAGGCGCATTCATTCAGCATCCATCAAGAAGAACCTCCAACCAGATGATCCGGGCAGGCAGAAGGAGGAGTTGCTGTGCCTGAACTAGGACAACAACTCACGTTGCCCTCGGAATGTGTTCAGGCCATCCACACGAAGTCCACAATTGCTTCGGTGATTGTGGAACTCAACTTCGAGTCTTTCACAGAGTTCGCTCCTAAGGCTATGAGGGATCACCTCAAAGGGTCTCCCTTGTGGCCTGTCCTCTTTGAACAAGGTTCCTGGTACTTAGGATAAATGTACCTATTTTGGCACAATAAAGAGCAAGGCACCACAGTAAACATTGGTGGTGTGACAGTGGATTTTTCTACACAGGTGATTTCGGAAGTGTTAAACCTTCCGAATTCAGGCCCCCATGTTGCTCGGTTATCCACCCGATCAGACCCTGATGTGCGAAAGGATTGGCTAGAAAAGGCTTATGGCAGAGATAAATATTTTGGTGAGCTGACCACGGAAGAGCGAGTCTATTTCAAAATCAGGACCTATCACCTCTTCCCCACAAAAGGTTTAAAAAGAATATCAACGTACGCGGCAAGAGGATGTGCAGTGTTGATGGGAAAGGTTAATGCTAACCTTCCTCATCTATATTTGATGGAGATCCTAAGGCGATTTGAGGAATGGAAGACAGGGAAAATGGCACACCCTTTTCCCTACCTTATCAGAAAACTGTGCCGTCGAGCTGGTATTCGGGGATACACTAATGACGTCCTCCGAAAAGCCCAAAATGCTTCTTACGCTGAATTGTTAAAGGCACCAGCTCCAAGGAAGAGCACTGGCGAAGAGCTGGGACCTGATGAAGAAGATGAAGAAGAAATGACTGGACCCCATGCAACTCAACTTGCAAGACCCAGTCAACCTCCAGCCACAGGCCCCAGCCAACAACAAGAAGCAGGACCCGACACAGGCCAGGATCAACCGTAGCCGCAAGACTATAGATCGTCAATGAGCCATTTGAGGGCCATTGCTGAGATGGTAAGTTGGGGAAGTCATGATGATACCAGTCTCTTCTGTGTCATTGATGATGCTAGGTAGCCTACAATTTCAATAGATCGCACAAGGGGTGAGTTGTCAATGCAAACAGGAGGAGGGGAAAGTAGATGGTCACAACAGATTTCTGGACATGCGGCATCTTTTCAAGTGCAATTAGAGACTGGTGAAGGGGCCATGGTGGTGGTCATGCAACACCAGGATGCCGTAGGAGCAGCTGAAGTGGTCGCTGACCACATCAAAGAATCTTTTAATGTACCTGTTGTGCCACCGGTGGATCTTTTAGGAGCACAAGATGCTCAAACTATCGCCGGAACCTCAATGAATCCTGCAGAACATGAGGATGTATTGGATAGATTGCTTCAAACAAGGTAATTTTTAACGTCCCTATTTGACATCCCTCAGGATGTAACGGCAATTCAGTCGAACCTCATTTCGACAAAGGGGAAACTGGTCATATCCGAAGTAAGGGCTGAGTATGCTGAAGCTGAAGTGTAGAAATTACAAGAGCAACTCATCACCTTACAAACAGCATAGCGGGATCCCTTGTGATTGGTTCCCGCAGACCAGTTAGACAATTTTAGAACTGAGAAACTCACAAAATTAATAGCAGAAAATAAGAAGGTGGTAGAAGAAAAGGAGACGGCCTCTTGGGATGCCTCCGCAGCAAAGGCGCAAACTCATGCGCATCTTAAGGTGCTCAAGGCCTTATAAGAAGAGAATAAGCAGTTGGTTGTAGATAACCTTCGGTTGACTTCTGTGGAGAAGCAAAAGAATGTTCTTGATGAGCACTTTCATCGGCTGCGAGAACAATTTATTCGAGTGAACCAAGATGTAAGCTTTTTAGCCAGAGAAAACCGAACCCTCTCAATGGAGGAGGTACGCGCTATTCGACAGAAATCAGCCATCGAGATTAGTGCGTGGCAGAATGAGGCTAAACGACATGAGAAGCTGAAGGAGCACTTCCGTGACCAGGTGGGAATGTACAAACAGATCCTGGAGAAGGAGATCCATATGGCCAAAGCCCAAATCAATAGCATCAGTGCCCAGCACACTGATTGGGGGGCCATATTGGACACTTATGCCTACACCCACCAGGCGGAAATTAAGAACCGGGACCTGCAGATCCAAGACTTAACTGAATACATGGAGTTGGCAAACCTTCGATATGCCAACCTAGCCATGTTAACAGTAGGATGCCTAAGATCAGAGCTTGAGTAGTAGGTAGCTTCCACCCATATTAAATATGAAGCAGAATTTGCAGAACAAAAGAAGTTGGCTGAAAAACTAGATGTTGCAAATTCTGAACTCGAGGTGGTAAAAGAAAGCTACCAAGGACAAAAAGATGTAACTTACTTGGCTCGACGGCTAACAGAACTTCATGAATACAAAGATAGAGCCAGAGCCTACGAAGAGGAACGACGGGTATTCACGGCATGGTACGTCAAAGCTAATCAGATGTTCCTGCAACTACCCTATCCGTGGGAAGTGCCGACTCCATCAAACATCAGAGCATCAACATGGACGGCACAAGACCCTTGGACCGAAGAGGAGAAGCTCTAGGCTATTCTTCAGCATCATCAATCTTCAAAGCTTGGAGCACGTGACAAAGGGAAAGCACCCATGGAGGAGCCACCACCACCAGGAACTACATGAGTTCCACATTTTTGTAGTTGTNGATATCGCGTACGCGATATCGCAGTCCGCCGCCATGTCTATAAATAAGAGGCGGCTCTCCCTTGTTTGGGGATCCCATTTTTAGTGTAGCGAAGCTCTGGCAATTTGATCCCTCTAGAGTTAGAATTTTCCCGTGTCTGCCCGCAGTGTGGTGAATGTGATTGTACAGTGTCTTTATTCGAGTGTGCTGTACTTGGACACACACATGACCGGCAATAAATATCAAGATTACTTCATCATTGCAGCATTCACTTATTCTATTTATTTGTTATTTATTTCATGCTATTTATTGCTTTCATAGCGCGGTGTAAGTACGACTTAGCTACGAGCATCTACGGGTGTGTGCGGCTAGTTAAGGAATCGGTTACTTATCGCGATTAGTCTCTCACCCTCAAACTCCTAGAAGTGGAACGAGTATGACTTAATTACGAGCATTTAAGTGTGACTGCTTGGTAGCCCAGTGGTGTAGCTAGGGGGATCTACGCTTGGTAACCCAGTGGCGTATTTGGGGTCTGTGCGCGGTAATCCCAGTGGCGTACCTAGGCCTATGCTTGGTAGTCCCAGTGGCAGTCGTGCACGAAGTCCAAGATGTATATGGTTGATCAAGGAATTGGTTGCTTGTCGCATTTAGGCTAGATTAGATTTTCTTACCCTTTTCCTCTTAGCTTAGATTAGTTAATATTATTTTCCACTGCCATCAGGAGTAGCATTAGATTTAGGAACACACCATACACCTCATCTAGACTAAACCATACGTGACATATGCAAAACTAGTCTAGATGGGAAGATAGCAAACTGCGACCTAAGGCTAACTATCTAGGTGCCACAACTAGTCCATCTGCAGAGTTCGACCGGATCGCGCGTGTGACGCTCGTTTCGTATGGTTGAGTGTAGGGGTATCTCGCCACTCATCAGCAACAAAAATAAAATGACAATTGTATGGAGTGCTTATTGCAATGGCCATCATGGTGTTTGAGAAAATTGATCTTGGACTAAGGTTAAATGGATTAAACAAGATAGAGATCTTGTCTTTATTTCCTAAAATTATTATATAGGTTGTGACTTCTTATGAAAGAAATATTTGTAAAGAAACATGCCAGTGTTAGCATGATTTTCTCCTAACTTTATGTATAAGTTATAACTTCCTAACTTGTTGGGCAAGTAATATCTCCTAACTTTTTGGGTAAGTTATAAATTCCTTACTTGGGAAAGAAGTTACCCAAGATATTTTGTAATATCTAACTACCTATGAGATCCTATAAAAAGGCTTCAAGGGTCTTGGTGGTTAAGAGTTGGGGGGGGTGGTGTGGGGGGTGTTGGTGGTAAAGAGCATTTGTAAAGAAGACATTGTGAAAGATTGCTTGTAAGATGACTTGTTAAAGACAACATTTCAGTCTCTTTGTCATAGTCCTATGAGTTATGCTTATTTTTTTATTCTGTTTAAATTGTTTAGCTAGTCGTTTAGATAGTATCATGCTTGGCAAGTAATTTTTGGATTTTTAGATTGCTCTTATTGTTCTGGTTGCATGATAGAAAATTTCTAGTAAAATTTTGCTATAGAAGAGCTTGTGTTTGAAAGAGTTAAGAGCATTTTAGTAGTGAATTTTATTATTGTGCAATGTATAAGAATCACTATTGAGATTGTTGTAAGAGAGCCTCTGCATGTAGTCAAGCCGTTGAACGATTCAATAGTCAAGAGGGTTTAGAAAATCTTTGGTATTTTAATAGGATCAGAATAGCTTCTTTTATTTTTAAAGTGAATCTCCATGGTATTTCAATAATAAATTGTCAAGTCTTTTGAAGGTTCTGATGAATGCAATTGTTAACATCCATTATCTAGCCAAAATAGAGTCTGGTACGTGATAGTTTACACAACAATTTTTTTGGGGTAGCATAGTAGGATTGTCTTGAAGAAATTGCTTATTTGAGCCTTGGAAGTTTAAACAATTCGTAGTTCTTGAATTTGGGATAACTTTATTGTGAAGTGTTTACTCGTATCATTTTACCTTGTTTAAACATTTGAGATCTTTACACAAATCTACTTTCTTTTTCTCTTCTTTCTATTTCCATTGAATATCACTCTATTTCTAGTTTTCTTGTGGAACTATCTCTTTCTCTAGGGAAAATTAGAAATAGATTTGTAGAGTTGTGTTCAAATGTTTTTGCAAAACTTTATTTGTTACAAGTAGGTATTATAAGGACCACATAGACTAGGCAATTGTATAGAATAGGAACTCTCAATAACTCACAGTACTTTGCAAAGTTGGCTGAATCTCTTTAAGATAAGTCATTTATAGTTTTACACACAATCCACTCATTTCATTTTTCACAACAGCACACACACACATACTCACATTAACTACTGAGTCTATTTGGAGGTATCTGGGCCTTAGTGTTGCCAAAGACCAGGAAGCACCTAAATCCTATTCGAGGACACTCATTGGTGGTCACGTCCCAAATAGTTGCCAATAATAACTAATTTAGATAACTAGCACTGTCCCTGGCAACGACGCTAATGATGAGTGGCGAGGTACCCCTACACTCAACCATATGAATATGAGTGTTTCATGCATGATTCGGTTGAACTCCATAGACTGACTAGTTGTGCTATCTAGATAGTTATTCTTATATCGCAGTTCGCTATCTTCCCATTTGGACTAGTGTTAACTTTGTCACGTATGGTTTAGTCTAGAGTGAGGTGTATGATGCGTTCCTATACTAATGCTATTCCTGGAGATAATGAAAAATAATATTAACTAAGCTAAGAGAGAGAGGGTGAGAGAGAATCTAAGCTAGCCTAAGTGCGATAAGCATCCATTCCTCAATCATCCATACACATCTTGGACGTCGTGCACGACTACGACTGGGATTACCAAGCACAGATCCTAGGTACGCTATTGGGTTACCAAGTAGTCACACTTAAATGCTTGTAATCAAGTCATACTCATTTCGCATTTAATAGGAGTTTAGGGTGAAGAGATATTAACTAAGAAAGTAGTAAATAACAATTAAATAAATAATTAAACTAAGTGAATGCTGTAATGATGAAGTAATCTAGACCTTTATTGCTGGTCAGTGCATGTCCAAGTACGTCACACTTGAATAAGGATGTTGTATAATTACAATAACCACACTACGGGCATGAATTGGGGGAAAAGGGTTAAGAGAAGAACTACTTAAAACTAAACACTTAAAAAAGCAATTCTTAAAACTAAGAACTAAAAAATTGCCTATCAAATCTGTCTACCTCTTATTTATAGATGAGGAGATAGGCTGCGATATCGCGTATGCGATATTGTGGCCAATAAAATAATAACTCATCAAGTATCAAATTATGTGTACTCATCCTAATGAGTATGTGTCAAACTTCATCTTCATCCTACACTAGGATAAATAGCTATGGTGGTGTGACATGGAAAGCAACATTATGTTGCTACCTGATTATGCTGCTCTTACAATGCTCCCTCAAATGCTTGGACGATGTGATCTTTAGGACTGCCATGGGGAGTATATTGTGGAAGATGCTGACACTAGGGATTACCATCCCACTAAAGTACAATGTTTGTAGGACCAATAGCTAGAATAGTACTATGAATTTTCAAAGGGAAAATGACTTAACAATTCTCCATTCCTATTATACCAACAAGCTAGTGGGGAATCCTTCTCTGGGGATTTTCCATTCAATAAAACTCCTCTATTTAACTTCAGTTATGGAGGACAAAACCAGAATCTACACTTCACAATTCACAATCCTGATTCTGGTAACATGGGATCCAATGACAAAGGTGGATCTAAAGGGGCAAGTCAAGATAGGGATGTAGATAAGAAGCAAGATCATTATTGTGGTCATGATCGCTAAAGATGTGAAAGTAGGCACAGTGATCATGCTAGTTCTCCTTCCTCTTCACCTTCATCATCATCATCTTCTTCTAGCTCTCATCATGACCACAAAGGGTGAGATCATGATGGAGGTGATAGAAATGAACGAAACAACTGACAAGACCAAAATAACCAAAGGGACCATTGAGACAGACAAGATCAAGGGCATAGATGTTCAAGAGAGATACATCATCATGACTGAAGGGGTAGTAGAGGGCATCATAGGCACCATGATCAATGCCTTGATGAGCCTCTATTTGCTACTTGAAGTATGCTTAACATTGTAGAGGTAGTCAAAATTCCAACAAGGCATGTGAAGGATAGTTGTATCAAACAATTAGACATGAACAATATCCCTTGATTTGAAGGTGGATATAACTTTGATCCACAAAATCATCTTCAAGCTTTTCAAGATGCTTGTGCCTTGTAGAACGTAGAGAACAAGTGACAAAAATTGAAGTTGTTCCCCAGGACATTCATCAAGGAAGAAAAATACTGGTACTGGTCCGTAGAGCTGGAATTGATCAGACAATGGAGTACCATGCTTGAATTGTTCAATGATAAATATCAAATGTACTCTAAAGTGTCCAACTTAAGGAAGCAAATCTAGGGATGGAAACAAGGAACACATGAAGCCTTGGATGCTACCATTGGCTGATACTATGCCTTGATGCATAAATGTCTTGGCCATGGTTATTCTCAATTGGTTCAACTTTACCACATTGTAGATGGGATTTGTAATGGAATGAGGAAAACCCTTGGTGTCTATGCCTAAGGATGATTGTCAAAACTAAGTGCCTGAAAAATACAAAGATTAATAGAAGAGGTAGCTAAAGAGGAGGGCAAACTAAAAAAAAGAAAATGTGTAGAAGAGTACAATCATGATCCTTCCATTCACAAAAGGAAGGTTTGATTCTATGATAGTAAGGATGAGTTCGTATTTGATGAGGGGGTTCTTAAGAAAACCTTACCACTCCAACAATTTTAATCTAAAAGTACAACCAAGGTTGATTAATTAAGGGACTCAATGGATAACATGTTCCAAGATGTTCTCAAAATCACCAAAGAATCCAAAGAACAAAGTAGTAAGTGTGAGCATAGAAGGCATAAGGAAGCTAAACATGCATATTACAAAGGTAAGGACAAGACTGCTACAATAGAAGAGGTTGTAGATAGTGAATCAGATGATGATTGTGGGTGTGACATCTATCAGTACAAACATCCTAAGGGATGTTACCCCATTATGTAACATCTACAAGAGTCTAAGGTGTATGCCTTACATCCATGACATGCACAAAGGTAAACATCTAGAATATTACATTATTCTCAAGGTAATCTCAAGCAATTCCACTAGCAACAACCATATTATCCAGGTGGAGCTCCACCATAACTATATGAATAGTATCAATAGAAGTAGCAACCATAATCATGGGCACTAGAACTGCTAGGCAACAATATCCTTACCGACAGCCTGACCTATATGGTTACCACATGCAACAACCCATGTCTCCACATGACTCCTCCAGCCACGTCTCTAATTTTTTTCCTTACTACCACTCAAATTATTATTGAGCTCAATCACCACATGAGAGAAGGGATACCACCTCTTATCCTTATCCTCCTCCTATCCTTGCATATACTCCTCCTCTAGTTGCATAGCTACCACCTTCTCCTCCTATGTAGGTTGAACTACCTGCTCAACCACAACAATGCAATGCTACGAGTGTTGTTAATCTGCAATCAAATCATCAATAAAAGGGGTCAAATGCCTGATCAAAGAAAAGACCTTTCTTTAGACCTCATAGTCCACCTAATCCCTCACATATACCTACAGTTGACAACCCTACTCATACCTCTTCCTCCATATCAAATTCCTTTGGGCCTCCTTCAAACCAAAATCTACTAAGGATCCATCCAATAATACTTACTCACACTGTGTCTAATTAGATACATGCAAGAAACCTTCCTAGGAAGTTTGCCAATCCTGCAAGTCCTATAATTTACTTGTAGATTGCTAGGAATGAATCATATAAAGCTCTTCTTGATTCAAGTTCTAGTGTTAATCTAATTTTTCATGAGATGTACACTATGTGAAACCTACCTCATCTTAAGAAGAGCAACATCAAATTAGAATTGGTAGACTAGTCCATCATTATTTCATTGGGAGTGGTAGAAGACATTATGACCACTATCTGTGGGTGGTCTTACCCTATTGATTTCCTGGTAATCAAAGTGGAGAACTACAAAGGGGATTTTCCAATCATCATGGGAAGGGCATGGCTGAGCACCGTTGATGCAAGAATGGGCATCAGAGATATTTCCTTAGAGATATCTAAAAAAATTGTATTCAAAAAGATCGAGAAGAAGAGAGATCCATGCATCGTGTATAGTGATAGTGGGTGCAATTGTGTGTAGCAACTATGGGCCATAAAGCAAGAATCTATCTCTACATGCAAACAATGTGCACTAGAAGCAAAAATTCAAAGTTTTCTATATGAAGTAGCCACAAAATAGGAGGACACCCAATGGCTGACTGCTAATTTAGAAAGCAACACACTATGCATGGAACTGACTAAGAGCCTATCATGTGCATATGTCATAAGCATGGATAAACTCAATCAGGTTCATCACCAAATCTTTGATGATACAAATGATGATATTCAATAGAGAGAATTGGAAATTCCTAAAAAATTTAAACAAGAGCCCCTTGAGCTAAAAACATTACCAATTGGAATGGAATATGTATTTTTTTAAAATGGGAAGTTGGTTATGATCAATGTAAAGCTTTCTCTAGAATAGAAAATAATGTTGTTGAAAGTAGTTGAAAGATGGTTAATAGCTTTTGCTTGGTCATATCCTAAACTCATAGGGATTGATCCTTAGATATGCTAGCATCACATCTACATTGACCCGACCATAAAGCCAAAATGACAACCACAAAGATAGCTGAACCCCAAATTGAAGCAAATTATCAAAGAGAAAATTGAGCAACTCCTCAAGGTAGGGTTCATTTATCTCATTGCGAATCGTGAGTGGGATAGTCCACTCATGATTGTGTAGAAAAAAGGTGGCAAGTGGCAAGTCTACATCAATTTCAGGTTGCTGAATATGACAACATTCAAGGATTACTTTCTGTTGCCATTTGTTGACTAGGTGCTTGAGATAGTATTTGGGCATTGCTACTATAGTTTTCTAGATGGTTATAGTGGCTATAACCAAATCCAAATTGCACTAGAAGACTAAGCAAAGATAACGTTCATGAGTCCCTAGGGGACTTTTTCATATCGTAAGATGTTGTTTGGTCTATGCAATGCTCTTGTCACATTTCAATGCCTACTCCTAAGCATTTTTCAATTGCAAATCAATAGCGACGTGGAAGTCTTTATGGATGACTTCTCCACTTATGGAGCTACATTTGAGCAAGCTCTATACTACCTTGAGAAGGTGTTGAAATGATGTGTTAAAACTAACTTGCTACTCAATTGGTAGAAAAGTCACCTCATGGTCCAGGAGGGCATTGTACTAGGGCATAAAATCACACAAGCAGGAATTTAGGTAGACCCTTAGAAAATAAGGGTCATCCAAGGAATAACCCACTAGTTAGAAACAATTAAAGATATTCAGTCATTCCTTGGGCATACTAGCTACTACCAGTAATTTATAGAGAATTTCTCTAAGATCACAAAATCATTGGTGGAGCTAACCAAGAAAGATGCTTCCTTTGTCTAGATTGCAGAATATGAGAAAGCATTCTAGCAACTAAAAGAGAAGCTTATGAAAACTCCAATCCTACAAGCACCTTGATTAGTCTAGACCATTTCGTATTATGATGGATGCATCAAATTATGCCTTGGGAGTAGTGTTGATGTAGTTAGATGATAAGAAATGTCCGTATTACATCCATTACAGTAGCTGAAGCATTGTGGATGCACAACTAAACTACACCACTATAGAGAAAGAATTTATGGCGATGGTGTTTTCTCTAGAGAAGTTCAAGCATTATGTGCTTGGATAAAAGATGTTTGTGCACATAGACCATAGTGTCATCTTCTTCCTAATAAACAAGCCAATAGTGAGCCCCTATGTCATACGATGGTTGGTGATCTTGTAGGAATTTGATCTTAAAATGGTAGATTGATAGGGTATTGAGAATGTGGTTGCTAATCACTTGTCTCAGTTGTGATGGGACGACAACAAGGAAGAAAGCCCATTATCTGATACATTTCCTAATGAACTCCTCTTTGCTGGGGTTGTAACTAAAGNCATTTCTTATCATCTAACTACATCAACACTACTCCCAAGGCATAATTTGATGCATCCATCATAATACGAAATGGTCTAGACTAATCAAGGTGCTTGTAGGATTGGAGTTTTCATAAGCTTCTCTTTTAGTTGCTAGAATGCTTTCTCATATTCTGCAATCTAGACAAAGGAAGCATCTTTCTTGGTTAGCTCCACCAATGATTTTGTGATCTTAGAGAAATTCTCTATAAATTACTGGTAGTAGCTAGTATGCCCAAGGAATGACTGAATATCTTTAATTGTTTCTAACTAGTGGGTTATTCCTTGGATGACCCTTATTTTCTAAGGGTCTACCTAAATTCCTGCTTGTGTGATTTTATGCCCTAGTACAATGCCCTCCTGGACCATGAGGTGACTTTTCTACCAATTGAGTAGCAAGTTAGTTTTAACACATCATTTCAACACCTTCTCAAGGTAGTATAGAGCTTGCTCAAATGTAGCTCCATAAGTGGAGAAGTCNTTTCTAATAATGAAACTCACTTTACAGGCACTACTTTTTGGAAGCTCATGCAATGCTTGGGGGTAGAACATAAACTCAAAACATCTTACCATCCCCAAGCTAATGGTCAAGCTAAGGTTACTAATAGGGAAATCACAAGGATACTAATAAGAATTGTTAGCAAGTATAGGAAGGATTGGAGCACAAAACTCAATGATGCCCTTTGGGCTTGCCACTCAAGTTGGAAACTTCATATAGGTTATTCTTCCTATGAGCTTGTGTATAGAAAATTACTAACACTTCCCATTCAATCTGAGCTTCATACACTTTCAACAGCTTTTGACATTGACCTTGACTTGAGTCTAGCCCAAAAAGAATGACTGATGAATCTCAACCTACTAGATGAAAAATGATTAGTAGCCTTATCATCTAAGGAGTTGCACAAGGCCTATCACAAAAAGCATCATGACCTGAAAATCAAAAAAGTCAAATTACAACCACAAGATAACATTCTTTACTAGAACCCCACACACGTATCTCAACGTACTAAGTTCCAAACATTATGAGAAGAACCTTACATTATTTATGAAAATTTTCCCTTTGAGGCCATGATGATCTATAAACTTGAGAGCCCAAACAAAAAATAGCTAGTCAACATTCAACAAATCAAACCTTTCCATAAGCATACACTAGCTAACACAACAACAACCTCATTGGAAGGACAACCATGCTCCATATTTTGGATCTTCTCCTTTCAACTTAGTCATGGGGGAGATGGTCATCCATGCTAATCATACAAGCGGCTGAGTTTTTCAACTTTTTATTTTACACATTCTTTATTTTACATATTTTTATTGTTATGTTAATAATCTTTTATAATTTTTTGTTTTACATCATTGTTAGTACATTTGTTATTTTTTGATTGTTTTACACTTTCTTTTATATTTTATTTTATTTTATGTGATTTTCTAAATTTTTGTTAATAATTGCTAGGTACAATGATAATGTGTTACTTGATGGTGGTATGTACTATTTTTGTTATTTGATTGTGGGTGTCTGGTTTCTAGCTTTGAATTTCATTACAGATAATTAGGACATGGCTTCTTTTTCATGCAATAGGTAGTGAGTCCACAACATCCACCCATCTACAAACTTTATGGTTTTCCTTGTTTTGGAAACATGCAATCCATTTTTCATTAATAAAACTTTAATAAATGTGTGACTTTGGTAGTTTCCCAAATTGGGAAGGATTCAAAAGTTTGAACAAGGTGTGGCTTCAAGGGGATTTGGTATTCTTTGTGCTTTTCTATTTGCCTAGGTGCATGTGTGTTTTCATGTTCTTACTATTCCATGTTAATTAATAAAAGGAAGTTGAATAACATCCTTGCATGGTGTGGTTCTCATAAAAAAAATGATGAGAATTCAAAGCACACCCCTTAGACAAAATAAATGCATACTTTCTTACATGGTGTGGTTCTCATAAAAAAAAAAAACAAAAAGAGAAGATGAGGATTCAAAACATACCCCTTGGAGAAAATAAATGTATGTGTCTTTGCATAGTGTGGTCTCCATTTTAGAAAAAAAAAAAACAATCGGAATTCAAAGCATATCCCTTAGATAGAATAAATAGACTACAAGTACTGGTTATGGGACTAGTACCCTCTAACTAAGGTCCTTCCTCACTTCCTACTTCTTCTCTAATAAGAAACGATGGTTGTTTTATGGAAGCACTCATGTGTCTCAGGGGATGGACTTGTCTTACAATGATAATGTGAAGTCATTGAACATGGTTGGTTTTACTTTGGACCAAGGATGGATCCTATCAAGTCATTTAACCACAAAAATCCACAAGGGACTTCATGTAACAATAATTAGGAACTTCATTTCACACACTCTCTCATCCATCTATGCTTTCCATGTCTCACCTCACTACCAATTTCATATTGTAGTTCGATGTGTTGAAATTGTTAGTTAGTTTCTTCTAGGTTTTTGTACTTAACCTTCTATAACCATTAATCATCCACAGAGCCCACAAACTCTTTGGTTTGAAGTTATGCAAGGGCATAAAAGGCCTATGCTTACTTTGGGGAGGACCCACTTGCATATTTTTTGGTTGGGTTAGTTAAGTTCTTTACCCTTAGACACTTTTACAATGAGGTTATTTTTGTTTACCCCATCAATGGTATCTAATTGTGCACATCTTCACAACATTTTTCAGTGAACCTTCCTTTTTACTATTGTCACTTTTTATACCCTCTTCAAATATTTCCTTGTGATGAGATTTTTCCAAATTTAATGGATCATTTATATAATTTACCTTATTTGTTAGCCTTCCTACTAACACTATTAAAGAAACTCATCTACCACAATCACAACCTAGCTAAGTGTAACCACTAACGAGACAAGGCATTCAATCACTATGTGTTACACATTGCATACTGTGCTGACCGAAATCGTCGGTGTAAGGCTGGGATGTAACGAACACCGGAAGAGATGCGGACAAGCACAGTCGACCCTGCCTTCGCTTGAGGGCAAGCTGGAAAGGACGAAGGCAGAGTGCCTTGGATGGTCCGCACGCGGATCAAACAAGGACTTCCCCGAGCGCCGCCGGAGCGTTATACGCTGGGTTATACGTAAACGGGGCGTAAACAGCAAATCAGGCGTGCACGACATAAGTATACCGGGCGTAAACGGAATGGGGCATGAACAGCGTAAACAGAAATGAGCACAGCGTGAGCGTACGGTCGTGAGCGTAAACAGCGTGAACGAATGTAGAGCGTAAGCGGGCGGGTGGTGTGAACAGTGGGCGTATATGAACGGAGACGGAGCGAAAATGCAAACGGGCGTGAACGAAGGGCGGGCCAAATTGACGTAAAACTAAAAAAGAACCCGCAGCAAGCGTAAACAATGGCCGTCTTCGGGCATGAACCGAGCACGGAGCGCGAGCGTAGACGGGCAAAAACAGGGCGCGGGCCAAATTAACGTAAAACTGTAAGAAGAACTTGCTGTAAGTGTAAACAATAGATTATGGAATTAAAGTTTTGTGCACCGGTCTAACGCAGTTGTGTGGGGACAAAAGGCGGACGTAAAGCCCCGGTGAACGGGAAGGATGCAGCTGGCGGACACGGTGGGTGAAGCGCGGACTGTGCTTAGCGTGCAGCGTGCGGCGTGCAGGGCTCTCGGCGTAAGCGTGAGCGTGTGAGGGTTTCAGCAGCGTAATTGCTCTGGGTCGGCTCTGGTAAATTTTTGCGGACCTGGTAAACGTGGAAAATTGGGCTATTTATAGGGGTAGGGTTACCGGGAAAAGCGGAGGGGAGACACGTGGCGTATAGACCGGGTGTTACAATTTAGAAACTTGGTACACGCTGGGCATATAGATTACAAGCTGGCATGTACGCTGAACGTAAAAATTTACAGGCTGGCGTGTACGCTGGGCGTACACGCTGGGCGTATACGCTGAGCGCAAACATTTACAAGCTGACGTGCACGCTGGGCGTACACGCTGGGCGTATACACCGGGCGTAGAGACTGACGGATGTCCACTTGCTTCAATCTTTGCTCTCTGGTGTCATCTTCATGTTGCCATTGGAAATCCTATCGTCGAGCGTGTCCCCCCCTGCCGTACCCGGGCGTGTACACTGAGCTGGGCGTAGACGCTGGGCGTGAACGCTGGGCGTAGACGCTGGGCGTAGACGCTGGGCGTGAACGCTGAGCGTAGACACTGACACAACACTTAAAAGGTTTTTGTGGTGTTTCATTGGCCCCTCTTTGTTGACGCTTGGAGGAATCGACCCGAGAAGCGTCGACAAAGAAGCGCAAAACACCACGGGCAGCTTGATAAAAGCCTTGTTCCCTGTCACCTGGCCAGACCTCATCGTACCATGCCCAATGGTAAATGGGGTTGAAAAGGTGAGAGTGGAAACAGGTGGGAAGGAAGGGATCGTGGGGATTGGTCATTGCCCGAGAGACCATGCTGGGAGAGTAGGGTGCTCAGGTGTGCGGCACGCTGGTCCTTGTCGATAGCCATCTTTCAGCCGACTTGGAACTCAAGCGTGCGATGTGCGTCCTTTGGTGGAACGGTGCTCTTGGTGGTTTTTCAAGAGAACCAGTTGTCACTACCAAAGCCACGGGGTGGTGTTTTGCATTCTTTGGAGGAACAGCTCCCTTCTTTGGGGAAACTGTTAGCGAAGAGCCAAAGCCATGCGA
>MNCI01022141.1:58487-72121 GCA_015680685.1 Gnetum montanum | reverse complement strand
TTGAGGTAATACAGTTTAGATTTAAAGAAATCGTTGACTGCTCCTTTTAGGATCGTAAGTAGGTAAAATGGGGAGATCGGTTCATGAAGCTCGTTCAGAGCTGCGCTCCATCTTTGAATGAATTTTTGGATCGGTTCGAGAGGCCCCTGCTTAATCTGCATGAGGCTATCTAGCGTTGGCTCGGGTTTCAAGTTATACTTGAACCGGGTCACAAATTGGCGTATAAAGTCATCCAAAGCGCAGATGGAGTTCCTAGGTAAGGCGCGGTACCAATTGAGTGCCCTTCCCGTGAGAGACATGGGGAACACCCGGAGGACAGCGTGGGGCCACGCCTAGAGCAAGGCACATTCCAACCGGAATGTTATGAGATGGGCGTTGGGATCTGTATCACCATTGTATTTGGTTAATGTTGGCAAAGGAACACCTTTGGGCAGGGTTAAAGGTGGAACAGAGGAGCTGATAGGGTCGTCATTGTAGAAATCTATCACTTTCATCTCCCCATCGCTGACAGTCTTGAGGCGTTTTACCTCGTCTGTCAGTTCCTGCATCATTCTTTTGGCCTCTGCCCAATCCTGAGCGTTTGGGAGCAAGGTTGTTTGGGCTTGTGACACGTTGTATAGGTTAGATTGTTGAACGGTTGACTGAAGGGCCGAAAGTTGCGTCGTTGGGGGTTGCGTTTGCGGGAAGTGTATAGTAGATGGCATCAGGGGCACTACATTATAGAGAGGAAGCTGTTGCTGTTGTTGTCGTGGCTGTGTCTGAGGTACATGAATCGGTGGCAACGTATGGGGCGGTATGTAGTGGTGGGAAACCTGGTGCGACGTCGTGCCCGTCATCGGCCACTGTCCAGCTATGTTGTACGAGGAGGCTCCTTGTTGGGTTACGGCAGTGAAAGGGGGCGCGTGCGTTTGGATATGGGGGATGTAGTGAGCGGGTGTGGACATAGGTATAACGTGTGGCATTCTTACCACTTGGGACTGGGCTTGACACGTCACTTCTAGGTTGCTGTGAGGGGGTGGCGCTTGTGAGGATGAACCCGCAAGTGTAAAAGGGAAGGCATTCGACAAAGGGTGGCCCTGGGGAGGGACTTGAGCTGACGCGGATGCTACTTGTAACAGTGCTTGGGTGTGGTCAGAGGTAATGGGTTGGATGGGTATGGTCTCCCCTGCGTCCGGGTTAAATACAGGGTTCACGTGGTTATGCGGACTGAGAGTATGATAGGAGTCTTCATGCTCAGATTGCGCGGCGAATTCGTCCTCTTCATCCCGTTGCGGCTCTACCGTAACCTGGTCTAACGATTGGCTCCTGTGCAGAAGGAGCTGCGTAAAGAGCTCCGAGAATTGCTCCGGAATGGGGATTACATCGTATGGGGAAGGGATGAATTCATACCCCCCTCTGTAAAAGATCTCAAACTGCCTTTTTACTTCCATCTCAGCCCGGTCTACTGCCAGGCCGGCTTGTATCTTAATGCAAATGAAGTTATATTCGTCTTGGCTTATGATATTAGCGGCCGGGTCTCTCCCTTGCAACCTCAACGATCGACGGGGCCCCATTGTGGATTGCCCTCCCATAGGTTGTGCGGTGGGTTGCTGGGCAGTTGTTGTGTCTGAAATGTTACCGTTCTGGGTAGTAGCAGCAGTGATGTTGATCAGATTCATAATTATGGGTGATTTGAGTGTGTGGAATTGATATGGATAACAGTATATGCGGTGGCGTGGACGAGTTTATAGGCCNAGGCTAAGTGTCCAGCGTGAACGCTGGCGTAAGCGTGCAGCGTATACGCTAGGGTTTGCAGCGTGAACGCTGGCGTAAGCGTGCAGCGTATAGGCTAGGATGTCTGCAGCGTGAACGCTGGCGTAAGTGTGCAGCGTATATGCTAGGGTTTTTCTGCAGCGTGAACGCTGGCGTAAGCGTGCAGCGTATACGCTGAGTCTGGTTCAAAAGCGGTAGCGAGGACGCTGATCAGCGTGAACGCTGAGGGACGTGAAGCCTGTTTAGCGAAGGGCCCTCCTTCTAGCGCCAAAAACTGTGCCGACCGAAATCGTCGGTGTAAGGCTGGGATGTAACGAACACCGTAAGAGATGCGGACAAGCACAGTCGACCCTGCCTTCGCTTGAGGGCAAGCTGGAAAGGACGAAGGCAGAGTGCCTTGGATGGTCCGCATGCAGATCAAACAAGGACTTCCCCGAGCGCCGCCGGACCGTTATACGCTGGGTTATACGTAAACGGGGCGTAAACAGCGAATCAGGCGTGCACGGTGTAAGTATACCGGGTGTAAACGGAATGGGGCATGAACAGCGTAAACAGAAATGAGCACAGCGTGAGCGTACGGGCGTGAGCGTAAACAGCGTGAACGAATGTAGAGCGTAAGCGGGCGGGTGGTGTGAACAGTGGGCGTATATGAATGGAGACGGAGCGAAAATGCAAACGGGCGTGAACGAAGGGCGGGCCAAATTGACGTAAAAATAAAAAAGAACCCGCAGCGAGCATAAACAATGGCCGTCTTTGGGCACAAACCGAGCGCGGAGCGCGAGCGTAGACGGGCGAAAATAGGGCACGGGCCAAATTAACGTAAAACTGTAAGAAGAACTTGCTGTAAGTGTAAACAATAGATTATGGAATTAAAGTTTTGTGCACCGGTCTAACGCAGTTGTGTGGGGACACAAGGCGGACGTAAAGCCCCGGTGAACGGGAAGGATGCAGCTGGCGGACATGGTGGGTGAAGCGCGGATTGTGCTCAGCGTGCAGCGTGCGGCGTGCAGGGCTCTCGGCGTAAGCGTAAGCGTGTGAGGGTTTCAGCAGCGTAATTGCTCTGGGTCAGCTCTGGTAAATATTTGCGGACCTGGTAAACGTGGAAAATTGGGCTATTTATAGGGGTAGGGTTACCGGGAAAAGCGGAGGGGAGACACGTGGCGTATAGACCGGGCGTTACAATTTAGAAACTTGGTACACGCTGGGCGTATAGATTACAAGCTGGCATGTACGCTGAGCGTAAACATTTACAGGCTGACGTGTACGCTGGGCGTACACGCTGGGCGTATACGCTGAGCACAAACATTTACAAGCTGACGTGCACGCTGGGCATACACGCTGGGCGTATACGCCGGGCGTAGAGACCGACGGATGTCCACTTGCTTCAATCTTTGCTCTCTGGTGTCATCTTTATGTTGCCATTGGAAATCCTGTCGTCGAGCGTGTCCCCCCCTGCCGTACCCGGGCATGTACACTGAGCTGGGCGTAGACGCTGGGCGTAGACGCTGGGCATGAACGCTGGGCGTAGACGCTGGCACAACACTTAAAAGGTTTTTGTGGTGTTTCACATACTAATTCATGATTTTTCTTGTGATTATAGTGGGAAGCATGGATAGGAAGCGAGACTATCTTCACCAAGGATGAAGCAATACCACAAAATGAGGATCATTTATGATCATTGGATCTCTTCTTTCTCTTTCATTCTTCTACTACCAAGAGGTGTTGGATGTCAGTGATATCTGGGGTATTCACTTTTCTTATCATGAACACCCAATGTTGTTAAAATTGTAATTCCATCACTTGGGCACTTAGAGTTTGTTATTTCATATGAGTTAGGCTATATGTTATTCAATAATACCTATCCAATATATTTTATAAAAAACTTGTTCCTCATCTTCTTCACTTGAGGACATGTTTTCATTCAGTTGTGGGAGTATGATGAACATGTGTTTGATGTCGGCCATGACATCATGTACGGGACATTAGGGTGTATACCCCAAGGCTATAAATACTACACCTAGGCTCTAGTTTGAAATTAGTTTTTGGTCATTCTTAGTTAAAGTAGTGAAGCTCTTGTCATTCCTTTTCCTCAGAGTTAGAATATTTTCTAAGTACCCATAGAAGGAGTCTACATGTGTGCAGTTCTTTGTTTGAGCACTAATGTACTTGAGTGCTATAGTGTAATGGGAATAAAATGAACTCTTTTGACAATCCTTGCAACACTGAGAATAGCTTAATATTTTCTTTATTGCATTTTACTTTCTTGCTCTTTATTTTAATGCATTTAAATTAAGCAATTTATTTCCAGTAGTTAATGAACACAAGCATGACCACTTCAAAAAATCATATAGTACTTGGTAACCCAGCAATGCTTAATGTTTGGTAGCACAACAGTGCTATATGTGTTTAGGATGTGTCCAAGAAAGTGGGGTGGTTACTTGTGTTAGGCTAGCTAGGCAATAGATGAATTAGATGTTCAATTATTTTACCTTTTACTCTTGTTGTAGGAAGTTACATCTATAAAACAAAAAATGATAAAAATCACATATTACAATTATACTTTGATGAGTCATGAATTTGCTGGCTATGATATCATTGTCATGATATCATAGCAGCCGCGATATCGCATATGCGATATCGTGGCCTACCATAACATCTATAAATAAGATGCGGCTTTCCTTATTTTAGGTAATTAGACTTAGACCCTTAGCCAAACTATAGCAGTTTTACCATTCTAGAGTTAGAATAATTTCCATGTGCCCATAGTAGGAGTCTTAAAGTGAATGGATCTTTATTCGAGCAAATTGTACCTGAGCACACATTTGTGTACAGTAATAAAGACGAACATTCTGATAAACCTTACAGCATGTGGAATAAGCTAAATAGGATTTATTTATTATTAAATGTTTAAATTCTTTCCTAGATAATTAATCTCTCCCAACCCTTGACTCTCCTAGTTAAGTGCATTCAGTAATGCTTGGTAACCCAGTAATGAGTAGCATTTGGTAATCCTAGTAGCATTGCACTGGTTCAAGGTGTGTACAGCAAGTGGGAATAGATACTGGTGCTAGGAAAATTAGAAGTTAGTTTGTGAATAGTTAATGAAAGTTAGTCACTTAGTCCTCTCAACCCTTTTCTCCTAGTGCATGCCCACAGTGTGATGATTGTAATTATACAACATCCTTATTCAAGTGTGACGTACTTGGACATGCACATGATAGGAAATAAGAATCGAGATTACTTCATCATTGTAGCATCCACTTAGCTTAATTATATATTTAATTATTATTTTTATTTACTACTTCCTTAGTTAACATATCTCACCCTTAAACTCCTAGTAACGTGGAATGAGTACGACTTAATCATGAGCATTCAAGTGTGACTACTTGGTAACCCAGTAGCGTACTTAGACCATGCACTTGGTAATCCTAGTGGTAGTCATGCACGAGGTCCAAGATGTATACGGATGATTAAGGAATGGATGCTCATTGTACTTAGGCTAGTTAGATTCTCAACTCTCTCCTAGTTTAGTTAATATTATTTTCCATTAGCCCCAGGAGTAGCAATAGTATAGGAACACATCATACACCTCACTCTGGACTAAACCATACATGACAAAGCTAATACTAGTGTAGGTGGAAAGACAACAAACTGTGACCTACGAGTAACTGTTTAGATACCACAACTAGCCCATCTATGGAGTTCGACCGAATCGTGCATGAAACACTTGTATTCGTATGGTTGAGTGTAGGGGTACCTCATCACTCATCATTGGCATCATTTCTGGGGACGATGCTAGTTATCTAGATTAGTTATATCATATAAGGTTGCTATATAGGAATTAATGATATATCTTTTAGGAGGAAATAATTACAAAAAGTCACATATAAACTCACACACAATTTCACAATCATGTATCTCTCACAAGACTATGATTCCACAACCACTAATGAGGCAATTCATTGGAGAACCAACAGAATTGATGATGAAGATGAAGTCTGGAGTACTCAACATTATGCAGGAGTCCCCTACATTTATGAACACCCCAATGATACTCAAAGACTCTCGTCATCCAACTCTAACACCTCTAGTGAGGATGAGACATCCCATAGAACGAGGAGGCCCAAAAGGCCTAGGACCTTCTTGATAACTAACAAGAACTTACTTGGGGATGATTGGAAGACTTACAAGAGTCATAACAAGTTTTACAGTTCCTTCTCTTCCTCTACTCCTTCAATGTTAGATTGTGACACGAATGACTATCTTTCAAGGGATCGACGTAGAACTAAAAATTGAACTCATAAAGAAAATCAAGAACATCAACATGAACAAGGGCAACATCATTCCAACTCAAAAAATCACAACCTACTTAGTGATGATGAACCCATGCTAACCACTAGGAGCCTAACGCAAATACAAGAGGCTGTTCAAATCTCCCGTAGGCATCGTAAACCCAAGCTTGACTTAAACAACTTTTCCAATTTTTCAGGAGACTATGACTTAGATCTGCAACAACATTTACAAGCCTTCTATGATGCCTGTACATGGAAGAACATTGATAATGGTTGGTAAAAACTCAAGCTCTTTACTATGACACTCGTTGTCGAAGAAAAAGTATGGTATAGATTGTTAAAACCAAATTCAATACGACATTGGCCAACAATGGTAGAACTCTTTAGCGAAAGATATCAAACCTCTGTGAGAGTGTCAGCCTTGAGGAAACAAATCCAAGAGTGGAAACAAGCACAACATGAACCCTTAGACATGGCCTTAGAAAGATATTATGCACTGTTAAAAAATTGGCTAGGCCATGAGTTCTCTGAAGAAAGGCTAATGTACCATATCATTGACGAGCTTCGTGATAAAACAAGAGAGACCTTAGGAATGTATGCCTAGGGTCAACTATATGAACTACAGACCCATTAAGTCCAATAGCTTATTAAGCGGGTAGCAAAAGAAGAAGGAGAAATGGCTAGATGGGAGAGTGTTGAAAAACATTAATAGGACCAAAATCTCAACTTAAAAAAGGTCCATGATCATAAAAAGGAGAAATCAACCTATCACAAGGGGAAAGAACCATCTTTTTCAGTACAACAATCATTGGAGGAAGTTGAGGCAAAGATTAATAAGATGTTGGAATGGATGCATGAAAAGTGTGGAGAATATATCAATATTATTGGAGATAGAGTTTTGACAACCTGAGAAGCAGGATAAAATATCATTAGACATTTAGAAAGAAGGAATGAAGAAACTAAGAGCTCAACTGCTGATCATACATACAAATGCAACATTTGCCTATACGATCATCCCAAGGGTCAATGCCCAATCTTGTTAGATTTATATGAGCATTGGGAAAGCACATTACATCTAGAGTTGATACAGAGATACTGTGTTCAATCACAGTGGTAACAATTCCAGTCGTGGGGGAAACCATCCCTAAACTGGAGACACCCTTTGTATTATCCGAATCCAAAAGCTTATCTTGTTCAACATCCTGTTTATCCAATTGGGTGAACATTCTCTATCTCACCGCATTATTATTCTCCTCAATACTATTAGCCCATGCTTTCAACACAAACACCACCTTGTCAACCTTACACTTCTCCTACATTTTAGCATTCTCATACTTTCCCTCATTCTACATTGCCACAAACTATTCTTGAAGTGTCTGCACCATGGCAACAACCCACGAATGTTACTTGTGCTACTACTGTCAATAGCAATGAGAGACCTCAGCAACATTGAAGGCATCCCTTCTTTAGAAATGATCCTAGGAAGGGACAACACAAAAGGCCACTACTTCCTCCAACTTAGCACAAGCCCAAAACTGTGGTGCATCCTTCTCTTCGAACCCAACGCTTCGTGTTACTTCATCAAGGACACCAATTAACACTCCAACAACCATATGGCCTAATGAATACAGCCATGGAGAGTGACATCCTGATCCTTGCATACCATCTTATAGTCACAAGTACCATAGTGGGTCAACTCCTTATCAATTAACCACATCTTATAACTTGTCCAACTATGTCAACTCTAATCAAGTGTGTGAACCCCAATGGGGTAAGTATGACAAGGTCCCAATATTTCCAACATGCAAGGATCCTAACCTTATATTTATTAATTCTAGCAATGCTTAACCGTTTTGCTATGAGGGGTATCTTCCATTCTAACAACACAAAATTAATAAATATTTTTCTATTTCTTTAATTTTTCAACTTTTTGTTTTCCAGGTTTTCACCTTTTAATTTATTGTTTTATCTTTTTGTCTTTTAAGTTTTTTTTTACACATTTTTGTTTTACAAATTCCTTTAACTTTTCTTGTTTTTGTTTTGCAACATCATTTATAATCTTTCATTTCTTTGTGTGTTGTTTATTTTATTAAGTTCATCACCTAATAAGTGCTCCTGATGGTGGTATGAACTATATTCCATTGATTTCTAATGTTTGGTTTTTACCTTTGAGTTATAATGTTGATACTAAGGTATGGTCCTTTTGATATAACAGGCAATGAGTCCATGTCATCCATGCATCCATGAATTTCTATAGTATCTCTTGGCTTGGAACTGTACAATTCCTTTCTTCAAAAAAATAATAGAACTATCAACGAATCAGTGACTGGGCATTTCTCAAACTAAGGAAAGACTCAAGAATTGAAAAGGGTGTGACTTCAAGGGGACTTGATGCATTTGTGTTGGCCATTCTCTTGGGTGCTTGGATGTTTTCTTCTTGAGTTTTCCTTACCATTCTAACGTTGCTCCATTATAAGGAAGCTGAGCTAATAAAAATAATAAGTATGTGCATGGTGTGGTTCTCACACACACAAAAAAAAAAAAGAGAAAAGAAAAAAAAAAGAGCGAGAATTCAAAGCACACCCCTTAGACAAAATAATCACCTGGGCTACAAGCACTGGTTATGGAACTAAATAAACATGTTCCCTCTAACTAAGACCCTTTCTTGCTTCCTACTTTCTCCTTTTTTGTTTTGTCAGAATGGTAGTGACTTTTTGGCAGAAGCATTCTTGTTACTTCAAGTGGATGGATTAGCCAAATGTATTAATGTGAAGTTACTAGATGTGGATTTTTTGAGGTTGGATTTGGAATGAGATCTACTAAGTCACATTAACCAGTAATACATAAGGGGCTATACACCACTTTGTTCTTGAGACTCCATTCCATTCTCTTCTTTCCATCATTCTTTCTCCATTTTTCACCTCATTGCTGGTTGTATTAGTAGTCTATATTTTGGTTGATGCATTGTTTTCTTTTTGGTAAACTTTTGTGGTTAAGACTTTAACTTTTGCTTCCAAATAACATTTCTAGAGCCTACAGACTCTTTGACTGTGGGAATGTCAAGGCATTAAGGGCATGAGCCTGCTTTGGGGAGGATCCACTCACATTCCTATCTGGTGCATCAATTAATTTCTTTCCCTTAAACATTTTCACAATCAACATTTATTTTGTTCATTTCCACCTTTTACATCCATTTCACCGGTGTTGCCGTTGTTTCTTTTTCTTTTTCTTTCTTATTCCTTATCTTTTCCATTCTATCACTACCAGAGGTTTGCTCTTAGTCATGGGGGTTCTGGTCTGATTTTTTTGATATTCTCCTAACCCCTACACCTTGGGTAGTCACCAGTATTATATCTCTAGAATCTGCATAAACCATATCACAACTCAACCAATGGACCTTACACTAAGGTGAGGTATTAACTGCATTGTGATTCATTTACCCTTGCTAATACAAGATTGTCTTGTGTGTGCAGATGAAAATCATACACCAACAGATTCGATCTAGAGGGAACACTTGGAATGGACTAGTGCTAAAGTAGTTGTGCAAGGAACAAGATTGATGGTGCGCTTATGGATGGACAATTAAAGGTGCAATCTTGGTGTTGTTAGCAACAAACTTCTTCTTTTCTCTCTCTCTCTCTCTCTCTCTCTCTCTCTCTCTCTCTCTCTCTCTCTCTCTCTATCTATCTTCTCTCTCAGCTACCAAATAAGGGTTGATGTCAAATGTGTATTGTGTTCGCTCTTGTGGTCATGAACATTAATATTTTCATGTATTGTAATGATGATCTGTTCACATGTCATCCGATTTACCATTAGTGTCATTCTAGTCAATAGTCCCATGCCTATCCACTGTGTAATCAATGGAGCTTGTTCTCTTTGTAACTCGAAGATGAGTTTTCATTTGGTCGTGGGGGTATGATGAGTCATGAATTTGTTGGATGTGATATCCCTGCTGTGATATCACAGCCATAATATCGTAGTAGTCGCAATATCGCAGTAGTCGCGATATCGTGTATGCGATATTGCGGCCTACCATAACATCTATAAATAAGATGCGGCTTTCCCTATTTTAGGCACTTAGACTTAGACCCTTAGCCAAGCTATAGTAGTTTTACCATTCTAGAATTAGAATAATTTCCATGTGCCCGTAGTAGGAGTCTTAAAGTGAATGGACCTTTATTCGAGAAAATTGTACCTGAGCACACATTTGTGTATGGCAATAAAGGCAAACTTTCTGATAAACCTTGTACCATGTGGACTAAGCTAAATAGGATTTAATTATTGTTAAATGTTTAAATGCTTTCCTAGATAATTAATCTCTCTCAACCCTTGACTCTTCTAGTTAAGTGCATTCAGTATGACCACTTCGAGCCCATGTGTAATGCTTGGTAACCTAGTAATGAGTAGCGTTTGGTAATCCCAGCAGCATTGCACTAGTTCAAGGTGTGTACAACAAGTGGGAACAAATACTAGTGCTAGGATGATTAGAACTTAGTTCATGAATAGTTAATGAAAGTTAGTCACTTAGTCCTCTCAACCCTTTTCTCCTAGTGCATGCCCATAATGTGATGATTGTAATTGTACGGCATCCTTATTCAAGTGTTACGTACTTGGACATGCACATGAATAGCAATAAGGATTGAGATTACTTCATCATTGTAGCATCCACTTAGCTTAATTATGTATTTAATTGTTATTGTTATTTACTGCTTTCTTAGTTAGCATCTCTCACCCTTAAAATCCTAGTAACGTGGAATGAGTACGACTTAATCACGAGCATTCAAGTGTGACTACTTGGTAACCCAGTAGCTACTTAGGCCATGCACTTGGTAATCCCAATGGTAGTCGTGCACGAGGTCCAAGATGTGTACGGATGATTAAGGAATGGATGCTCATCACACTTAGGCTAGTTAGATTCTCAACTCTCTCCTAGTTTAGTTAATATTATTTTCCATTAGCCCCAGGAGTAGCAATAGTATAGGAACACATCATACACCTTACTATAGACTAAATCATATGTGACAAAGCTAATACTAGTCTAGGTGGGAAGATAGTGAACTACAACCTATGAGTAATTGTCTAGATACCACAACTAACCCATCTGCAGAGTTCAACTGGATTGTGCATGAAACGCTAGTATCCGTATGGTTGAGTGTAGGGGTACCTCACCACTCATCACACTTAAACCATACCCTTGAACTTCAGAAGTGTAGTTGGGAAGAAAATGAACATTCTTAATGCCCATTTCACTTTCTAGAAGAGATATTATATTAGATCACACATAATTCCTTAGAGATTCATATGGTTGGGCATAGGGGTACCTTGCCACTCATCACCATCTGTGATGCCTTGCTGTGACCTCGATGTTGTCTCCTCCAAGCTAGAATAGATGCTTTCTTACCCTTCTTTGGTGAAGCCTACAATTGTGCCACCATTGCCTTTGTTGCCACACTATCTTCATAACTACCATTTGTGATGGCTCCGCCTAAGCCATAGGTGTCATTTTGGATCATGGCTTGACCTAGAAAAGATACATCATGAATTTCCTAGCTATTATGGATCGATTTGATAGATTCTTCAATTCCATCCTTGTTGCAGAGTTTCTTCATCAATAAATTTATGTGTTCTAAACTTGAGTTTGGGCTTAAAATTTTACCAATTTTCATATATTCATTGTTCATTTCTTTTCCTTTTGATGGGTGTTGTTAAATAAGAAATATTTCTTAGGGTTTTAAGATGCATTTTGGTGTTGATAATTTGAATTTTTGTTGTTCATTTTCAAATCCTTGATGATGGCCCAATAGTTTTTAAAATATTTATGAATTTGTGAAGCTTTGTTAAGCTTTGCATGCTCGTGTACTAAAACTTTTGTTGCTAATGTGATGGACAACAAATAATTAGAATTTTTGTGCAAATAATGGTATTTTATCATATCCAACATTTGATGTTTTGCAACTCTATGAAATATCTCTTGTTGCTCTATACCTAGCAGGTTTCAAAATATCCTTAAACAAGGTTGAATAATTATAGTTGCATCCGCTATGTTTCACTTGAATGAACAACTATAATACTATTATTTTTCTTCTTTCAAAAATTTTAATTAATGACAACTGAAACCAAGCTCCATGGTTGTAAAATAATAGACACCCTACTTGTTCATAAGCACACTTCCATTCTATAGAGAAAGTATCTAATCTTTTGTCTCTTTTCCAATTACACGCTATCTTGATTTCACTAATAACATTTGGATCTCATAAAACCCAAACATTAATTTAAAAATTCTATTTATAGGATGGCTTAAATGTATCAACAAGATCATCCTTTGGAAAAATGCTTCTCAGAAGAACACTTAGCTCAAATAAAAGAAAATTATTTTTCTTGAAGCTTGCTAGAACCAGAAAATGCAATGCTTAATGAAAGTTTTCCCTTGATGGGGCTAAATACATAAGATTCATAGCCATGAGGAAAATAAGAATCGAGCAAGCAAGGGCCAAAAAGGAGCTACAACAATAGCAACTACAAGAGAAATAGAAATTAAAAGAGCTACAATAGCAATAGCTTTTGGAGCAACAAAAATCAAAGAAGCTAAAATAATAATAATAGTAGTAGAAGGAAGGAGAAAGCTCATCCTTGGCCATGACTATCCTAAATTTCCCATTAGAATACTTAATGAGAGGGAAAGCTCAATCCTTCAAAGTGAGAGAACGAAGGATGCATCATCCTTAATCAAAAGCTATGCAAAGAATTGAAAATGAAAGGCAGTATCATCTTTCGGTATAAGGAGGATGATCTACAAACTTGAAAGCAAAAGCTCATAATGTCTCATCAAGATATGTCAGAGACTATAGCTATTCTGATTAAGGATATGAAACAAATAACTAATAATTAGATAGCTAAGCTTAAAGAATTTCTTATGAATAAAGAACATGAGACATTGAAGCTATGAGATGAATTGAAGAGCTCTAGAGAGAAAAATGAATAGCTAAAAGCAATGATAACTATCAAGAAATCATTACTAGAAAATAAGGAGCAAGAAACAGCTCAAATGGAGGAAACATTAGCAATCACAAGTTTAAAAATAGAATGGGCCAAGAAAGGAAAAGCTACAAATTATTCTTACTTAGCTCTACCAGACTTCAAAGATGTAATTACTAAAGTAAGCTACAATAAAGAATGCATATGAGAAAACAAAGAAGAAAATATTGAAATCAAAAGAAAACAAACTATTTTTGTGGAAATGGAAAGAAGAACCCAAAGCTATATCACCTAGCCAGAGCAAAAACAGAAGTATTGCCACCATACATACAAAGGCTCTTTGACATGATGATGATGATAGTTATAGGAATTATGGATGAAACTATTAAGAAGAAGCTTGATTTGGAATAGGCTTTTTCTAGTGCAAGAGTTTTGCTAACCAAAATAACTAATTCAATAATGGAATTAGATTTAGGTAGGTTAGGAGCTAAAGATGTTCTCAAAGAACTTAATAGCTGATGAGACGCGACTTGCACTGGGCCGCGATATCACGTACGCGATATCGCGGCTGCCACGATATCACGTCTTACCCTGTGATATCGCGTACGCGATATC
>MNCI01022141.1:18225-54365 GCA_015680685.1 Gnetum montanum | reverse complement strand
ACAAGCACTGGTTATGGAACCAAAGTGTTCCCTCTAACTAAGGTCCTTCTCGCTTCCCATTCTCTTCTTTGTTTCTTCGGAATGGTGGTGGCTTCGAAGATGCATCCTTGTTACCCAAGTGGATGATTTAACCAACTGCATTGATGCGAAGTCACTGGAAGTGGTTGGGTTGAGGCCAGAGTTGGAATGAGATTCGCCAAGTCACATTAATCATGTCACACACAAGGGGCTGTACACCACCTTGTTCTTGGGATTCCATTCCACTTCTCTTCTTTCCATCCTTCTCTCCATTATTCACCTCATTGCCAGTTGTATCATTGTACATACTTTGGTTGATGCTTTGTTTTCTTTTTGTAAATTCTTCCGGTTAAGACTTTAACTCTTGCTTCCAAAGCACATTCCCAGAGCCCACGGACTCTTTGAATGTGGGATTGTCAGGGCATTAAGGGCATGAGCCTGCTTTGGGGAGGACCCACTGACATTCCTATTTGGAACTTTAGTTAACTTCTTTTCCTTAACGTTTTGCAATTAATTAACATTTTTGTTCATTTCCATCATGACATCCTTTCTATCGATGCCATAGTTGTCCCTTTTTACCTATCATTCCTATTCCTTTTCTCTCTCCATTCTAACGCTACCAGAGGTTCGCGATTAGTCATGGGGGTACGGGGCCTAATTTTTTCGATATTTATCCTAAGCCTCGGATTTTTTTGTTTTTCTTCCTAACCCCTATGCCTTCGGTAGTCGTCATCTACATTTTCCCAGATCCATATTAGCCATACCACAACGTAGCCAGTAAACCTACACCGAAGCAAGGTATGCTGTACTTAATGATTCAATTACCCTTGCTAATATATGATTGTGTTGTGGGTGCAGATGGCCATCATACAACAACGGAATGGATCTGGAGCAGACACTTGGAATGGAGCAGCGCTGAAGCAACATGCAAGGACTAGAATTGATAATGCGCTTACAGATGGACAACGAAAGGCGCAATCTAGACATTGGCAGCAACAAGACTCTTCTCTCTTCTTCTCTTCTATTCTCTCTCCTCTTTTCTCTCAGCTGCCGACTGTGGCCTGATGTCATTGTAATAAGGTGTTCACCCTTGTTGTCATGAACACCAGTTTTTGTCAAGTCTTGTAATAAAGACTGTTTTCACATGTCATCTCATTAGTTCCATTTCCCCTAATAATCCCATACCTACCTGATATCATTGTAAGGAACTCGAGGATGAGTTTTCATTCAGTCAGGGGGGTATGATGAGACGCGACTTGCACTGGGCCGCGATATCGCATCTTACCCTGCGATATCGCGTCCCGCCGCCATATCTATAAATAAGAGGCGGTACTCCCTGCATTTCCCAATCCTGGCTAGTGTAGCGAAGCTCTGGCAGATTGATCACTCCAGAGTTAGAATTTTTCCCCATGTGCCCGCAGTAGGAGTCCTAGAGTGAACAGCTCTTTATTCGAGCAACTTGTAAACCTGAACCCAAGTTGTGTACGACAATAAAGACGAACTTGATTGGATGATCCTTGCAGAACGTGGTTTCATTTACTGCTTTCCTAGTGCATTCAAGTACGACTTGATTAGGAGCATTTACGGACGTGTACGGCTAGTCAAGGAATCGGCTGCTTATCACACATAGGCAAAATAGGTGCCTCAGTATGACCACTTCGAGCACTTGCGTTACATGTGGTGATCCCAGTAACGATTAGCGTTTGGTAAGCCACAGTTGCATAGTTCAGGGTGTGTCCGGCAAGTGGGAACGGATTCTGACGCTAGTTAATTTAGACTTAGATCAGTAGTTAGAGTTAGCTTAGTTTCTCAACCCTTTCTCCTGGTAGCATAGTAGATAAGCCGAAAATACCAAAAAAATCACATACCTCAGACTTGCTTAACCATACACCATGACACATACAAGCAAGCCTAGGAAGACAACGAACGATTAACCCCAAGTGTTTCTTGTGGCGTTAAGGCATTTAGTTTGCGGAGTTCGACCGGATCGCGCGTACACACTCGTATTCGTATGGTGGAGTGTAGGGGTACCTCGCCACTCATCAATAGCGTTGAATCAAATACAATGAATCAAGCCATTAAAGTTCTTCTCAATCATGGGAAATTAACATAATAGTTATTAGTGGATGGATTCCAAATTTAGAAAATGAGAAGAATTTTTCTAGAGGCTAAACATTTATCTAATGGTTTACAGCTATGTTAGGAGAATGTGAGGCAACTGTAGCTTTAAACTCTTGTAATGATTGTAATTGCTAGAGGTTGCTATATAAAGCTTAGAGTAGATTTGTTTAAGGATTATCTTGGAGAGAGAAAAGCTAGGAGAAATGAATTCTTGAAAAAGTTTTTGTACAATGACATTCTAAGCTCAAATTTGATTTAGCTCATTTACTTCTATTCAGTGAGTTATTTTTAATTTTTTGCTTTATCATAGTTTCTTAGCTAGTAGTCAAGATCATAGTGTATCTTGCAGCTCATTTCTTGAATTGTTTAATTGCTTGTCTAAGCCAAGGGTTTAGTAATTTTTCATATTATTAACTAATTCAAACAACTTTCCTTTCTAAATTGTTTACTCATGTCAATAGTAGCTTATCTTAATATTTAAGATTTTATGCAATTTTATTGTTATACTTCTCAAAATCCATTGAATCTTACTTTGTTTCCATTTTTTTCATTGACTTTTTTCTCTAGGGAAGATTGGTAATAGATCTGTTAAATTCCACTTGAACATTAGATGAAAGAACGATTAGTACAAGTAGCATATGATCAAGATTATGTAGACTAAGTTGCTCTGATATAGTTAGAAATTTGTTTGCTTGTAAAATAGAGTAAAAAGGGATTGTATCTTTTAAGAAAAGTACAATTTGTTGTTAATCTCCCAAAATAGAATATTGTGAAATTTATACTAAATGTTAGTTCAAAACACATAGTTCATTACAACCACTAAGTTCATTTGGAGGTATTTGCACCTTGGTGTTTCCATAAACTAGCAAACATCTAAACTCAAGTTTTTGAAAGAACTCTCAACCTTGTGATTCTCATTGCAAGGAGGAGATTGTTGGCATGTCTCTGCCATTAAATGGAGTAGGCTTTATAAGGTTATAATGCTAATCTTGTAACTGATATTCACTATGATTTAAATATTGCTAATATTTGATTGGAAAGACTTTCAAGTAGTGCTGGGTGATTTCAGATTAGCAAAATTAAATGGTAGTAGGAAGACACATATTACAACTCAAATTGGTGGAATCATAGGTCATTTTGCTCTTAAATGTTTATTAAATGAAAGATCATCAAAAAAGATAGATGTTTATAAGCTTGTCATTGGGCTATGTGCAATAAATCTTTCCCATATCAAAGAAGAAATGCTTGAGGGTGATAGACTGGAAGGACAATGGCAGAGAAACACAAGAATGATCAAAGAGCTTATAACCGTGGAGTTGGGTGGAGAAGACTCTCCTCATAACCATGGACGATGCAGACTTGGATGAGGCAGCAGTAATTACGATCAGGTCGTGGAAAAAGCCATAGCTTTGGTTCGTTAACAAATTGTGGGCAACTTATCCAAACCTAGGGTTATGCGCGGTTCACAGGTTTTCCACCATGATGGGTCATGACTGTATCAATTTGTTTTTCCTGAAACCTTGCAACTGTTTAGTCACCAACCATAGACGTCATTCATCACAGCCCACTCCAGCGGGATTGACGTCGTTTTTGTTGCTGTCCCATACATGAACCTGCCTGGCTTCACTGCAATAAAGATGCTGAGCAAGAAGAAGAAAGCATGAATTTGGACAACAACGTGTTCAGCAATTCAGGAAAAAGATTAATGCAGATTGTTCAGCAGAGAAGAGGTTTAGGCCTGATACGCATTTTCATCACCATGAATATTAATATGAATGTGATGCAAATATTTTCTTCTCCATCTCTTTCAACTTCCATTGTTCCACAACTACTATCACCTCTATCGTCATGCTCACAACATTCGCAAGATTATTCATCTGAAAGGGAGATACAACCGCAGTTGCATATCTCCATAACTGGCTCCATCACCATCGGTGAGGCCCTGCAAGTGACGGCCAATGCAAGAATCTCAGACTGCATGGGCAACTCTAAAATTAGGCAACTCTAAAATTTGTCACCAAAACCGCTTTTGTAAGCTTAATTTTCTTGGAGCAGCCCCAAGGTTTTCCTCTGACACGGACGCCGAATTTGCATGAGCTGCTGGGCATGCCGAATTTGTAGGCTGAAATTTTAATTATGTCCAACGATGGTAAGCGACGATAATATGGGCGTGCTGGTCAGCAGCCGTGGCACCATGCTCCAATCCTTAAGTTTGAAGTTTGACACGTCGTGCTTGGCATTCTCAACGCGTGGCCTTTTGCACCTCGCCCACCTTTGCAGGTTGTTCGAAACTTTGTTTTCAGATGAGAGTGTGATAGCAGATGAAGGTGGCGAATGGTTACATGAATTTGCCTTCAGTAACTCTTCATTGGAGGTTTAAAATTTCTACGCCTAAAAAATGTTAGTATTGCTCATCTTCATTTAATTAAAAAAAATGTGCTTGTTTAACATCATTGAATATAAATTATCATGATTTTCTCCATCTAAGTGAAATATTCAAGAACAGTAAGTCGTTGCAGGAGTTTGGTGACGGTCCATTTAGTGGAGCAAATGTTTCATATCCTAGCAAGTATGAAAAAGTCAAACTTCCACCAAATGTGGTATCATTGTCGGGATTGAATGACGAGAGTAAAGGTGGATTATATATTAAAAAATATCTTTGGTCGAGATGCCAATACGGTTGGCGATGGGGGAGGGGGTAGTGTATTTTGTTGCCTTCCATGTCACGAGTCATATAAGATCCCATGATGGAGAAAAATGTGATAAAAAAATGGGATCGAATAATGTATAATCATTTTGATTTTGGTTTTCAATATGAATATTAATTCTCAATTAATCAATTTGAGATTTTATTAATTTATAAAATATATAAGATTTTCTCTGCCAAATAATAGATATATATTATAAATATATAGCTAAACTAGTATTATTAAAAAAAGGGAATTTATGAGACAAAATTGAACTACCTTGCCAAAAAAGGACACTTGGCAATTATGGTTATAACTACATGGTGGTTATAACTAATTATCATTAATTTATATGATGGTTATAACCAATGTCTATAATGTTTGTAACTTACTTCCATTTCTCATGCTAATTGTAACTACCTTGAAGTCACTATAAAAAGGCTTCAAGGGTAGAATTCAAGAGGAATTGGTGGAAGATCAAGAAGAAGAGTTTGAAGTTTGTAAGATAATTTGCTAATTTATCAATTCAGCTATTTTTTTTTAATCATATGAGTTCATTTCTTTCTATTTTGTTTTAGTTGATTAGCTAATAGTTTAGATAGTATTGTGCTTGACATTTAATTTTGGGATTTTTCCATGTTTCCTTTATAGCTCTATTTTTGCGCAATATTAGACTTCTATTAAAGTTTGCCAAATAAGAGCTTATGTTGTATTAGAAAAGCATTTTGAGCAATTTAATAGTAATGTCTTATACAAATTGGTTGTTTGAGTTTAGGGAATCTAGACAATCTTTGATACTTTGAGATGATTGAAATAGTTTCCTTATTTATAAAGTTTATTACCTTAATATTACAATCTTGAAATAGTTAAATTTTTTTTGAAAGTTTTGTTTGCAATTCTTGACCAATATTTAAATAGATAAATAGAAGCTTGTACTTTATTGTTTACAAAGCATTTTGATAGTTAAATTAAAGTGTCTTTTATGAAATTGCTTCTTGAGCTTAGAAGGTTTGGATAATTCATAATAGATTGAATTTAAATAGGTTGATTGTGAAGTGTTTCCTCATGTTAATTTATTTTTCTTAAATGTTTGAGATTCCACACAAATTTGCTTTCTTTTCTTTTCTCTTTAAAACACATTGAATCTCACTCTATTTCTAGTTTTTCTTGTGGAACTTTCTCTTTGGATGAAATTAGGAGTAGTTGGCAAAATTATACTCAAATGTTTTTTTTTGTGAAATTTTATTTGTTAAAAGTAATGTACTATAGGGACTATATATACTAAGTGATTTGACAAAATAGGAACCTTCAACAACTTATAATATTTGACAAAATTAGCTGAATTTTTGTTATATTAGCTAGTTACAGTTTCATACACAAATCTCCCCATTTCAACATTCACAACAGCAAACACATACTCACGTTTAGTTTGTTTCATAACCAATAAGTCTATTTAAAGGTATCTAGGGCTTGGTGTTGCTAAAGACTAGCAAGCACCTAAACCCTATTTGAAGAACACCTTTGTTTTCCTTGACCCCAAAGTCATGAGACTAGAGGCCAAATGTTGGTGATCCCAAACAATCGCCACTAGAGATAAATGTTGGTGTTAAATAGAAATTTTCCCACCATTATTTTTTTTGTAGCTAGGAAAGGATCAAAGAAACACTAATAAAAGAATTAAAAAAAAAAACAAAGAAACTACAAAACATAAAAGAAGCTAATAAACATAAATTGCAAATGAAGCAAAAATGACAAATATTAGAAGCATCATGAAGCACTTTAAAGAAATTTCACCCCTCATCAACATGCTTTTGATGGTAAATGCATGTTAAAAATAAGAATGATAATAGATAATTCATAGGAAGAACTTGATCCTTTCTAAAAGAAAATAGTAGTTACATGTTGAAAAATAAAAAATGACAACCTTCACATTTGTAGGTATGAGGGTGGGCTAACAATCTGAAAAACAAAAAGTATGAATATCAGAATTGAATCTACTAGAACATAAAAAATCTCTGTAGTTTGAAAATTTCATCAACAGATGATAGGTTTGGGGATCTTGTTACTGAAGCTATAAGAGTTGAAGAGCATCCTCACAATTAAGGAGTTATTAAAAAAACTAAAATCCATAATGAAAATGAGAAAGTTCCTACTGATTCTATAAAAGATTCCTTAAATAGCCTAGAGGATAGCAACTACATGTGAAGCAGAAACTTTGGGTAGCATCATTTGATTAGTTAGTTATTCTTTATCATGATTGGTGAGTACACATTTTAGTCCAAAAAATTTTGAACATCAATGAACTATGTTTTTCTGATGAAGCAAGAGGTAGATTAGCTGATAGAAGTAGTAAGAGAAATAGTAGTAATGACAGAATTAGTACTATTGCTTTCGAATCTAAAACTCAAGAAAACTCATAGGTGCTCAACAAAAAGACCTTAGTTGAGCATGAAGTTTAGAACTTGAAATGTTATAAACTTCATCTTCAACTAGCAATTGCAAAGAAAGAAAATTTTTGAGTTAAAATGTTTTTGGAGATCTTGTGTCGTAAGTAAAGAAAATTGATAGAGACAGAAAAAAAGTAAAGAAACTACAAAACATAGAAAAAGCAACTAAACATAAACTACAAATGAGGCAAAAATGACAAGCATTAGAAACAACACAAAGTACTTTTATGGAATTTCACCCTTCATCAACATGCCTTTGATGTTAGTTGCATGCTAAAAAATAAGATGTTAGCAGATGATTTATAAAAAGAACTTGGTCCTTTTTGTAAGAAAATAGTGAACACATGTTTGAAACAACAAAATTAGTGAGTACATGTTTGAAAGAAAAAAAATAGTGGATATATGTTTGAAAGAAAAAAAATAGTAGGCACATGTTTGAAAGAAAAAAAAATGGTGAGCACATATTTGCAAAATGAAAAAAAAAAATTGTTGGCACATGTTCAAAAGAAAAAAAAATAGTGGATACATGTTTAAAAAAAATAGTTCGAAATAAAAAAATAGTTGACACATGTTCAAAAGAAAAATAATAATAAGCACATGTTTGAAACAAAAAAAATAGACACATGGGCACATGTTCAAAATTTTAAAAACTATGAACACATGTTCGAAAGAAAAAATAGTGGGCACATATTTCAAAGACAGGAAAATAGTGGACACATGTTGAAAAGAAAAAAAAAATTAAAAAGTAGTAGGCACATATTTGAAGAAAAAAAATCAACGAGCACATATTCGAAAGAAAAAAGATCTCATGCATCTAAGAAAGATCAGAAAGTGACAAAAAAAGAAAAGACTAGAAGTGCAAGAACAAAGCTAAAAATTCTACACTAAGTAGAAAAGTAGTAAAACAGAAAGTTAAAAACTAACTTTGTTGATTGTAATAACACAAAACCTTTTTGGGAAATTTGACACCTTGTCAATGTGTTTTACAATCATGTAAGGCTGTAGAGTTAAGAATATGGAGCAGGTATCAAGAATAAATAGAAGAGGAGGGTCCCAACTTGCTAAAAAAAACATGGTTATCATATTTTGGTAAATAAAAAAATGGTTATCATGTGCTAGGAAATAAAAAAACCATGGTTATCATATTTTGGCAAATAAAAAAAAACATGATAATAAAGTTTGTTTGGAAAGTTGAGATCCTTTTCGTCTATTTATTCTCAACATCTATTTACTTATTCTATTGCATGATTGTAAAACATAATGATGAAGGGTAAAACTTCCCAAAAACATTTTGTGTTATTGCAATGAACATAGTTAGTTTTTATCTTGTTACTTTATCACTTTTCTACTTAGAGTAGAATTTGTAGCTTTATTCCTGTAGTTCTAGTCTTTTCTTTTTTGTGACTTTCTGATCTTTCTTAGATATATGAAATCTTTTCATAAACATGAAAAAATTTATGTTTTTCTTGGTTTCCTGAAAAGATGAATCTTACTATTCTAAATGTTCTTCTCATTCCCCTATTTTTGTAGCTACCTCCTACTTTTGAATAAGAGACAACTACATAACTAAGTGTAAATTCTTTCAATCATCATCATGCTTTATTGATTACTGATGAGTGGCGAGGTACCCATACACTCAGCCATATGAATACGAGCATCTCACGCGTGATCTGATCGAACTCTAAGGACTAAGTGCCTACGTGCCCTAATGAAACACTTAAGGTTAATCAATCGATGTCTTCCCAAACTTACTTGTATTGTCACGGTTGTATGGTTAAGTAAGCTTGAGGTACATGATTTTTATGTCTTTTATCTTTTTAATGTCCTATGTTAATGGGGAAGGTGAAGAGAAATAATTGACTAACTTTCATTAACTATTCACTAACTAAGTTCTAATCATCCTAGCACCAGTATCCATTTCCACTTGCTGCACACACCCTGAACTAGTGCAACGCTACTGAGATTACCAAACACTACTCGTTACTAGGTTACCAAGTGTTACACATGTGCTCGAAGCAGTTGTACTGAGTTCACTTAACTAGGAGAGTCAATGATTGAGAGAGATTAATTATCTAGGAAAGCATTTAAACATTTAACAATAATTAAATCCTATTTAGCTTAGTCCACATGATACAAGGTTTATCAGAAAGTTCATCTTTATTGCCGTACACAAATATGTGCTTAGGTACAATTTGCTCGAATAAAGATCCGTTCACTTTAAGACTCCTACTGTGGGCACATAGAAATTATTCTAAGTCTAGAATGGTAAAACTACTATAGTTTGGCTAAGGGTCTAAGTATAGATGCCTAAAATAAGGAAAGCCACGTCTTATTTATCGACATTGTGGTGGGCTGCGATATCGTGGATGCTGTATCGTGTACGTGATATTGCGTACGCGATATCGCAGCTCATCATACCCCCATGACTGAATGAAAACTCATCCTCGAGTTCCTTACAAAATATTGGAAAGGTATGGGATTATTGACTTGAATGATACTGATGGTGAATGGGGTGTCATGTGAACAGATCATCATTACAACACATGACAATATTAGTGTTCATGACAACAAGAGTGAACACTATACACATTTTATATCCAGCCTTATTTGGTAGCTGAGAGAGAGAGAGAGAGAGAAAAAGAGAAGTCTGTTGTTGCCAACGCTATGATTGCACCTTCCATTGTCTATCCATAACTGCACCATCGATCTTGTTCCTTGCATAACTGCTCCAGCACCAGTCTATTCCAAGTGTTCCCTTCAGATCCAATTCGTTGGTGTATGATTGCCATTTGCACATACAACACAGTCTTATATCAGCAAGGGTAAATGAATCACAATGCGGTTGATACCTTGCCTCAGTGTAAGGTCCATTGGTTGAGTTGTGATATGGCTGATGCGGATTCTAGAAATATAATACTGGTGACTATCCAAGGTGTAGGGGTTAGGAGAAAATCGAAAAAATTAGACTAGGACCCCAATGACTAAGAGCGAACCTCTGGTAGCGAGAGAATGGAAAAGGATACGAAATAAGAAAGATGGAGAAAAAGAGACAACTACAACGCCGATGAAATGGATGTCAGAGATGGAAATGAACTAAATAAATGTTGATTGCGAAAATGTTTAAGAGAAAGAGATTAACTGATGCACCAAATAGGAATGCCAGTGGGTCCTCCCCAAAGCAGGTGCATGCCCATAATGCCCTAACATTCCCACATTCAAAGAGTCTATAGGCTCTGGAAATTTCATTTGGAAGCAAGAGTTAAATTATTAACCACAAGAATTTACCAAAAAGAAAAAAAATGCATAAACCAAAATATAGATTATTGATACAAGTGGCAATGAGGTGAAAAATGGAGAAAGAAAGATAGAAAGAAGAGAATGGAATGGGGTCTTAAGAACAAGGTGGTGTACATCCCCTTGTGTATTAATGGTTAATGTGACTTAGTAGATCTCATTTCAAATCCAGCCTCAAACAATCCACATCCAATGACTTCGCATTAATACATTTGGCCAATCCATCCACCTGAAGTAACAAGAATGTCTCCATCAAAGAGTCACCACCATTCCGACGAAACAAGAAAAGAGAAAATAGGAAGCGAGAAAGGGCCTTAATTAGAGGGAACATGTTTTTTTAGTTCCATAACTAGTGCTTGTAGCCCAGGTGATCATTTCGTCTAAGGGGTGTGCTTTGAATTCTCACTTTTTCTCTTCTCTTTTTTTTTTTGTGTGAGAACCACACCATGCAAATACTTATTATTTTTATTAACTCAGCTTCCCAATAATGGAGCAGCATTAGAATGGTAAGGAAAAATCAAGAAGAAAACATCCAAGCACCCAAGAGAATGTCCAACACAAATGCATCAAGTTCCCTTGAAGTCACACCCTTTTCAGTTCTTAAGTCCTTCCTTAGTTTGAGAAATGCCTAGTCACTGATTTGTTGATAGTCCTTATTATTTAAGGAAAGGGACTATACAGTTCCAAGCCAAGAGAGATCATAGAAATTCATGGATGCATGGATGATGTGGACTCATTGCCTATTATATCAAAAGAACCATACCTTAGTATCAACATCATAACTCAAGGCAATGCAAGCATATTAGCAACAGGCTACTATAAATGCTACTAAGGCTTCTTTTGCAAATGTTATAGATCCTGCTAAGGTTTTTTCTACAGATGTTGTAAATCCTAGGATGATTTCTTTTGCTAACTAATGAATGGAGAGGTACCCCTATGCCCAACCATATGAATCATAGACATTCATGTGCAATCCAGTTGAATTCAGTAGACTTTAATTACCAAGTACGCTGGAGCTAAATGGTGAGTTCGTGTTGTCTGTTCATTATCTTCCTAGTCTCACTTGTGAAATGTAATATTTTTATCATTTTATGTTTTATCAATTTGATCACCTAAAAAAATAATGAAAGTGAGAGTAATTAAGTGCTAAGTGAACTATTGTTTAATCTAGCCTAACACAAGTAATTGTTCCCACTTCTCAAACACATCCTAAACTTCTTGTAAACATTGTTGGGTTGTTAAACGCTAACCATTTCTAAGCTACCAAGTGTCACACATATGTTTGAAGGGGTTGTGCTTATGTATTTTAATTAATTGCTTAATTAATTAAAATTAATTGCTGAATGAATAATGTTAAATGTGAATTGCATAAAATCACAATGTATAAATGCATAAAGAAAGAAAGTCAGATAAAGATCTAATTACACATAGACCTCTTATTGTGGACACTTGGAAAATATTCTAATTCTTGAATGAACAAACTACAAGAATTTTGCTACTTGATTGAAAAACTCTCCCTGAATTGTGTGCCCAAGGGTTGTATTTATAGGCCTAGGAATACCTTGCAATATCATGTAACTGATATCACATCTTGGGCCACGATATCGTGTACCTGATATTGCAACCACCCTGACATCAGATACCTAATATCAAGGCTCATGTAAAACATGATTTATCATAAACCCACAACTGAATGAAAACTCATCCTCGAGTACAGAAGAAGAGGAACAAGTTCTTTACAAAATATATTAGGAGGTATGGAATGTTTCATTAACATGTATAGTGGCATAGACGAAACAGAAAGATACAGAAGTGCTCAAGCATACATCGTTATAATTGTGTACAAAAATGGGTGTTCATGACAATAAGAAAGAACACCCTTGTATCCAATGGACATCCAACCCCTCTTGGCAATAGAATAATGAGGGAGAGGTAGAAGAGATCCAGTGATCATGAACAATCTCCCATGAGTGATATTGCTGCATCATCCTTGGTGAAGATAGTCCCGCTTCCAGTCCATGCTTCCCAGTAGCTAAGTTGTAATTATGGTAGATTGATTGCTTGATAATGTTAGTGGTAAGACTAACAAATAGGTTAGGTAAGAGAAGTGGTCCACAAAATTCAAAAAAGACTTAACACAAGGAATACTAAAAGCAGGGTATAGAAATTCACAATAATAAAAAGAAAGAATTCACTAAAAATAGTTGTCAAGATGCACACAATTGGATGGCATTGATGGGGTAAATAAAAATAATTTGATTGTAAAAATGTCTAAGGTTAAAGAACTTAGCTTAACCAAACTAAAAGATATACAAGTGGGTCCTCCCCAAAGTAGGCACAAGCCTTTTATGCCCTTGAATAACTTCAAAACAAGGAGTTTATGGGCTTCGTGGATGATTAATGGTTACAAAAGGTTAAGTACAAAAATCCAAAAGTAACTGACTAAGAATCTTGACACATCAAACTAGAACATTAAATCAAAACATAGAACTAGTAGCGAGGTGAGACATGAAAAGCATAGATGGATGAGAGAGAGAATGGAATGGACTTCCTAATTATGGTCACATGAAGTCCCTTGTGGAGTTTGTGATAAAATGACTCAGTAGGATCCATCCTTAGTCCAGAACAAAACTAACCACTTTCAATGACTTCACATCAACATTTTAAGACTAGTACATCCCTTGAGACATAAGAATGCTCTTACAAAACAACCACCATTCCAAATTGGAGAAGAAGTAGGAAGTGAGAAAGGATCTTAGTTAGAGGAGACAAGACAAGTCCTATAACCAATGTTTGTAGCCCTTTTATTTGGTCTAAGGGGTGTACTTTGAATTCTCATATTTTTTTATTATTATTATTATTTGAATGGGAACCACACCATGCAAAGACCCATGCATTTTTGCATTTATTTTATCCAAGGGATGTGCTTTGAATCCTCATTTCATTTTTTTTGAATGAGGGCCACACGATGCAAGGACTTATTCAACTTTCTATTGTGGAATGACATAGAACGGTGAGAAGTTCACAAGAACATCCCTACACACACAAAAATGAAAAAGCATGAAGAATACCACATTCCTTTGAAGTCACACCTTATCTAAAATCCTTCCCAATTTCGAAAAATACACAAGTCACAAATTTATTAAAGTTGTATTAATGAAAAAGGGATTGATCATTTCCAAAACAAGGAAAATCATAGAGTGTGTGAATAGGTGGATGATGTGGACTCATTGCTTGTTACATGAAAAGAAACCATGTCCTAGTTGTTAGTAACGACATTTAAGGTTAGAAACCAGACATCAACAATCAAATCACAAATGATACATACCACCATTAAGTAGCACATTACCATTGTACTTGGCACCTTATTAGCAAAAAGAATATAAAATTACATCAAATATGAGAAAATATATAAGAAAGTAAAAGATATTTAAGAAATATTAAATATAATAATGATGGTGTAAAATAAAAACTTAGAAAAGATCAATAACCTAAAAAGCAAAAAATATGTAAAACAAAGAATATGAAAAGTGAAAAGTTGTAAAATCAAAAATGTGTAAAAAAAACATTGAAAGACTAAGAAGGCACTTAAATTATTAGTATGAATAACCATCTTCCCCATGACTAAGTTGGAAGGAGGAGATCCAAAAGATTGAGCATGGTTTTCCATCTTATGAGGTGTTTGTTGGGTTGGTTGGCTTGGGCTCATGGAAAGGTTTCAATTGTTGGATGTTGACTAATTGCTTCTTATCTAGGTTGTCAGGTTTATATATGATCATGGGCCCAGATAGAAAAGTCTCTTCGATAATGTAAGGTCCTTCCCATAACATTTGAAACTTGGTTTGTTGAGGTACAAGTGTAGGATTCTAGTAAAGAACCTTGTCTCATCATTGAAACTTGGCTTTTCTTATTTTGAGGTCATGGTGTTTCTTGTTGAATGCCTCATGTACTTTGTTGGATGATAGGGCCATTAATCAATTTTCATCTAGCAAGTTGAGATTCATTAATCTTTCCTTTTGTGCTAGACTTAGATCCATGTCAAGGTCATAGGCTGTAGAGAGTGTACGGAGCTCAGATTAAATGGGCAAAGTTGGTAGTTTTTTGTACATGAGCTCATAGGGAGAATAACCTATGGGAAGCTTCCATGTGGAATGATAGGCCCAAAGGAAATTGTTTAGTTTAGTACTCTAGTCCCTTCAGTACTTGCTAATAGTGCATGTTAGAGTTTTCGTAATCTCCTAATTAGTGACTTTAGCTTTACCATTGGCTTGAGGATGATAAGGTGTTGTGAGTTTATTCTTAACCCCCAAGCATTGCATAAGTTTTCAAAAAGTGGCACCTATGAAATGAGTTCCATTGTTATAAATTAACACATGAGGCATACCAAACTTGTTTATGATGTTTTGTTGTACAAATTGAGTAGTAGTAGTGGATGTACAATTGGTGATAGCTGCTGCTTTTGCCCACTTAGTGCAATAGTTAACCATAATTATTATATACACCTTTCCATTTGAAATAGGCATGATAGGACCCATAAAGTTAATGCCCCAAATATTGAATGGCTCAAGAGGTTGAATCCATTGCTGTGGCCCCTCCATTCGATCTATCATTCCACCATCTTTTTGACAATGATCACAAGCATAGACAAATTGGTGTGCATGTCTGAAGATTGTTGGCCAATAATATCCTGTCATGAGGATTTTTATAGTTGTGCATCTCCTAGCATAATGGCCACCATAAGGGCCTTCATGAGCATCTTGGAAAACACATAGTTGATCCATGTCAAGGACACACAAGTGCACTAGGCCATTGGGACATACTTTGTAGAGGTTCCTATTGATTTCCATGAAATGCTTAACCTGGTGAAGAAACTATTGATTCTGTTGGGTGTCCAGCCCTTGCAGTAGTTCTTTCTTCAACATATAAGTAAAAATGACATCATACCATCTTAGTTCATTGGGAATTTGTGCATTAATAGCTACTGCAAAGAGATATTCGTTAGGAAATTGATTAAATAAGGAGGTAGCTTTTTCCTTGTTATCCCATCATCCTTTTGATCTATCATTATGACATTAAACTCTTTCAAAATCATTAGTCACCATATGAAATAGAGGCTCACTGTTGGTTTATTCATTAAAAACTAGATGGTGCTATGATTTGTGTGCATGAACACTTTATAACCAAGCACATAATGCCTAAACTTTTCTAAGGCAAACACCATCGCCATCTACACTTTTTCCATAGTGGTGTAGTTTAGCTATGCACCTATGATACTCTAGCTTGTGAAGTGAATGTAATATGGATGTATTTGATCATCCATCTATATAATCACTACCCCCAAAGCATAATTTGATGCATCAATCATCACATGAAATGGCCTAGACCAATCAGGTGCTTGTAGAATTGGGGTCTCAACAAGCTTCTGCTTCAATTTTTGAAATGTTGTTTCACATGTAGGGGTCCAAACAAATGGTCCATATTTCTTTGTTAATTCCACCCATAGATTGGGAATTTTGAAAAAGTTCTCAATGAAGCACTAATAGTAGCCAATATGATCAAGGAATGACCACACTTCTTTAACTATTTTTGGTTGATGGGTTATTCCTTGGATGACCCTTTTCTTTTCAGGGTCCACCTCAATTCTTGCTTTTGAGATACGGTGCCCTAAGACTATGCCTTCCTGAACCATAAGATGGCTCTTTTGCTACTTGAGTCAGAGGTTTGTTTTAACACATCTCCTTAACACCTACTCAAGATGGTCCAGGGCTTGCTCAAACGTAGCTCTATAGGTAGAAAAGTCATCCATGAAGACTTCTACCTCATTACCAATTTGTTGTTGGAAAATGCTAAGGACTAATTGTTGAAATGTAGCTAGGGCATTACATAAACCAAATGACATTTGATGGTAAGTGAAATTCCCCCAAGGACTTGTGAAAGTTTTTTGTGCTTGGTCCTTTGGTGTGATTTGGATTTGGTTATAGCCACTATAATCATCCAGAAAGATGTAGTAGCTTTTTCCAAAAATGATTTCCAACACTTGGTCAACAAAGGGTAATGGAAAATAATCTTTAAAAGTTGCCATGAGTAGCTGAAAGTCAATGCACACCTACCATTTGCCTTCTTTCTTGGGCATGATCACAAGTGGACTAACCCACTTACTATCTGCAACAGGGTAGATGAATCCCACCTTGAGAAGTTGCTCAATATTATCTTTGATAATTTGCTTTAATTTGGGATTCAATTGTCACTGTGGCTATCATTTCAACTTAACAGTAAGGTCAGTGTATATCCAGTGCTAGCATATTCTTGGATCTATTCTTGTGAGCTCAGAATATGACTAGGCAAAGGCTGCTGACCATTTTCCCATAACATTCATCAACATATTCTTTTGTCTTGTATCAAGTTTGGCATTAATAATGATCAACTTTCCATTTTTTAAGAAAGCATACTCTATATTGGTTGGTAGTGTCTTTAATTCAAGGGGTTCTTGTTTGAAATTGTTAGGAATCTCCAACTCTCCCTAATTGATATCATCATTTACTCCCTTGAAGAGTTGGTGATGAATTTGCTTGAATTCATCCATACTTGTAACATAATCACATGTTAGGTCCTTAGTAGGTTCCATGCACAATGTACTATTACTAGAATCAGCTATTAGCCACTAGGTGCCTTCTTGTTTTGTGGCTACCATGTATAGACATCTTTGGATTTCAGTTTTTGATGGACATCACTTACATGAAAATATAGATGTTCACTTCACTAACCATAGCTTCTACACACAATGGCACCCTAAATCGCTATATGTAATACATGGAAACCTCTTCGTCGTAATCTTCCCAAATTTATTTTCTTTGGATATCTCTAAGGAAATATCTATAATGCCCATTTTGGCATCAATAGTGCTTAACCATGCCATTCCCATAATAATTGGAAGGTCCCCCTTGTAGTTCTCCACCTTGATCACTAGAAAGTTGGTAGGATATGATCATCCACAAATAGTGGTCATGATGTCTTCTACTAGTTCTAATGGAACAGTGACGGATTGGTCTACCAGCTCCAACCTGATGTTGCTCTTCTTCAAGGAAGGAAGGTTCCATGTAGTGTACATCTCATGTGAGATCAGATTAACACTGGAACAAGAGTTAAGAAGAGCTTTACAAGGCTCATTCCCAGCAATTTGCAAATATACTAAGGGACTCTCAGGATTAGCTAACTTTCTGGCTACGTTACCAGCTTGAATCTAATCAGATACAACATGGGTCAACATCATGGTATGGACAAGAGAGGGATTTTGATTTGGCAGGGAATGTAATAAAGGTGATGTAGACGAAGGTGAAGGAGCAAGGCTAGTAACCACTAGTGTGTCTAAGGAATTTGGTGGAATTGCAAGGTTAGAAGAAGGGTCTTTTCTTTAATTGTGGTTCCGACCCATTTGGTTGGCTAACCAATTGTAGATTAATCACCCTCATAGAATTTCTTTACTATGGTTGGGTAGGCAATTCACCCTACATGGATGGAGTAAGTGGTAGCTATGCAGGAGGTAGATGAGTAGGTGTAGGAATAGGAGGAGCATGAGGATAGTAGGTGGTATTCCTCCTTGCATATGATAGTTGGTCAACTTCAGGAGGGTAGTGGTGAGGTTGGTAAGTAGCAACATGACTAGAAGAGTGAACTTTTATGACTTGGTCATGACTTTTTTCTACCCACCATGAGGCATTGGTTAAGATTTTTACCTCCATCCCTATTAGCAAGGACATCCTTGCTAATGAAGAGTCTATCCATGTAGTCATGGTATCCTCTTTTTCCAAAGAATCAAAGTCAACATCGTTGATGTTTCATGATAGTGAAGTCAAGAAAAACCCCCAAAACAATGAAGTAACCAAGGTGCCTCTCTTTATAACCATATGGGTTGGACAATATAAAGTGCATAGGAAGCACATAGACAATGGGGTGGCAACCAATGTCATACCCTATATCATTGTTGAATGCTTAGGCCTAACAAAACAAATGCAACATACCATGATCTCATCCCTTAAATCCTTCAATGGATCATAGGTTATGGTCAAAGGTTCCATTTCCTTAGATTTTGTGGCAGGGAAGTAATTCCCTACAACAGTCGATCTCCTGGTGGTAGAGGAGACACTAGTATTCAACCTCATTCTAGAAAGACCTTAGCTAGCCTAATTGCAAGCTATGTGATGAACCATGATATCGGGGTCATGATATCGCATCCGTGATATTGGGTCTGTGATATCAGATCCTACCATGCAATGTTGGATACTTGATATCGGGACCTATTTCCTTTCCTATAAATAAGAGGTGGGTGCACTTGGTTTGGACATAGATAGTTAGACCCTTAGCCAAAATCTTGCCTTTTCTCCCTCCCAGAGTTAGAATTATTTCTGTGTGCCCACAGTAGGAGCCATAAAGTGAATGGATCTTGTATGACAATAAAGATAAACTTTACTGAGCATTGTGTACCTGAGCACACCTTGTGTATGACAATAAAGATGAACTTTATTATAAACCTTGTAGCATCCAGAATAGATTAATTAATGTTAACTAATGTTATTAAATGTTTTCCTAGTTAATTAATGTTTTCTCTCACCCTACAACTCTCTTAAGTAAATACACTTAGTACGACTGCTTCGAGCATGTGTGTAACACTTGGTAACCTAGTAACAATTAGCATTTGGCAATCCTAGTAGCGTTGCACTAGTTCAGGGTGTGTACAACAAGTGGGAACGGATACTGGTGTTAGGATTAGTTAGAGCCTAGCTAATGAATAGTTAAGTTAAATTAGTCACTTAGTCATCTCTCTCCCTCCTTACTAGCATAAGATATAAAACATAAAAGCTATAAAAATATTATGCCTCAAGCTTACTTAACCATACAATCATGACATACAAGTAAGTTTGGGAAGACACCGATTAACCAACTCATCCTTGTTCCACAAGGGTGCATAAGCACTTAGTCCTTGAAATTTGACTAGAATCATGCGTGGATGCTTGTTTTCATATGGTTGAGCATAGGGATACCTCACTACTCATCATTAGTGCCATTTCTAGGGACTTAGTTGTTTGTGTGCTAATTAGAACATAGGAAATCATTCACATCATTGGAATGAACCCTTAGGGTTGGTTAAGAAAAGAAAATAATACATTGCACACTGAATATACAATCATGTCTCCTTCTTCATACGAAAGTGTTTCACTGCCTAGGTCTGATATAGGGAACAATCAGAGGTGTAGTACACATGATAATCCACTAGTCCCTAAATAGTTTCACATGGTATATGTTCATCCCAATGAGTATGTACCAAACTTCACCTTTATCCTCCACTAGGATGAAAAACTGCATTGGCAAGATTTAAAAGGTAACATAGTATTACCTCTCGATCGTTCAGTCCTGGGCATGCTTCTTTGTGATCTTACACGAATTGGCATGAAACACTTATAGGTAGAGTACATTGTGCATGATGATGACTCGAGAGGGTATTGACCCATGGAGGCACAATGTCAAAGGGACTTACAATAGGAGAGATGTCATGCATCTGTGAAGGAAAAGTTGTCATAAAACATCCCACATGTCCTAAGTGAAAATGAGGGTGGTGAACCTACCTCAAGGAATCACCCACATAATGATGTTCCTCTCATTGACTTCGGTCAAGGGGTTATGTATCAAAATCTTTACTCAACTATCCATAACCAAGATTCTAGTACAAATAGACATAAATTGTCTAAAAAAGGAACACGAACACATGGCAAGGATGGACATTCCGATTGTAACTGCAATCATGGATACGACCATTGAAGAGAAGGAAGTAGGCAACATGGTGATAGTCCTTCTTATTTTTCACCTTCATCATCTCCTTCACCCTCTCCTTCAAGATCTAGATGCAATCACAAGGAAAAGGACCATGAGGATAAGGGTAGGTGAAATGAGAGTCATAAATAAAATAGCCAAGAAAGGAATGAGGGCACTCTAGAGAAACACACTGTGAAAGAAGGGAGAGTAGGGAACAACATAGGCATCATAGACATCACAAATGGGATGATCACGACAAACCCCTTCTCGCTACTCGAAGTATGTTAGACATAACTAAGGCTATTAGAATCCCAAGAAGGCACCAAAAAGATAGTAGGATCAAGAGATTAGACATGAACAAGATCCCATGATTTGAAGGGGGATACAACACTGATCCTCAAAATCATCTATAAGCATTTCATGATGCATGTTCCATACAAAACATAGAAAGTGAATGGAAAAAACTTAAGTTGTTTCCATGGACACTAGTCAAAGAAGTGGAAAGATAGTACTAATCCTTAGAATTAGAATCCATTCGTAGGTGGAGTACCATGTTAGAATTGTTCAACGACAAGTATCAAATGTACTCCTAAGTGTCTAACCTACAAAAGAAAATCCAAGGATGGAAACAAGGAGGCCATGAACCCTTGGATGCTACCATGGGCTAATATTATGCACTATTACATCGTTGTCCTAGCCATGGTTATCTGCAAAGGGATCAACTACGCCATCTCATAGATGGGCTTAAGCATGAAACATGAAGAACCCGTAGGACGTATGCCCAAGGAAGGTTATCTAAGCTTAGGACTTATCAAGTTTAAAGATTGTTGGAGCATGTTACTAAGGAAGAAGGTGAGCTAAGGAAAAGAGAGAGTGAGAAGGAATATAACAGAGACCCTTCCCTCTAGAAGAGGGAAGTAAGATTTTGAGAGGATGAAGAAGAGTCATCACTTGAAGAGATGGTGAATTGGAAAAATTTTCCTATCCAAAAGTTGACATCAGAAGTATTGACAAAGGTAGAACAAATGTGGGAATCCCTAGATAATAGATTTCAAAGTGTTCTCAAAATAGTAGAGGAGTCTAGAGAGCAAGGTAGTGATCACGAAAAAGAAAAAAAGAGAAAAACTAAACATGCACATAGCAAGGGTAAGGGCAAAGTTGCCATCATGGAAGAGGTTGTGGATTCAGATACAGACAATGATAATGGATGTGAGATATGCCAATATGACCATCCTAAGGGATGTTGCCCTATAATCTCACATCTTCAAAAGTTTGGGGGTGTATGCACTCAACCCATGATTGAACAAAAGGTAAACACCCCAAGGGTTACCTTATCCTCAAGGTAACTTAAGACAATTCCACAACCCTTAACATATTATCTAAGTGGAACTCCACCATAATCGATCAAGAAATATCAACAATGGTAGTACCCACAATCATGGGGAATGCCACCACCAAGGCAACAGTATCCTTACTGGAAACTTGACCTGTATGGATATCACATGTAGCAGCCAATCTCTCCATGTGACTCTATTGGTCATGTTACTTATCAACCTCACTACCAAGCTCATGAGTATTATAGGACTCCTTCCCCTAGGGGTGATGTTTCACAAACAGATCATCCTTCTCATCTGGTTGCACCTATTGCACCCTTAACTCCACTATCACCTACTCTAGCTATGTAAGGTGAACTTCCTACCTAGCTATAGTAACATAATGCCACAAGGGCTATTAACCCTTAACCTACTATTGGTTTTGAAAAACGCATGAAGAAAAGACCTTTCTTTAGAACCAATAGTCCAACTAAGCCTTTGTAATCACAAGTGGCTGATTCTTCAAATGCCTCACTATCACTTGAAACTTTAGAGCTCCCTTCAGCCCAAAAACAACGCTCAATGCATATGGTCATGTTAACTCATGCCGCCATCGATTGGATAAAAGCTAGTCATCTTCCTAGGAAATTCTCTAATCCTAGGAGTCCTTTGATATATCTAAAAATCACTGGGAATAAGCCATGCAAAGCTCTTTTGGATTCAGGTTCCAGTGTCAATTTAATCTCTCAAGAAATGTACAAGGCTTGGAACCTGCCTAAATTGAAAAAGAGCAATATCTATTTAGAGCTAGCCAACTAGTCCATCACTATCCCATTGGGACTAGTGGAGGACATTGTCACCACTGTTTATGGGTGGTTGTACCTAGCTAACTTCCTAGTGATTCAACTAAACAACAATAAGGGGGACTTCCAAATCATAATGGGAAGGGCATGGCTAAGCACCATCAACGCACACCTAGGAATCCATGATCTTTCCCTAGAAATATCAAAAGAAAATACATTCGGAAAGATTGAGAAGAAGAAAGTTCCATGCATCACATACAATGACATAGGGTGTAATTGCATGCAGAGGTCATGGTTTGTGCAAAGTTTTACATTACTTGCATGCAATCAGTGTGCACAAGTGATCAACATACAAAGATTCTTGTATGCAACAGCCACATGATAGGAAGGTACCTAGTGGCTGATAATTGATCAAGAAAGCAATTCAATCATATGCAGGGAATCAACTAAGGGTTTGACTTGCACTTACATTGATAGCATAGACATATTAGAGTAAGTCCATCACCAACTTCCAAGTCTTAGCCTTGGAAATATCAACTGGGGAAAGTTGGAAATCCTTGAGAAATTTAAGCAGGAGCCGCTTGAGCTGAAACCATTGCCCACTGGTATGGAATACACGTTTCTCAAAAATGAAAAATAGGTAATTATCAATGCTAATCTTGCTCTTCAAAAAAAAAGAGAGACTATTGAAGGTAATAAATAAATGGTTGAAAGCCTTCACTTGGTCATATCCTAAATTAATTGGAATAGATCCTAGGATATTCCAACATATAATTTACACCGATCCCTCCATGAAGCCTCGAAGACAACTACAGAGGTGATTGAACCCAAAGCTAAAGCAAGTAGTTAAGGAGAAAATCAAACAACTTCTTAAGGTTGGGTTCATATACACCATTGCTGAGAGCAAATGGGTTAGCCCCTTAGTTATAGTGCCTAAAAAGGAAGGCAAATGGAGGGTGTGCATAGATTTCAAGTTACTAAATATGGAAATATTCAAAGATCACTTTCCATTGCCATTTGTAAACCAAGTCTTAGAAACCATCATAGGGCATCACTACTATAGTTTTCTAGATGGATATAGTGGATACAACCAAATACAGATAGCCCTAGAAGACGAAGCCAAAACTATGTTCACCAATCCTTGGGGAATATTCACATACAAATAGATGTTGTTTGGCTTGTGCAATGCCGCTACAAGATTTCAACAATTAGTTCTAACCATATTCCAATAGTAGATAGGAAATAGTGTGGAGGTATTCATGGATGACTTCTCCACTTATGGAGCAAACTTTGATCAAGCCTTGGACTGGTTAGAGCAAGTGCTAAAAAGATGTATAGAAACCAATTTAAGGCTCAACTAGTAGAAAAGCCATTTGATGGTCCAAGAAGGCATAGTACTAGGGAATAAAATCTCACACACAGAGATAGAAGTAGACCATGAGAAAATCAAAGTTATCCAAGGAATTACCCATCAACCAAAAACTGTCAAAGATATTTGATCATTCCTTGGACACACTGGCTACTATAGGAGATTTATTGAGAACCTTTCAAAGGTTTCTAAACCATTGGTAGAATTAACAAAAAAGGACATACCTTTCAAATGGACTAGGGAATGCAAATTATCTTTCCAAACTTTGAAAAAAAAAGCTAGTAGAAACACCCATTCTACAAGCTCCTGACTGGTCCAAACCATTCGATATCATAACTGATGCATCCAACTATGCCTTAGAAGCCATACTTACACAGTTACATGACTAGAAACACCCTTATTAGATCCACTATGCAATTAGAAGTATCGCTAGTGCACAACTTAACTACACTACCACAAAGAAAGAATTAATGGTTGTAGTGTTTGCACTAGAAAATTTTAGACACTATGTATTGGAATATAAAATATATGTACATATGATCATAGTGCAATCTAGTTCCTCATGAATAAGCCAAAGGTAAGTCGTTGTATCATACGATGACTTATAATCTTACAAGAGTTCGATTTAATGATGATCAATCACTAACGCACTGAGAATGTCATTGTTGATCATTTATCTTAGTTGCGATGGGACAATAAAGAGGATGAGTATCCAATTTTAAATCATTTTCTTGATGAATTCCTCTTTGCTGGTGTAGTGAATAATCAATCACCCATGGAGAAAAACTAGTATAGTAGCATTCTTACCTATCTCCTTATCCAACAAACACCACAAGAGTTAGACCTTAAGAAGAAATAACAGTTTCTTCATAGAGCTAAGTACTTTATGGAGATCAATGGACAACTTTATAAAGTATGTCTCGATGGCTTGGTTCAATGGTGTGTTCCTGATATAGATCAACTACAAGTTCTCCAAGATGCTCATGAGGGTCCTTGTGGGGGTCATTATGCTAGGAGATGAACGGCCATCAAGATCTTGCTTGTAGGATATTATTGGCCTACATTATTTTCGGACGCCCATCAATTCAACCAATCTTGTGAGTGATGTCAATGTGATGGGGGAATGACTACTAGAATGGAGGGTCCGCAACAATGGATTCAACCATTAGAACCCTTTGACATTTGGGGAATTGATTTTATGGGTCCCATTACACCAATTTCCAGTCAAAAATCTTATATCGTAGTTACCATTGACTACCTAACGAAATCGGCCAAAGCAGCTACTGTTAAAGATTGTACATCATCTATAGCTACATGATTTGTTCAATAACAAATTTTGAATAGGTTTGGTGTGCTTTGTGCACTTATTTTAGATGATGGTACATGGTTCATAGGTGCAACGTTTTGGAAATTAATGCAACACTTAGGGGTTGAGCATAAATTGACTACACCATACTACCCCCAAGTAAATGGTCAAGCAGAGGTCACAAATAGGGAGATTACAAAAATATTGACAAGAACTATTAGTAAGTATAGACAAGACTGGAGCACTAAACTAAACAATGCTCTTTGGGCATACCACTCCACATGGAAAGTCCCTACATGCTACTCTTTCTATGAGTTAGTGGATGGGAAGCTTCTGACACTCCCTATTCAAACTAAGATCCATACACTATCCACAGCATGTGACCTTAACCTTGACCTCGATCTAGCACAAAAACAAAGGGTAATGACCCTTAACTTACTAGATGAGAATTGACTAGCTACCCTATCATCTAACGAATTACACAAGGCATTCAATAAACAATGTCATGACCTAAGAATTAGAAAAGTTAAATATCAACCAAGAGATAAGGTTCTCTACTAGAATCCCACACATGTGCCACAATGCACTAAATTTCAAATACAATGGGAAGGACCTTATATTATTTATGAAAATTTTCTGTCAGGGGCCATTACAATATACAAACCTGAGAGCCTAGACAAGAAACTATTGGTCATTGTGCAACAAACCAAACCTTTTCATGAGCTTAGGAAAGCTAGTACACATGCTACCTCTGTTGGTGGACAGCCCTACTCACTATTTCATATCTCCTCCTTCCAACTTAGTCATGGGGGAGGTGTCCACCTATGCCAACCATTCTAGGCCCTTAGTTCTTTTTAAATTTTTGTTTAGCACATTTTTGTTTTACACATTTTTCCAACTTTTCTTATTTTTGTTTTACACCATCATTCACATTTTTACTATTTCTTTGTTTGCTTGATTTACTTTTATTCATCATCCAATAAGTGCTCATGATGATGGATTGAATTATATACTATTGATTACTAATGTTTTATTTTTACCTTTGAATTATGATTCTGATATTAAGGTATGGTTCTTTTGGTAAAATAGGTAATGAGTCCATGCCATCCACTCATCCATTCAACTCTATGGTCTCCTTTGGCTTGGAATTGTACAATCCCTTTTTTCTAAGTAAACTTGTTAATAAATTGGTGGCTAGGTATTTTTCAAATCAAAGAAAGACTCAACAATTGAAAAGGATATGACTTCAAGGGGATTCGACACATTTGTGCTGGCCATTCTCTTGGGTGCTTGGATGCTTTTTCTTGGGTTATCTGCCATTCTAACATTACTCAAATTTTAGGAAGTTGAGTAAATAAAAATAAGTATTTACATGGTGTGGTTCTCATGCAAAAATAAAATAAAAAATGAAAGTGAGAATTCAAAGCACACCCCTTAGACATACTAAAGAAATATGGGCTACAAGCACTAGTTATGGAACTAGAAAGGCATGTTACCCATGCCTGAAGGTTCTCTCTAACTAAGGACATTTCTCACTTCCTACTTCTCCATCTTGCTCTTTGCAGAATGGTGGTGACTCTTTGTGGAAGCATTCTTGTTACTTCATGAGGATGGATTGGTCTAAGTGTATTGATGCGAGGTCACTAGATGTGCTTAGTTTGAGTCTAGATTTGGAATGAGTTCTACTCTGTCACATTAACCATAAAATACACAAGGGACTTTACATAGCCTTGTTCTTGGGATTCCATTCCATTTTCTCCTCTACCTCCATCTTTCTTTCCATTTTCCACCTCATTGCTAGTTTTATCATTCATCTGTATCTTGGTTGATGCATTTTTTTTCTTTAGTAAATTCTTGTGGGTAAGTTTTTAACTCTTGCTTCCAAATGATATTCCTAGAGCCTATGGACTCTTTGTTTTGTGGGTTTGTTAGGGCATAAAGGACATGAGCCTACTTTGGGAAGGACCCACTGGCATTCTTTTTTGGTGCAATTGTTCAGTGCTTTCCCTTAAACATTCTCTACAATTAACCATTTCTCATTTCATCCCCATCTTTTATATCCATTTTATTGGCATTACTATTGTTATTTTTCCAATCTTTCTTGTTCCTTATATTTTTCCATCTTATTGTTACTAGAGGTTTGCTCTTAGTCGTGGGGGCCCTGGCACAAATTTTTCAATTTCTCCATTCTACTACTTGCCTAAGCCCTACACCTTGGATAGTTATTAGTAATAAACTTCTAACCTAGTTTCTACCATAACCACAACCCAGCCAATGCACTTTATATCGAGGTAAGGTATCAACTACATTATAGTTTACTTATACTTGCTCATTCATGACTGTGTTGTGTGTGTAGATGACAATCATACAAATAATGGATTGGGATTGGAGGAAGCACTCAGGATGGATCAGAACTAGAGGGTTTATGAAAGGAGCAAGTTTGATGATGTGGCTATGGATAAACAATGGAAGGCATAATCTCGGCATTGGAAACAACATGCTTCATCTTCTTTCTCTCTCTCTTTCTCTTCAAGCTACCAAGTGAAGGCCTGGATGTCATTTATGTATGAGTGTTCAACACAATGGTCAGGAATACTAATGTTGTAATATGCTTATTGATTCATTCACTAGGCACGTTGAGTCTATCTTCCCATTCCATTGTTAGTTGTCATTCAGTCAATAATCCCATACCTTCCCAATATTTTGTACAAAAATCAAGGACGAGTTTTCATTCAGTGAAGGGGATATGATGAACTGTGATATCGAGGCCACAATATCGCATTCACAATATCAGGTTCACGATACCGCATTTGCAATATCGAGGCCACAATATCGCATCCGTGATATCAGGTCCGTGATATCGAGGCCACAATATCACATTCGTGATATCAAGTTTGCAATATCGGAGCCTACCATGCGATGCCAGATACCCAATATCAGGACCTATCTCCTTACCTATAAATAAGAGGTGGGCGCACTTGGTTTGGACATAGATAGTTACACCCTTAGCCAAACTCTTGCCTTTTCTTCATCCTAGAGTTAGAATTATTTCTACATGCCCGTAGTAGGAGTCATAAAGTGAACGGATCTTTATTCAAGCATTGTGTACCTAATAACACCTTGTGTAAGGCAATAAAGATGAACTTTATGATAAACCTTGTAGCATCTAGAATAGATTAATTACTGTTAATTGATATTATTAAATGCTTTCCTAGTTAATTAATGTTTTCTCTCACCCTACTACTCTTTTAAGTAAACACACTTAGTACAACCACTTCGAGCATGTGTGTAATGCTTGATAACCTAGTAACGATTAGTGTTTGGTAATCCCAATAGCATTGCACTAGTTCAAGGTGTGTAAGGTAAGTGGGAGCAGATACTGGTGTTAGGATTAGTTAGAGCCTAGCTAATGAATAGTTAAGTTAAATTAGTCACTTAGTCATCCCTCTCCCCCCTTACTAGCACAAGATATAAAACATAAAAGCTATAAAAATCATATGCCTCAAGCTTACTTAACCATACAATCATGACATACAAGTAAGTTTGGGAAGATAACGATTAACCAACCCGTCCTTGTTCCACAAGGGCACATAAGCACTTAGTCTTCGGAATTTGACTGGATCGTGCATGAACGCTCGTATTTGTATGGTTGATTGTAGGGATACCTCATTGCTCATCACCGTGTCTTCACCTATTCACTAAGAAATACACTTTTTGTATGAGGGAGGTGAAATCATTATTCATAGTGAAAAAGCAATCCCCTTAGTTATTAACAATGTCAATGTGGGATAAGGGTTTGAAGTCGAGTTTCAAGAAGAAACTCTTGCTATTGGCCACAAAATCATTGAGGTTGATGGAGCCAAAGAGGCCAAAACAAATAAGGAGAAACCCATCGATGCATCATGGGAAGAGCTCCCCTTCAACATTATCAGTGAAGGAAATGGAGAATATAAACTGGTGCAAAATAGACCATATACCTTTCCCAGTCTCTCAAAGACTAGGAAACACTTGCACAAGTGATATATGCTCCTAATCCTTCTTACTCATATTTGCTTACAACACTGTAACCATATGTACTTATAGCCCAATGGCCTAGATTCTACTTTATTTACCTTTGTATTTGTGACCTTGTTTTCCTTTATGTTGATTTATTTATTTTTCTAAAGCTTAGAGTTTACTTTTATTCTTTTAGTATTGAAGCTTGTTTTTTGTTTGTTTAAAAAAGCTAAAAATGTCATAAAATTTTTAAAATTGAAAAATCCATAAAAATTATAAAACATGAAATATCCAAAAATATGCATTTTCTTTTATATCACTATGGCCCACCATGGCCTTAAACTTGCAAATACTAGATAGCCTACCATGGCCTAAAACTAGAAAATACTGCATGGCTTGCCATGGCCTTAAACTAGAAAATAACCTTCTATCTCATTTTCACTTTAGTTTATAACTTTATTCCATAACTATTTTAACCTTCTATTGTGTGACAACCAAGTCTAGCCAATGTAGCCAAAACATAGATTACAACGTAGAACCATAATGTAAATGAAACCATAACACTATAACATCATAACCAAATTTAAAATTTAAAATTAAAGTTAAAGTTAAAATGTCCATAATATCATAAAAATAGCCAAAAAAATCATCCAAAAAAACAAATAAAGTGTTTTGACTAACACTCATCATACAACATCATCAACAGGAAATCAAAACAACTGAAACTTAAAAGCAACTAAGGGAACTAAGGAGCATATGGTCAAGAAGCTGTAGTGTCTTCTGGTGCCCAAAGAATAACAACACAAAGCTAATTATTAACCAACATACATTAAGATAAAATAAATAACCAAAACTAAATGCAAGAAAACTTGAGATGGTTCTAGAGCTACATGTTCTTCAAGGAAGTTCTGAAGACCAACCCTTAGATAGTGAAGGAGTTGGTCTTCAGAAATGTTGGCCTAGTTCACATTTCAAAGATCAATACTCATTAGGATATTAGTCTTGTCAACATTGCTCCATGCAAGGGGCTTGTGTGAGAACATGACAATGAATTTTTTCCTTGATGCAATAGTGACCTGATGAGTAAGGGAGTCATCTACAACCACGTTCTTTACAAATATTTTATAGACCTCATTCACATTAATGCCCATCATGAATAGTTCTAGCTTTTGTCTCTCAATAGACTCATCCTTTAGCCAGTTAAGATAAGCATCCCATACTACTTTGTACATCTATTTGCGGTCCTTTTATGTATATCCCTACTTGAGGACCCAATCACAATAATCTTTTCACTCACCAACCTTGCAGTTGATGAGATCAATTTGGAGCTTCTGTTATGATACCTATCTTGCTAGGGTAACCTTGACTTGGACCGGACTCCAATAATGAGCTCAAGTTATCTCCTTAGTGCTCAAGGAGTCTTTATTGTCCACTTGGGCTTCTAAGAAGTCTTTTCAGTCCATAAGGTCTATTACTTGCTCTCTTAGCTTTTTGTTTTCCTTCCTCAATGCTATAACTTGTTCCCATAGGAACACATTGGAGTGTTTGCATTCCCACAAGGACTTAGCACATAAGAGTGTAGATCTAGTGGCACCCTCATATAGCCCACATCGGACATTCTCTAAATGGGAAGGTAAGGGAGGTAGTGCAAAAACCTTCACTGGATTATTAGCATTCCATCTTAGTTTAGGCACTGTAACCAACATAAGATGAGGATTCAAAGCACACCCCTTGGACAAAATAGATGCATATGTCTTTGCATGGTGTGGTTCCCATTTTAAGAAAAAATCAACAACAATGAAAATTCAAAGCACACTCCTTAGATAGAATAAACAGGCTACAAGCACTGGTTATGAGACTTGTCTCCTCTAACTAAAGCCCTTTCTCACTTCCCACTTCTTCTCTAATTTGGAATAGTGGTTGTTTCTTTGGAGAACTCTTATGTCTCACGGGATGGATTGGTCTTAAAATGTTGATGCGAAGTCACTAAAAGTAGTTGATTTTGGTCTAGACTAAGGATATCCTATCAAGTCATTTAACCACAAAGTCCACAAGGAACATCACATGACCATAATTAGGAACTCCATTCCACCCTCTCTCTCTTATCTATCTATGCTTTCCATGTTCCACCTCACTACTAGTTTCATGCTTTAGTTCAATGTCCTGGTTTAATGTGTTAGAATTCTTAGTTAGTTACTTTTGGGTTTTTGTACTTAACTTTTGTAACCATTAATCATCTACAAAGCTAACAAACTCTTTGGTTTGAAGTTATGCAAGGGAATAAAAGACTTGTGCCTACTTTGGGGAGGACCCAATTGCATATCTTTTGGTTGGCTTAGTTAAGTTCTTTATCCTTAGGCATTTTCACAATCAAATGCTTTTCTATTTACCCCATCAATAACATGCAATTGTACACATCTTCACAACAATTTTTAGTGAATTCTTCTTTTCATTATTGTGGATTCTTATACTCTTTTCAAATATTTTCTTGTATTAAATTCTTTCAAATTTAATGGACCACTTATCTATTTTACCCTATTTATCAACCTTCCTGCTAACACTATCAATGAAACTAATCTACCACAATCACAACTTAGCCTAGTGTAACCACTGATGGGACAAGGCATCTAATAGTTATGTGTTACACATTGCATACTAATTCATGATCCTATTGTGATTGTAGTGGGAAGCATGGATTGGAAGTGACACTATCTTTAACAAGGACGATGCAACAATACCACACAATGAGGATTGTTCGTGATCAAAGGATATATTCTCTCTCTCTCATTCTCCTACTACCAAGAGGTGTTGGATGTTAATATTCTCCAAGGTGTTCACTTCTTTTTTCATGAACATCCAATGTTGTAAAAATTGTAATTTTGTATACTTAGGCAGTCAAAGTCTATATGTCTATCTCATCTATGTCAGTTTGTTATGTTTGTCAATAATTCCATACCTACCTAATATGTTATATTGTAAAGAACTTATTCCTCCTCCTCTTCACTTAAGGATGAGCTTTCATTCAGTCGTGGAGGTATGATGAATCACCATTTGTGTCGGCCACAATGTCAAATAGTTAATAATTACATACCTACCCAATATGTTATATTATAAAGAACTTGTTCCTTCTCTTCTTCACTTGAGAACGAGCTTTCATTCAGTTGTGGAGGTATGATGAATCACTGTTTATATCAATTGCGATGTCGGATATGCGATGTCAGATATCTGATGTCAGGGTATATACTCTGAGTCTATAAATACCACACTTGGGCTCTAGTTTTGGGTAGTAATTCATTAGTTAGTTTTCAGTTTTCAAGCAAGGTAGTGAAGTTATTGCTATTTCTTCTTCCTAGAGTTAGAATATTTTCCAAGTGCCCGTAGAAGGAGTATAAAGTGTATATAGTTCTTTGTTCAAGAACTAATGTACTTGAGTACAACAATGTGATGAGAATAAAACAAACTCTTTTGACAATCCTTGCAGCACTGAGAATAGCTTAATATTTTTCTTATTGCATTTTACTTTCTTATTCTTTACTTTAATGCATTTGATTAAGCAATTTATTTCTAGTAATTAATGAACATGAGCATTAGCACTTCAAGCATTAATATAGTGCTTAGTAACCCAGCAACGCTTAACATTTGATAGTCTAGCAGTGCTATATGTGTTCAAGAAAGTGGAATGGTTACTTGTGTTAGGCTAGCTAGGTAATAGACACTAGTTTTCAATCTACTCTACCCTTTATTCTTGTTGTAGGTGATTACATCCATAAAACATAAAATGATAAAAATTCATATACCTCAATCACACTTAAACCATATCCTTGAGCCTCACAAGTGTAGCTGGGAAGACAACGAGCATTCTCAATGTTGTTTTACTTCCTAGAGAAACTAGTGTATGAGATAACTATAGGTCTATGGAATTTGACCAGATTATGCATAATGCCTTTGTGATTTGTATGGTTGGATGTAGGGGTACCTTGTTGCTCATCATATGGTTTAGCTCAAAGTGAGGCATATGATGGTTGATGTTGTTCTAGCCCTATGCTACTTCTAATGATAATAGAGAAATGAATTATTTGATCTAATTAACAATAGAAAGATAAAGTATAAACTAGCCTACGAGTGATAAGTGTTTGTTCCTTGCTTGTCACACATATCTTGAACCAATGTATCCACTATTGGGATTATCAAGAATGATGCTAGTGGGCAAACCAAGCAATAACATTGCTAGGATTACCAAGCAAATATGTGATTATACTTAAAACTAGTCATGCTCATTCTGCCAATTGATTAACTTGCATGAAAACATAAGTATTAACTAAGTACATGAAAAGTAAATCTAATTTAAGTTAAAGTCCTGCAATGAATAAGAATCAATCTCTATCTTATTGCCATTCATGGAATGTGTCTAGGTACATTTCCACTTGAATAAGATGTTGTACAACTAACTCATATCCACACTACAAGCACTCACTAACTATTCTCTAAAACTATGGAATAAAACTACAAGAGTTTGGATACTCTATTGATAAAAGAATGGGATGAATTATGCACTCAACTATTGTATTTATAGGTAAGCATGCATCTCACAACATCAAATATTTGATATTGGGGCTAAGATATCAGATCCCTGATATCAAATATCCAATATTGGATACCTGATATCTTAGTCATTGAAAAACATAGTTCATCATTCTCTCATCAAGAGCATTTTATAGGGCAAAAAATTAATTACCAAGGATTAACTTCTAGGTTAAATGGGAAATATAAGCCCATTCTTGTGAAGACCATTACAACAAATTTAGTTGGTTTCAAATTCAAAACCATTTGTTATCCATAACACATAAATGATTATATTGAAATTTTGCATAACACATAAATGGTTACATTGAAACTTTCAATAGTACAGGAATGATTATATTGAAACTTTCAATAACACATAAATTGTTATATCAAAACTTTCCATAACATGCAAACAATTACATTAAAAATTTCAATCATGTATAAATGATTATATTGAAACTTTCAATAATGTGTAAAAAATTATATTGAAACTTTCAATAAAGTGTAAATGGTTATATTGAAATTGTATGTTTGCCATAATGCGTAAATGGTTTATGTTCTCCCACTTGGACTTGACATTTAACTTAATATTCATCAAACCCAACTTTCAAGAAACAAATACATGAATCATGACAATAGTTCTTCTAAATGTGAGTATTATCTTCCATGTATTATAATGTATTATTTCTCAACTTAATTCCTTATATGGTAACTAAACTTTAAGAATAAACCTAATGTTTATTCTAAGTCCTGCCATATGTGAATTTTCTCTAATAACTGTATGTAAAAATTGGATATGAGGAAACATCACAATTGAATAAGAGTTTTATTAAGAGTATAAAATTATATGTACAAAAAATTTACATTATGAAACCAAGTCCCATATGAACTACATGATCCTTAAATGACTTTATTGGCATTCCTTTTGTCAAAGGATTAGCTATCATCAATTTAGTGCTTATATGCTCAATGATCACTTTTTTTTCCTTAATATGTTCCCTTATGGCTAAGTAATTTATATTGATGTGTTTACTTCAATTGCTACTCTTATTATTCTTAATCATAAAGATAGTAGTTGAATTGTTACAAAATATTATTAATGGCTTAGATATAGAATCTACAATTCTAAGGCCTAACATGAAACTCTTCAACCATACACCATGTAAAGTAGCTTCACAAGAAGAAATGAACTTTGCTGTCATTGTGGAGGTAGCAACCAAAGTTTGCTTTGCACTCCTCTAGGATACAACTTCTATAACCAACATAAAAACATAATCAAATGTTGATTTCCTTGAATCAACATAGCTAGCAAAGTCTGAATCAGAGTAGCTAATCACCTTTAGATTGTTAGTTTGTCTATACATAAGCATGTAATCTTTTGTAGCTTGAAGGTACATCATCATCTTCTTTGCAGCCCTCTAGTGGTCAATGCTTGGATTACTCTGATATTTTCTCAAGATTCCCATAGAAAATGCAATGTAAGGTCTTGTGCAAACTTGGGCATACATTAGGCTTACAATAACTAAAGCATATGAAATGTTACTCATCTGCCTTTTCTCTAAATCATTCCTGGGGAATTGGTTCAAATTAAACTTGTCATTGTTCATAATGGGTGCTATACTCAATGAACAATCTTTCATCTGAAACCTCTCTAAAGATTTATTAATACAAGTTTCCAATGAAAATCCTAGAATGCATCTAGATCTGTCCCTATGGATCTTAATGCCAATGACATAAGATGCCTTATCCATATCCTTCATGTCGAAGATCTTAGAGGGAAATTGTCTCACCTCATATAGAAATCCATTATCATTGGTTGCAAAAAGGATATCATCCACATATAAGTCAAGGAAATATATTTTTCTTCCATTAATCTTCTAGTATATACATTGATCCATGATGTTCTCTTCAAAACCAGAAGAAGTGATGACATCATGGAATTTTAAATACCACTGACAAGAGGCCAATTTCAATCCATATACTGATTTCTTATGCTTGCATACTGATGAGCGGTGAGGTACCCCTATGCCCAACCATATGAATCATGAAGCATTCATGTGTGACTCAGTTGAATTCCATGGACTTTATCATTGCGAGTGCACTAGCCCTTTAGGAAGTGAATCTAGCCTTAAAGTTAATCGTTGTCCTCCTAATTGCACTTTTGATATACATTAGTATGATTAAGTGTAACTGAGGCATCTGATTTTTTATCATTTTGTATTTTATATTTTGGGTGCTCAAATTGTAATTTAGATTAACTAATCTAAATTAATTAATTAACTACTATTTAACTAATCCTAACATAAGTATCCGTTCCCACTTTCCATACACATCCTGAACATACATATCCACTACTGGGTGACCAAGCACTATGCTACTAGGCATACCAAGCAATAACATTACTGGGATTACCAAG
>MNCI01022141.1:3410-17951 GCA_015680685.1 Gnetum montanum | reverse complement strand
TGGTTGGCTATGTCAATGAGGCCTCGTTGATGCAACCAACCAAAAATGTCTCATCATACCCCCACAACTGAATGAAAACTCATCCTTAAGTTCTTTTACAAAATTGGAAAAGTATGGGATTATTGATTGACTTGTCTTTCAACAAAACAAATTTAACTGACTTGACAAAAAATAGAGTGCTCATGTGTACAAATCAAAACATTACAAAGAATATTGGTGTTCAGGATACAAAATTGAATACCATGACACAACTCTTTAAGAATTGGACAACATGTTCCTTGATCATGTGAAGCTTGTTGGAGAAGATCAAATGGTCCTAGGTGGTGGTGGTTCCTGAGGCTCCAAAGAACCTTCACCGGCTTAACTCATTAGCAATGGTTGAGGTGGCTATGATAGTCCTACTACTACTGTAGCTTTAGGTGGAAGGCGAAAAGCATCTAGTAGTGCTTTCATTTTCTCCTTATTACTCCTAGGATCATGCACCATCCACATAGCTTTCCCAATGTGGGTTGGAATGGACACATCTCAAGGATACGGGATTGCTAAAAACAACTCCTTAACATTGACAAAATAGGTAGCAAACTATTTGCATTCAATGTTGAACACACACACTATGTTCTTCAACTCCTGGTAGTCATTCATCCATCTAGCTAGGTCCTCAGTGATGGATCATTGATCTATGAATCACCCTTTTAGGACTTCAAGTTTAGTGTTACAATCTCAAGCTTTTGCTTAGTGTCCTTGTCGTGTTTGAACTCGGCCTTATATAGCAGATATGAGCTAGCCACCTATTTCTCCAATTCTAATTCTGGTTGTCTAGCTATTAGCGTTGCTAAGTTTGCATAACGGAGATTGGCTAACTCTATATACTTTGTCATCTCTTCGATCTACAACTCCTTTAAGTGAATCTCCACTTTGTTATAGGCATTAATCCCATCAAGGATGGGCTGCCACATCTCTCTTCCTTGCTAGAGTTGCTAGAAGGATTCATTTACTTTAGTGTTTGCCATCTAGATTTATTTTTCATTAATTCCTTTTGTAAGCCAACCTGGTCCCTATAGTGATTTTTCACTTTCTTAAACTTAAGAGCTTCATTCTTCCAGGTGGTAATTTCAATGGAAAACTTTTGTTGTAAGGTGTGTACCTCCTTCATTGATAGATTGCAGTTCTTCATGGCCAATTTCCTTAGTTCAATGTTGACTCTAGTAAGTTACTCTTGCTATTGATGAATGGATTTTTGCATTTGATCTCTCTGAGCATCAACATTTCGTAGGTGATGATTTTGTGCAATCAATGCTTTAGTTTCTTGGTGCATTTGATTTAAGTCCTTTTTGATTGAGTGCATTTTAGCTTCTACCATGGAATATTTGAAGATGGATATTACTAGTTCCTCCTCAGCATTTTGAAATCATTCTTGAAGTTGTTTAATAGCTTCATCTCTTGTTGTTGCTAGGCTGAGAATTGCTTATTATGCAAGTTCGGAATGAAGTTTAGAAACCTCCATGACCAAGTGTTGATTATGCTCTTGGGCTTTTTCTAGTTGTCCCTCCAAAATGATGCATCTACCCCTTGCATTTAGTATCTCTGACTGGGTTGTAGTGATGTTCTCTAGAAGATCAAAGATATCTAGAGTCAGTTGCTTAGTTCCTACCAGTCGTTCTAGTAGTTGTTCATGCTAGGTTGTGTTCAATTCCCCACTAACTATGCCCACAGATATTTGCACATCTTGGAGTACAGATACGTCTAGTATAGACATCATAGGTGTATTTGGTTCTTTAGTTACATGGTCAACTACCACTTCTACCATTTTCTCCTACCCTTGGTGTTACATCACCAAGATAGTTGCCTCTTCACCTTCCTCCAACATCACTAAGAAAGTGGTGGCATTCCTAGAGATTTTTAGGAATGGATGATGTGTTGCTAATGATACCATCACCTCACAAACATTAGGATTTGACCTCAAAGGTAGTTGCATTCTTTGGGCAGAGAAAATGGAACCACCCCTCTCCATTGGGCTTACTGTTCGAGCCACCTCATTAAGGTTACTCATTACTAGCTGATACACAAATGGATTTTCCCAACTCATTCTTTCTTGTTGCTCTTGTTCACTTAAGAGCTGCTCTCAGAGTTGTCACAGACACTCAAGGACTATGTGAGCCTATGGTGTTGTCTTCTAAGTGGGTGGTGGTGGTAGCAGCTCCCCTTCTTGAATGGTTGTTGGCATTTTATCTTTCATGATTTCTACCCGTGAGGCCAAGGAACCATGCCTGAGAGTGTCATTTGAATAGAAAATAATATCTACCCTCTTGCAAAGTTTCCTAACAAGGTAAGGAAATGGCAGGGTCTTCCTTTCACATTCATTCTCCTAAAGTGCTTCTCTATCTCCAAATAAATTAGTTGTGAAAGGTTAACAGGAAATTTCCCACTTAGAGTGATGCATGCTTGAGCAGAGAAGGTAGTCACTTTGCTTAGCCTCACCATTGGATTGAAGTGATAAGCCACAATCTTGAAATAAATACACTTTGCTATTGTGAGTGTGGCATACTGCTTATAGTCTACCTTGTAGCATCATTGGGTCCACTCCCTTTTTTCCTTAGGATCTACTTTTGTTGATATCTTTGCCAACTGTGTTCTAATGTTTAGCAACCCCAGTGCCTATGCGATGGTGTCCATCGAGTAGGATACTTGAATGTCCTTGATTTTTATAATGGACCTTGGCCTTTGGTTACTTTAGAAGAGATAGGTCTCTCTCATGTACTACTCCCCACTAGTTGTGATGATTAGCCACATGGGAGAGGTTTGCAATTGTGTGCTAACATCCTTTGGAGATTTCTCCAAAATTGGCCCAAAGTTTATTTCTTGAAGAATTGATCTTTGGATCTCTTGAGACTTGATGATGTCTAGGTAGGCCTAAGTCAGAGTGACCTCAAGCCTTGGCATAGTTCTAGGTGCTTCTCCTCATTGAGATTGTTCTATAGGCACTTCTTCTTCTAGAATCTAAAGAAAAAAATCCACTTCGGGCTCCTCATGAAGAGATCCTATTGCATGGGTTGCCTCTTGTTTTTCTTGGCCTTGTTCCTGCTAGCCCCTTCCAACTCTAGGTTGCTTCTCTCGTGGTTGTGAGGGCTCTCCTTTCTACAAACATTTTTGTTTGGGTGTCATCTCTAATCACAATAAAACCATAGATTAGCAATCATCGTGTAACCTTAAAACAATTGGAATACCTTAACTCTTGAGGGTAGTTACACTTGGCTAAGTTGTGATTATGGTTGATTTAATTAACTTAATTATTATTTCTATTTATGCCTTATCATTGATAAATCATCCTGGAGATTGTTGGAAGGATTAACTTGGAAAAAGTTGATGTTTATGTATGATTAAGGTTACTAAACCTTGGGGGAGTTAGAAAATTTTTTCAAAAATTTCATTGGAAGCCTTAAGGTTTGTGATCCCAATGATAAAGATCTTACCTCCAGTAAGTGTAGGATCAAAAAATGGAGTGATTTGGACAAACGGTTTGAAAGTTATGGACTTTGGAAGGTTTTGGGCTATGAAAAATTACAAAAATTCCTTGTGTGTTATGATCAAATTGCGAAAAATTCCAAAGTATCTCATGGTATATATAGTATTTTTGCACTACATCAATGAGGCCTCATTGATGTGGTCCGCTACATCAATGAGGCTTCCTTGATGCAACTATTAACCACCATTGACTTTTGTTGACTTTGGTCAAACTTTTAAAATACAAGGAAATTTTCAATGAAATTGGGATCAAATGAAAGCTTAGAAGACCAAAAATAGTACGAAAGCATGAGAAAAGGAAATTGAAGTTCATATATTTAAAAAAGTGAAGAAAAATTAATTAATGGATGAATGCAATGAAAGATTAAGGAGCACTGAGTGGTTTACACAATGGAAAATTTGAAATATAATATTGTAGTGATGTCAAAGGTAAGAAATATTAACTAATCAAGCCAAAACCTATGCAAGTGGGTTCTCCCCATAGCAAGCTCATGTCCTTTTTGCCCTTACATAACCTCAAATAAGGAGTCCATGGGCCCCATGGTCAATTTAATGATCATGACAAGTTAAGGACCAACCAAAAAGAATCCACTTAAGAATCCCAATACATTAGACTAAGACATAGAGCATAACATGGAACCCAGTAGTGAGGTGAGTTATGGTAGCATGGATGAATGATAGAGAAGGTGGAATGGAGTTCCAAATTGAGGTCATAAGAAGTCCCTTGTGGAATTGTGGTTAAAATGACCTAAGAAGTTTCATCCTCAATCTAGACCAAAACCATCCACTTTCAGTGAGTTTGCATCACCACTCTAAGACCAATCCATCCACTCGAGACACAAGAGTGTCCCTACAAGACAACCACTATTCCACAAAGAGGAGAGAGAAGTAGGAAGTAAGAGAGAGAGAGAGGACCTTAGTTAGAGAGGGCCTTCAGGTATATGTGTATGTCTCTTGAGTCCCACAACTAGTGCTTGTAGCCCTTTTATTTGTCCAAGGGGTGTGCTTTGAATTTTGATTGTTTTTTTTTTGTTTTTGTTTTGAAATGGAAACCACACCATGTGAGGATGTTATTCATTTTGAAGGGGTGTGATTTGAATTTCCATCATTTTTTAAATGATGGGAACCACACCATGCAATGAAGTTATTTGTCCTCCTATCATTAGGTGGTATGGAATGGTAAGAAGTTTGCAAAAAACACTCAAGCACTCAAGCAAGAAGAAGAGTACAAAGAGTATTGAGTTCCCTTGAAGTCACACCCTTTACAAACCTTTAGATCCTTCCTAAGTTTGGAACTACCAAAGTAACCGATTGATTAAAAGTTTCTTTAATGAAAAAGGAACCTCAAATTCCTAGAACAAGGAAAATCATAGAGTTCATTGGATGGGTGGATGATGTGGACTCACTACTTGTTCCATTAGAAAATAAACCATGCCAAAGTCATTAGACATTAGAATTCAAAAATAGAAACCAAAGGTCAACCATCACACATTAGGCACAAACCATCATTAGTAAATAGCAACAGTAGCATTGTGTCCTGTGACAACAAAGAAAATGTATTAGCAAAAATGAGAAAATTTCACACTTAATCAAAAGAAACAAAATAAAGTAAAATATATAAGAAAGTGTAAAAGAATAAAGAAAACTTAAATGTATTAAAAATGGTATAAAATGAGAAAAATTTGAAAATAAAAAATGTAAAAAACAAAAAGGTAGAAAATCTAAGAGGCCATGGTAATGGTCAGCACGAATGACCATCTCCCCCATAACTGAGTTGGAAGGAGGAGATTTGAAAAATAGGAAAGGTTTAATTTGTTAGATATTGACCAACTAATTTTTTTCTAGGCTATTAGGTTTGTAAATTATCATGGCCCCAAAGGAAAAGGTTTGATCAATTATATAAGGTCCCTTCCACAATGTTTGAAATTTTTCCTTTTGAGGTATATGTGTGGGGTTCCAATAGAGGACCTTATCTCCTGGTTGAAACTTTACTTTCCTAATTCTAATATCATGACATTGCTTACTGAATTCCTTGTTCGCCTCATTCAAAAATTGGGCCACTATGTGAATTTTTTTAGCATGTTCAGGTTGATCAATCTTTCCTTTTGTGCTAAAGTTAGGTCAAGGTTTAGATCACAGCCCGTTGAGAGTGTATAGAGCTCAGATTGAATTGGGAGAGTTGGAAGGTTCTCATACACTAAATCATAGGGAGAATCTACAATAGGAAGTTTCCAAGTTGATTGGTGAGCCCCAAGAGCATCATTAAGTTTTGTGCTCCAATCCTTCCTATATTTGCTAATGGTTCACATTAATATTTTTGTAATCTGTTTGTTGGTTACCTCTACTGGACCATTGGGTTGGGGGTGGTAAGGTGTTGTTAATTTATGTTCTACCCCCAATAATTACATTAATTTTCTAAATGTGGCACTTGTGAAATGAGTCCCATTATCAAAAATTAGTGAACACACCATCCCAAACCTATTTACAATGTGCTGTTGTATAAATATGGTGGCAGTGGATGATGTGCAATTTGTAACAGTTACCACTTTAGCCCATTTTGTGCAATAGTCAATTGCTACTATAATATATGTTTTCCCATTAGACATGGGTGTGATGGAAACCATGAAGTTAATGCCCCATATGTCTAAAGGTTCTAGTGATTAAATCCACTATTGAGGACCCTTCATATGAGTAGTGGGCATCAGGATTGTGGGCCAATCGTATCCTACGATCAGGATTTTTATGGTCATGTGTCTCCTTGCATAGTGGCCTTCATAAGGTCCTTCATGAGCATCTAGGAGAATGTGCAGTTGGTCTTCATTAGGGACATACCAATAGATCAGGCCATTAGCACAAACCTTGTAAAGGTGTCTATTGATTTCCATGAAGTATTTTACCTGATGAAGAAATTATTTCTTTTTCCTAAAATTCAAGTCTTGTGACATTTCTTGAGTGAGAAGATATGTGAGGATGCCATTATACCATATTTCTTTTTTAGGCATTTGTTCATTTATTGCTTTAGTAAAGAGGAGTTCATCTGGAAATTGATCAGAGAGTGGGCTCTCCTCATCTTTGTTATCCCATCTTAAGCAAGAAATATGGTTAGTGACCACATTCTTGGTTCCTTTTTGATCTACCATAGTAATATCAAATTCTTGCAAGATCACAAGACACCATAAAACATGAGGGCTCACCATTGGCTTATTCATAAGAAAGCAAATTACACTATGGTTCATATGTACAAATACCTTATAACCTAGCACATAATGTCTAAACTTTTCTAGTGCATACACCACTACCATTAATTCCTTTTCCGTGGTGGTGTAATTTAACTATGCTCCCACAATGCTTCAACTTGTGCAATGGATATAATATGGATGTTTCTTATCATCCAAAGCATAGTTAGATGTGTCTGTCATGATATGAAATTGTTTGGAGCAATCTAGTGCTCTTAGGATTGGTGTTTCTATGAGTTTCTCCTTTAATTATTGGAATGCGTGTTCACATTCCTTGGTCCAAATGAAAGATGCATCTTTCTTTGCAAGTTCTACCAATGGCTTTGTAATCTTAGAGAAATTCTCAATAAAGTGCTAGTAATAACCAATGTGTCCAAGGAATGACTGAACATCTTGAACGATCTCTGGTTAGTGCGTTATTCCTTATATGATCCTTATCTTTTCTAGGTCTACCTTAATCCATTTTTGTGAAATTTGGTGCTCTAGCACAATGCCTTCTTGGACCATGAGATAGCTCTTTTACTAGCTGAGCCATAGGTTTGTCTCAACACATCTCTTCAGTACTTGCTCAAGTTGGTCCAAGGATTGCTCAAAGGTAGCTCCATAGGTGGAGAATTCATCCACAAAGACTTTAATAACACTACTAATTTATTGTTAAAAGATACTAAGGACAAAGCATTGAAATGTTACAGGAGCATTACATAGGCCAAATGGCATCTTACAGTATGTAAAAGTCCCTAAGGACTTGTGAATGTTATCTTCGCCAGGTCTTCTGCTACAATTTGGATCTGGTTGTAGCCACTATAACCATCTAATAAACTATAATAACAATGTCTAGATATGATGTCTAATACTTGATCCACAAATGGCAAAGGAAAGTGATCTTTAAATGTTTTCATATTTAACAATCTAAAGTTAATGCAAACCCACCATTAGCCATCCTTCTTTGGTACCATTATGAGTGGGCTAACCCACTCACTATCGATGATTGGATAGATAAATCTTTCCTTGAGGAGTTGCTCTATCTCCGCCTTAACGATTTGCTTAAATTTGGGGTTTAGTCACCTTTGTGGCCATATTCTAGGTTTCATGGGTGGGGTCAATGTAGATGTGGTGCTGGCATATCCTTGGATCAATTCTTGTTAGCTCTGGATATGACCAAGCAAAGGCTGTTGACTTTTTATTCATCACTTTCAACAAATTTTCTTTTTGTTCAAGAGGAAGTTTGGCATTAATGATGACCAATTTACCATTCTTTAAAAATGCATACTCCATTCCGAATGGTAATGTTTTTAGTTCCAAGGGCTCCTACTTGAAGTGATCAGGGATCTCTAACTCTCCCCAATAGTTATCAGCATTTTTATTAGAGAGTTGGAAATGGACTTATTCAAGTTTGATTGTGCCTTCAACATATGCATAAATTAAACTCTCAATTGGTCCATGCAAATTATGTTGCTATCTAAATTAGCTATCAACCATTGGATGCCCTCCTTCTTTGTGGTTGTTGTGTACAAACACCATTGAATATTAATTTCTTATGCATACTAATTGCATACCTTAATGTATGTGCTTTTGATTGATCAAATATTTTGCACACAATTGAACCCATTATCGCTGCACATGATGCATGGAATACGCTTCTTCTTAATTTTTCCTAACTCATTTTCCTTACATATTTTGAGAGATAAGTCCCTTATACCCATTCACACATTGACTATGCTTAACCAAGCCCTTCCCATGATGATGGGGAAGTCACTTTTGTAGTTTTTCACCTTAATCACCAAAAACCCATCAAGATAGGACCACCTACAAACTATGGTCACAATGTCCTTTACTAATCCCAAAGAGACTGTAATCGACTAATCTACTAATTCTAGATGAATATTGCTCTTCTTAAGAGGTGGTAGGTTCCAAGCTTTGTACATATCATGGGAGATGAGGTTAACTCTGGAACTAGAGTTAAGAAGAGCCATGCATGGCTCTTGTCCAATAATCTGTAGAGAGATGAGTGGACTTCTTGGATCAGACCTTTTTGTAGGAAGGTTGCCCGCCTTAATGCAATAAGAAATATCATGAGTTGGCATTATAGTGTAGATCCTAGGTGGAACTTAGATTGAAGGATGCTCAAAGGTATTTAATGCAGAGGATGAGGATATTGAAGATGTAGGGAAATCAACTGGAGTAGGTTCTAAGGGTTGGAGAGAGCTACCAGGTCAAAAAAAGGTTGTTTCCTTGATCGATTATCCAAATCACTTAGTTGAAAAACTTCTTGTGAGTGTATAGCCCTTGTAGCATTTCGTTGCTACAGCTATGGAGGAATTTCACCCTACATGGATGTAGTAGGAGGTAACTAAGTTGAAGGTGTAGGTGTAGGTGTAGAGGGATTTGGAGGATGATAAGGATACAGATATGGGTTTTTTCCACGAGTAGATGGTGAGTGTGTTTAGTGGTACTCTAGAGGATAATAGTGATGCTAGAATAATGCATGACTTGCTAAGCTTCTAGGGGAGATGGGTTTCTAAACATAGTATCCATATGAATTTGGTTGCCTATAAGGATACTGTTGCCTTTGTAGTGGCATTCCCCATGATTGTGGTTGATACCATTGTTTTTACTATTCATAAGGTTGTGGAGGAGTTCCACTTGGGTAGTAAGGTTGTTGCTATTGGTGGAACTATCTTGGACTGCCCTGAGGGTAAGGTAATTGTCTTGGAGCTTATTTACATGCTAGGCAAGGATTTAATGCATATACTCCAGACTCTTGTAAGTGTGACACCATAGGGCAAAATCCCTTTGGATATTCATATTGATAGATGTCACATTTAGTTTCATTGGTAGAGTCAAATTCCACAACTTCCTCTACTGTAGCAACTTTTCCCTTACCTCTTTAGTTGGCATGTTTAGTTTCTTTCTACCATCTACGATTATGATCACTATTTTTCTTTTTGGATTCTTTAGCGCTCTTCAAAGTGGTTTGAAAATTTTCATCCAAAGAGTCCCATAACTTGTCAAGCTTGGCTAAAATGTCAAAAATATATTTTTGGATAGACAAGGTCTTTCTATTCACCACTTTAACAAGTGGTGACTCCTCCTCATCACAAAATCAAACCTCTAATTTTTTGATGGATGGATCTCCATTATACTCTTTACCACTCTCCCTTTTTCATAGCTCACTTTATTCTTTTTCTACCTACTCAATTAGCCTTTGAATCTGATAAGCTCTCATTTTAGAAAACCTTCCTTGGGCATACACCGCAAGGGTTCTTCTTGTTTTTGCTCTAAGCCCATCTATAATGTGGTGAAGTTGTTTTCTATGAAAGTAACCATGGCTAGGAAATTTGTGTAGGTGTGAATAGTATTAGCCCATGGTGGCATCCAAGGGTTCATGTGCTCCTTGTTTCAAACCTTGGATTTTCCTTTTCAAGTTAGACACTCTAGAGTACATTTGATATTTGTCATTGAACAGTTCTAACATGGTATTCCATTTCTGGATAGATTCCGATTATAAGGACTAGTACCAAATTTTAGCTTTCTTAATGAGTGTCCTTGGGAAAAGATTAAGTTTTTACCACTCATTCTTGATGTTCTGTAAGACATATGCATCTTGAAAATCTTATAGATGTGTCTATGGATCAAAATTGTATTCCCCCCCTCAAATCTTGGAATATTGTTCATATTTAGGCACTTGATCCAACTATCCTTTATGTACCTAGTTGGAATTCCTACTACCTTCACAATGTTAATCATACTTTGAGTCACTAGTAAAGATTCATAATCATTGCTATGTTGATGATGCTGATGATGGTTTTACCCACCCCTTCAATTTTGGTGGCCTTCATAGTTATTGTTATTTTGTTGATCACCTTCATCATAGTTGTTGCAACAATGACTTTCATGAGAACCATCAGATGAAGAAGAATGTTCAAAATTAGATGAAGAGGATGAAGAGGAAGGTGGACTACCACCACCACCATAGTGTCTACCACCACTATTACACTTTTTATGATCACCATCATTAGATCCCTTGTTATTGTGATGTTTACTTGAGTCCCTACCTTGGCCATCACTCTTTCTTGAACATGGCTTATGAAAAGTTGATCATAGGATGAAGTTCACACCATCACCATCATTAGTAGGGGGTGGAGAATCTTCATGTTGAGAACCTTCCAATGAAGGCTCCTCATTATCCTCTTGATCTAGTAGGAACAAGGGGTTAGTGTAATGTTTTCCCTTTGTGGCTTCATGGAGTCACTCTTGACATTTATCTCACTTACATTGTGTTTTAATGGGATAATAGTTCCAATTATCATATCCATCCACAATGTACTCTTCATGAAGATCTAATATGCCCAACTTCTTAAGGGTTTTAAACAACATTCTGGGTATAGATCTATTTGGGGGTAAAATAACATTACCCTCCATATCTCACCATTGCATCTGTTCATCCTAATGTAGGATTGATGAGTCATGATATCAAACCCTCGATATCATATACGTGATATCAAAGGTTCCAAAGTGAAAACATGTGATATCAAAACTTGTCTCATTGCCTATAAATAAGAGACAAGGGCACTTTATTTCAAAATTAGCTTCTTAGTCCCTTAGCTGAACTCTTGTAGTTTTCCCTTTCGAGAGTTATAATTATTTCTGAGTGCTTGTAGTAGGAGTCATAAAGTGAATAAATATTCATTCGAGCATTATGTACCTAAGCACACCTTGTGTTTGGAAATAAACATGAACTTTGTGATAAACCTTGAAACATTTAGAATAGCTTAATTATTTCATTTAAATGTTATTTACTATTATTTGCTACTCTCATTAGTTAATTAATGTTATTTCTATTAACTTGTTAATTATCAATGAATTAGTACACTCAGCACGACCACTTCAAGCAAATGTGAAACACTTGGTAACCCAGTAATGATTAGTGTTTGGTAATCCCAGTAGTGCTACACTGGTTTAGGATGTGTTCGGCAAGCAGGAATGAATGTCAATGTTAGGGCTAGTTAGGGAATAGTTAACTAGTTAAATCAAATTAGTTATTAAATTATTTCTTTTCTTCACTTTAAACACCATGAACATAAAACATAAAAAGCATAAAACATCATATGCCTCAAGTTTACTTAATCATATAATTATGCCTTACAAGTAAGCATGGGAAGACAACAGTCACATAACCCATCCTTGTTCTATGTAAGGGCATAAGCACTTAATCCTTGGAGTTCAACCAAATCGCTCATGAACACTCATATTCATATGATTGGGCATAGGGATACCTTGCTACTCATCATTGGAACTGTTGATAGGGATTTTGTTGTTTGTGCACTAATTAGAACTTAGGAAATCTTTCCATTGTTGGAATGAACCCTTAGGGTTAGTTATCCTACAATCATCAAAAAAGAGTATTGCACACTAAATAATTAATCATGTCTCCTTCTTCTTATGAGAGTGCTTCATCAACTAGGTCCAACACAATGAACAATTGGAGGTATAGTACACATTATGAATTGCTAGTTCCCCAACAGTTTCATGTGGTATATGCTCATCCTGATAAGTATATACTAAACTTTACCTTTATCCTCAAATAGGATGAGCAACTGCATTGACATGATTTAGAAGATAACATAGTGTTACCTCTCGATCATTCAGTCTCAAGCATGCTTCTTCATGCTCTCACATGAATTGGTATGCAGCACTTACAAGTAGAGTACGTTATGCATGAACATGAATCGAGAGAGTATTGACACACGGAGGCACAATAGCAAAGGAACTTACAACAAGAGATACATTACAAATCTATGAAAGAAAAGTGGTCTCAAGATGTTTTGTATGTCGTAAGTGAAAATGAGGGTGGTGAACCTACCTTGGGAGGTTTTCCACAAAATAATGTTCCTCTCGATCACTTTGGTCAAGTAGTTTTGTATCAAAATCTTTAATCAACTATTCATAAGCTAGGTTTTGATATGAACAGACACAAAGGCTTCAAAAAGGAACATGAACATGTGACATTGACAAACATTCCAATCATAACCGCGACTGAGGCCAAGACCACCAAAGAGAAAGTGATAGGCATTGTCAGAGTGTTAGTCCTACTTCCTCTTCACCTTCATCATCTCCTTCCCCTTCTCCTTTGGGATCTGAATGTAGTCACAAAGGGAAAGACCATGAGGACAATGGTAAGTGAAATAGAGATCATAGACAAAACAATCAAGTAAGGGGATGAGGGAATTCCAGAGAAACACATCATGAAAGAAGGGAGAGTAGGGAACAACATATGCATCATAGATGCCATAGAAAATATGATCATGATGAACCCCTGCTCATCACCTGAAGTATGTTAGATATAACAGAGGTTATTAGGATTCCAACAAGGCACCAAAAGGATAGTAGGATCAAAATACTAAACATGAACAAAATGCCATGATTCGAAGGGGGATACAAACCTAATCCTCAAAACCATCTACAAGCATTTCATGATGCATGTGCCTTGCAAAATATAGAAAATGAGTGGCAAAAACTAAAGTTATTTCCATAGACACTGATCAAGGAAGCGGTAAGTTGGTACCAGTTCATAGAACTAGAATCCATTTGTTGATGGAGTACCATGTTAGAGTTATTCAACAATATGTATCAAACGTACTATCGAGTGTTCAACCTATGTACAAAAATGCAAGGATGAAAAAAAGGAGGATACAAACCCTTGGATGTTGCCATGGGCCAATATTAATCATTATTAAATCATTTCCCTAGCCATGATTACTTGCAAAGGGAATAACTACACCATCTTATGGATGGGCCTAGGTATGAAAGGTGAAGAACACTTGGGACTTATGCCCAAGGAAGGCTATCTGAGCTTAGAGCCCATCAAATACAAATATTGTTGGAGTAAGTTGCCAAGGAGGAAGGTGAGTTAAGGAAAAGAGAAATTGTGGAGGAATACAACATAGATCCTTCCCTCTAAAAGAAGGAAGTTAGATTTTCTGAAGATGAAGAAGAGTCACCACTCAAAGAGATGGTGAATAGGAAGACTTTTCCAATTCAAAAATTTGCATCAAATGTATTAGAAAAGGTAGATCAAATGTGGAACTCCTTAGATGATAAATTTTGAACTATTCTAAAAATAGTCAAGGATTCTAGAGAGCAAAGTAGTGACTGAGAGATAAGGAAAAAGAAATAAGTTGAGTCTGCACATAACAAAGGTAAGGGCAGGTTTGACATCATTGAAGAGGTTGTGGATTCAAACATAGAAAATGATGGCAGATGTGAGATATGCCAATATGACCATCCTAAAGGATTTTTCCCAGTAGTCTCACATCTACAAGAGTCTAGGGTGTATGCACTAAATCCACAATTAAACATGCGGTAAGCACCCAGAAGGTTACCTTACCCTCAAGGTAACACAAGGCAGTTCCACCAACCCTTGACATATTATTCGAGTGGAGCTCCACCACAATCAAATGAACAATATCAACAATGGAAACAACCACAATCATGGAAAATTCCATTACCACATCAAAAATACCCTTACCATCAACCTAACCCATATGGGTACTATGTTTAGCAGCCAATCTCTCCATGGGACTCCACTAGTCACATCACTTCTCAACCTCACTACCATACCAATGAGTACTATAGAACCTGTAACGACGGAAAACGTCGGCAGCTGGAAATACCGACCGAGATTCCGTGTACACAGCTTTAACCACGGATCCGCGCGAGGGCTAAGCTGGAAAAACGAATCCGCGGTGCCCTGAACGGTCTTGTCGATCAGACAGGGACTTAC
>MNCI01022139.1:190772-218978 GCA_015680685.1 Gnetum montanum | reverse complement strand
AGCTTATTAAGTGGGTAGCAAAAGAAGAAGGAGAAATGGGTAGATGGGAGAGTGTTAAAAAACATCAACGGGACCAAAATCTCAACTTAACAAAGGTCCATAATCATCAAAAGGAGAAATCAACCCATCTCAAGGAGGAAGAATCATCTTTGCTAGTACAACAATCATTAGAGGAAGTTGAGGCAAAGATCAATAAGATGTTGGAATGGACACATAAAAAGTGTGGAGAATATATCGATATTATTAGAGATAGAGTTTTGACAACCCAAGAAGCAGGACAAAGTATCATTAGACAATCAGAAGGAAGGGATGAGGAAGATAAGAGCTCGACTTCCAATCATACGTATGAATGCAACATTTGCCTATATGATCACCCCAAGGGCCAATGCCCAATCTTGTTACATTTATATGAGCATTGGGGAATCACATTACACCTAGAGTTCATATAGAGATACTGTGTTTGATCATAGTGGCAACAATCCCAGTCATGGGGGAAGCCACCCCTAAACTAGAAACATCCTTGGTATCATCCGAATCTAAATGCTTATCTAGTTCAACATCATGTTTCCCCAACTGGGTCAACATACTCTATCATGCCGCATTATTATTCTCCTCAATACTATCAGCCCATATCTTCAACACAACCACTACCTTGTGTACCTTATACTTCTCCTAAATTTCAACATTCTCATCCTTTCCCTCCTTCTGCATTGCCACCAGTTGTTCCTGAAGTGTTTGCACGAAAAAAACAACCTACAAACGTTACTTGTGCTACTATTGCCAAAAGCAATAAGAGGCCTCCTGAACATTGAAAGTGTCCCTTCTTTAGACCTGACCATAGAAAGGGACAACACAATTCCAAGGCCACTGCATTCTCCAACTTAGTACAAGTCCAACACTGTGGTACATCCTTCCCTTTGAACCCAATGCCTCGTGTCACTTCATCAAGGCCATCCATTAACACTCCAACAACCATATGGCCCAATGAATATAGCCATGGAGAAAGACATCCTGATCCTTGCATACCATCTTACAGTCCCAAGTATCATAGTGGGTCAACTCTTTATCCAGGAACCACATCTTATAAACTGCCTCACTATGCTTACTATAATCAAGTCTTTGAACCCCAATGGGGTAAGTATTACCAAGTTTCAATGTTTCCAACATGCAAGGACCCTCATATTCCATTTGTTAATCCTTTCCATGCTCAACCGTTTAGTTATGGGGGATATTCCGCATTCTAATAACAAGTAGGATTAATAAATATTTTTCATTTTCTTTAATTTTATAGTTTTTTGTTTTCTAGTTTTTCATTTTTCAATTTCTTGTTTTATCTTTTTATCTTTTAATACGTAATCTCATCTACAAATAAAACACTCATGTGGCTTGTTGGTTGAGGTGAGTTCTATGTTATCGAGTCTCGAGTGATCAATTATTTGGACAGTGAGTTCATTACACCCACTCATCCATTCTACAGATAAGAGGTTCTATTGAGGGTACAGTGATATTCTTGACATTATTAAAACTTAAAATTAATTTTGTGCTCATTGTACCCAAAATGAAGAAGGATGGACTAAGAGGGAATGATTCGGGTGTGACATGAAGAGAATTTGTAGATTCTCTTTGGTGACATCTATGAGAGTTATCATGCAACATGGTTGTACTAAGATCCTTGTAGATCTAACACAAAATGGGAGTAAGAGTAATCAAAAGGCACTCAAAGATCCAATGGTGTTCTAGGGGGTCCCACTGGAAAGACATGCACCCATGCTTGAAGGTTGGTAGCTTCTTTGGATTCATTCATTCAAAAAAAAGAAAAAAAAAACAAAGGAAGTGCCACAAAGAAAAAATCACTCCTCCTTTGAATAAAATGCCAAGTGATCATACACCTTGTTGTTATGGTACTCTCATAGTCACTCATCATGGGATGAAACAATGCGGTGTCACTTATCAGAGGAATGGACTTGGTCTTGATCTTGGAACGATGGGTTAATGACACATTAATCACGCTTTACACGTAGGACTCACTATGCTCTAGGTCAGTTACCTCATGTTCCAATCTCTACAATCCCTTCTATACACCATCTCATCTCATTATTCATGTGGTTGTAGCTTGTGTCTTGTGTAGCATAGAAAAACTCTTCGTGTTGGGTTGCACTTAATCTTCCACTGATAGTTCTTTTGAATGTCTGCACATCTCAAAGTGTTGATACATATAATATAGATGTCGTAGGTCCATTAAGTGTTGTTGCAATTTGGTTAACAACCCATTTTGCAGCTATCTCATATCCTTGGTGCTACATCACTAGTATAGTTGCTTCCTCATCCTCCTCCAAGCACATCAAAAAGGAGGTGGCATTCTCAAAGATTTCTAGGAATAAATGGTGTTGAGATAGAGACATTGTTACCTCTCAGGTACTAAGATTCAATCTCATAGGTAGCTATATTCATTAGGTTGAGAATATTGGGCCACCTCCTTCCATCTGACTAATTGTTCAAACCACTTTCATTAAGGTGACTCATTGCTAGTCAATATATAGATGGATCTCCACCACTTATTTTTACTCATTGCTCCTGCTCATGTAAGAGATGGCTCAGATTTTGTGTAAGCACTTAATGGCTACACAGGCCTCTAGCATTGTTTCTTGAGTAGGTGGAAGAGGTGGCAGTTGCTACTCCTCTTCCTTGGACATGATAGGTGTCTTTTCCTTCATCATCTCAGACTAAGAGGTAATGGGAGAATGCCTGATCTCGTTGTTGGCATAGTAGATTATCCTTGCCCTTTTGCAAAGTTTTTGGATGAGGCATGGAAAAGGTAAGGTTTTCTTTTCATGTTCATTTTCTTTGAAATGATTTTTCATCTCTAGATAGATCAATTGTAGAAGGTTTGCTAGAAATCTTCTACTTAGAGAAATGCATGCTTGAGCAGAGAAGGTAGTTACCTTATTGGGTCTCACCATTGGATTAAGGTGATAGGCTACTATCTTGAAGTATACATGTTTCATCAGTGTGAGCATGTCAAACTCTTTATAGTCAACCCTGTAACACCACTGGGTCCACTCCTTTTCAACCCTTGGATTAGCCTACATAGACAGCTTTGTCAATTATGTCCCAAAATCAGGCAATTAAGAGCCTATGTGATGGCTTCAACCAAGTAAAACACTTGAATATCCTTGATCTTCACCTTGGATCCTACCCTTCTATTGTTTTAGAAGAGGTACATCTCTTCTATGTACCACTCCCATTTGGAAGTAATGATTGGCCACATGGAAGAGGTTTGCAGTTGTATCTTCACCTTTGCTGGAACATGCTCTAGGAATGAACTAAGGTTTACTTCTTGAAGAACTGAGTGTTGGACATCATGGGGCCTAATTGTGTCGAAGCACGCTTATGTTAATGTAACTTCAAGTCTTAGTATGGGCACTAGTTCCTCTCTTCTTTGCGATTATTCTATTACAACCTCTTCTTTAGGAATATGTCTAATAGATTCCACTTTAGGCTCCTCCCGAAGAGGTCCTATTGCATGGGTTTCTTTTGCCTATTCCTAGGCTTGTTCTTGTTGGCCCCTTCTAGTTCTGGGTCATTTCTTCCTTGGTTGAAAGGATCCTCCTTCCTATGGTCATTTTGGCCTTGGTGCCATCTGTAATCACAACATGATCATGGGTTAGCAATTATTGTGTAACATGAAACAATTGGGATACCTTATCTCATTAGGAAGGTTACACTTAGCTAAGTTATGATTATGGCTAATTTGATCAATTTTAATTATTAAATTATTTTTTTCGATGTTGATAAATGATTATAGTCATACCAAAGATTATTGAAAGGGTTAAACTCCCAAAAATCAATGGTTTTTATTATCATTGTATTCATTAATCCTTGGGAGACAAAAAAATTCTGTTAAAAACCTTAAGGTTTGCAACCCCCAGAATGAAGAGCTTACGTTTGGTAGTTGCCGGATTGAAGAATGGAGTGATTTGAACAAATTGTTGAAAATTCATGGGCTCTGGAAGGTGTTGGGCTTTGAAAAATGACAAAAAATTCCCTCTTGTTGTGAAGAAAATGATAAAAAATTGTAAAGTATTTGATGGTATTTATAGACTTTCTGTGTTGTGTTGACAAGGCCTAGTTGATAAGGCCCAATGACTGCATCAACTAGGCCTAATTGACATGGCTATTGACCACCATTAACTTTTATCAAGCTTGAAAATACAAGGATTTTTTGAGTGAATTTGGAGTTAAATGGAAGTCTAAAAAGCAACGAACATGATGAAAATAGTAGGAGGATGTTGAAGCCTAGAAAATTGAGAAAATGATTGGAGAATGAAATTTTATGAAGGTTTTAATAAGCACAAAGCTTGATGTACAGGAGCACATGAAAGATAGGATTATAGTAATGTCTAAGGTAAGGGACTTAACTATCCAAACCAAGAGATATGCAAGTGGGCCCTCCCCATAATAGAAACACATCCTTTTTTCCTTTGCATAACCTTAACTAAGCAGTTCATGGGCCCCATAGTTAATTAATGGTTATGAAAAGTTAAGGATGAACAAAAAATAATCTATCCAATAATTCCAACACATCAAACTAAGACATCAAGCATAACATGAAAATCGATAGTGAGGTGAGTTATGGGTAGCATAGATGGATGACTAAGAAGGTGAGATGGAATCCCAAATTAAGGTCATAAGAAGTCCTTGGTGAAGTTTGTGTTTAAAATGACTTGAGAAGATTCATCCTTAGTCCAGACCAAAACCAACCTCTTTTAGTGACTTCGCATCACCACTCTAAGACCAATCCACCCCTTCAATAGAACAACCACCATTCCATAAAGAGAAGAGAAGAAAGTAAGGAGTGAGAGAATTCCTTAGTTAGAGGGGATCTTTAGGCATGGGTAACATGTCTTTCTAGTTCCATAACCAATGCTAATAGCCTGTTTATTTGTCTAAGGTGTGTGCTTTGAATTCCCATTATGTTGTTTTTTCCCTATCTTTTTGGATGGAAACCACACCATGTAAAGACTTTATTTGAATTCCTATTATTGGATGACATAGAACGGTAAGAAGTCTATGAAAACACTTAAGCACCTAAGTAAGTAGAATAATACAAAGAGTATTGAGTCCCCTTAAAGTCACATCCTATGCAAACCTTTGAATACTTCCTAATTCCAAAAACTACCAAAGGCCATAAATTTATTAAAAGTTTATTTAATAAAAGGGACCTCAAACTTCCAGAATAAGGAAAACCATAGAGGTTGTGGATGGGTGGATGATATGGATTCACTACCTATTCCATGAAAAATAAACCATGTCTTATTCATCACACATCAAAATTCAAAAATAAAAACCAAACATTAACATTCACAACATTAAGCATAAACCAGCATTAGTAAACAACAACATTGGCATTGTTTCCTATGGTAATAAAGCACTTTTATTAGCAAAAGTAGTGAAAAGTCACACACACAAAAATAAAGTAAAATATAAAATATATAAGAAAGTATAAAATATTTAAGAAATATAAAACATAATAATCATGTTGTAAAACAAAAAATCAAGAAAATCAATAGAATGAAAAACCAAAAAGAGGTAAAAACCAACAAAGTGTAAAACAAAAAGTGAAAAACTAAGGAGCCATATGTGTGGTTAGCATAAATGGCCATCTCCTCCATGACTAAGTTGAAATGAGGAGACACAAAATATAAAGCATGGTTGTCCATCCAATGAGGTAGTAGTTGCACTAGCTTATCTTGGCTCTAGGAAAGGTTTCACTTATTGGATGTTAACTAACTGCATGTGGGCTCTCAGGTTTGTAGATTAACATGATCCCAAAGGAAAAGGTTTCATCAATTATATAAGGTCCCTCCCACAACATTTGGAACTTTTTTTTCTAAGGCACATGTGTGGGGTTCTAGTAGATAACCTTATCTCCAAGTTGAAATTTTACTTTCCATATTTTAAGGTCATGACACTACTTGTTAAATGCCTTATGCAATTCATTCAAAGATAGGGCCACTAATCAATTTTTTTCTATCACGTTGAGGTTGATCAATCTTTATTTTTGTGCAAGACTTAGGTCAAGATCTAGATCACATGTTGTTGAGAGTGTACAGAGCTTGGATTGAATTAGGAGCATTGGAAGTTTTTTGCACACTAACTCATAAGGAGAGTAGCCAATAGGGAGTTTCCATGTTGAGTAGTAGCCCCAAAGGACATCTTTGAGTTTTGTGCTCTAGTCTCTCCTATATTTGCTGATAGTTTTTGTTAGAATCTTGGTAATCTTCTTGCTAGCTACCTTTTCCTGACCATTGGCTTGGGGGTGATAGGGTGTTATTAATTTATGTTTGACCCCCAAGAATTACATGATTTTTTGAAAAGTGGAACTTGTAAAATGAGTTCCATTGTTAGAAATTAATGCATGTGGCACCACAAACTTGTTTACAACATTTTGTTGTACAAATCGGGCAGCAGTGGATGATGTATAGTGGGCAACAGTTGCTACTTCTACCCATTTGGTATAGTAGTCAACTGCTATGATGATGTATGTCTTTCCATTGGATACAGGTGTGATGAAACCCATGAAGTTAATGCCCCATATGTCAAAGGGCTCTAGTGGTTGAATCCACTGTTGAGGACCCTTCATTCAAGTAATCATCTCATCATCTTATTGATAACATTTATAAGATTGGAAAAATTGGTGGACATCCCTGAAGATTGTTGGCCAATAGTATCCTACCATTAGGATTTTTATGATCATGCATCTCCCTACATAGTGGCCTCTACAAGGGCCTTCATGAGCATCCTAGAAAATTCATAATTGGTCTACATCAAGGACACACTAGTGAATTAGGCCATAGATGCACACCTTGTAAAGGTGTTCATTAATTTCCATGAAGTACTGAGCTTGATAAAGAAACTGTTATTCATTCCTAAAGTCTAGATCTTATGGCATCTCCTGAGTGAGAAGGTAAGTGAGGATGCTATCATACCATTTTGTTTCTAAAGGCATTTGTTCATTTACTACTCTAGTAAAAAGGAGTTCATTTAGAAATTGATTAAATAGCAGGCTCTCCTTCTCTTTGTTATCCCATCTTAACTAAGAGAGATGGTCAGTGACCACATTCTTGGTCCCCTTTCAATCTACCATTGTGAGATTGAATTCCTGCAAGATCATGAGCCACCATATAATACGAGGGCTCACCATTGGCTTGTTCATTAGGAAGCCAATGGCACTATGATCTATGTGCATAAATACTTTATAAAAAAGCACATAGTGCCTAAATTTTTCAAGAGCATACATCACTACAATTAGTTCTTTCTCAGTTGTGGTGTAATTCAGCTATGCATCCACAATGCTTCAGCTTGCACAGTGGATGCAATATGGACATTTCTTGGCATGTAATTCCTTGGATGACCCTTATCTTTTCCAGGTCTACCTCAATCCCTACCTAAGTAATTATATGTCTCAATACTATGCATTTTTATACCATTAAATGATTTTTTTCTACCAATTGAGCCTAAGGTTTATTTTGACACATCTTTTTAATACTTGCTCAAGGTGGCCTAGGGCTTGCTCAAATGTAGCCCCATAGGTAGAGAAGTCATCTATAAAGACTTCTACCTTGCTACCAATTTGCTATTGACAAATACTAATGATCATGTGTTGGAATGTTGCAGGGGCATTACATAAACCAAACAACATCTTACAATATGCAAAGGTCCCCCAGGAACTCGTGAATGTTGTTTTCGCCTAATCCTCTAACGCAATATGGATTTGGTTATAGCCACTATAACCATCCAAGAAGCTATAGTAACAATGCCCAGATGTAGTGTCCAATACTTGGTTCATAAATGGCAATGGAAAATGATCTTTAAATGTTTCCATATTCAATAGCTTAAAGTCAATGCTGACTCACCACTTACCACTTTTCTTTGACACAATTACGAGTGAGATAACCCACTCACTATCCGCGATGGGATAGATGAACCCTACCTTGAGGATTTGTTCTAATTCCTCTTTGATAATCTATTTCAACTTGGGATTCAACTGCCTCTACGACTATCTTCTTGGCTTTATTGCCAGGTTAGTGTAGATATACTACTAGCATATCCTTGGATCAATTTTAGTCAACTCAAGATATGACTAGGCAAAGGTTGTTGCCCATTTATTGACCACCTTCAATAGCTTGTCTTTTTGTTCAAGAGCAAGATTTGCATTGATTAAGACTAACTTACCATTATTTAAAAATGCATACTCCATGTTGATTGGTAAATTTTTTAACTCTAGGGGCTTTTGCTTGAAACTATCAAGAATTTTCAACTCTCCCCAAAAGGTATCATCATTTTTATCATCAGAGAGTTGGTGATGAACTTAGTCAAGTTCATTCATGCCCTCGACATAGGCATCTATTAGGCTCTCAGTGGGTTCCATGCATAATGTGCTCATGTCCCATGATCTATAAGTAATAGCCTTGCATGGCTCATGTCCTGTGATCTATAAGTAAATAAGAGGAATTCCTAGGTTAGATCTCTTAGTGGAAAAATTGCCAGCTTTTATCCAATCAGAAATAGCATGAGTTAACATCACAGTGCAAATCTGAGGTGACATTTGGTTTGAAGGGCTCTTGAATGTGTTTGATGTAGAGGATGAAGTTGTTGGAGATATAGGGTGACCAACCACATTAGGTTGTGAGGGTTTGGGACGATTGTTAGGTCAAAAAATGGTCATTTCTTGGATCGATTATCTGAACAACTGGGCTAGAAGGCCAGTTGTAAATTTGTAGTCATTGTAGCATTTCATTGTTGTGACTATGAGGGAATTTCACCCTACATGGATGCAGCAAGCAGTAACTAGGTAGAGGGTGGAGGGATGTATGTAGATGGATGCAGAGGGTGGTATGGATATGGATGCTCCCCTCGAGTAGATGTTGAATGAGTTCAATGATACTTTAGAGGATAATAGTGATGTTGGAATGAGGTGTGGCTTGTAGAGCTTCATGGAAAAACAGGTTGTTGAACATTGTATTTGTATGAATGCGATTACCTATAAGGGTACTATTGTCTTAGTGGTAGCATTCCCCACGATTGTGGTTGGTGCCACTATTGGTATTACTTGTACAGTTGTGGTGGCACTACACTTGGATAGTAAGCTTGATGTTACTGGTGGAATTGCCTTGGATTGCCTTGATGATAAGGTAATTATCTAGGTGTTTGTCCCCTTACTAGTCTAGGATTCAGTGTGTACACCCCTGACTCTTGTAAGTGTAACACAATAGGGCAACATCCATTCAGATGTTCATATTGACAAATGTCACACCCAACATCATCATCAGAGTTTATCTCCATAACTTCTTTTACTATAGCAACATTTCCCTTACCTCTTTGATAGGCATGTTCAGCTTCTTTCTACTTCATGCGGTTGTGATCACTATTTTGCTCTGTAGATTCTTTAGCAATCTTCATAGCAGTTTGGAATTTTTCATCCAAAGAGTTCCATAACTTATCAACCTTTGTTGAAATATCGGAAACAGATTTTTGGATGGGCAAGGTTTTCCTATTCACCACTTTGTTGAGTGGTGACTCCTCATTGTCATACAATCGAACCTCCCTTTTCTTGATGGAAGGGTCCCTATTATATTGTTCTACACTTTCCCTTTCTCACAACTCTCCTTCTTTTTACTACCTTTTTTATCAGTCTTTATATTTGATGGGCTCTTAGTTTGGATAATCTCCCTTGGGCATAAACCCCAAGAGTTCTTCTGGTTTTTTCTCTATGCCCATCTATGATGTGGTGGAGTTATTCCCTTTGAGAATAACCATGGCCAATGCATCGATGTATGAGAGAATAATATCTACCCATGGCAGCATCCAAGGGTTCATGTGTTTCCTATTTCTAGTGTTGGATTTGCCTTCTCAAATTGGACACTATAGAGTATGTCTGGTATTTATCATTGAATAACTCAAGCATTGTACTCCATTGGCATATTGATTCTAGCTCCAAGGACCAGTACCAACTTTTTACCTCTTTGATGAGTGTCCTAGGGCATAACTTCAATTTTTTCCAGTCATTCTCTATGTTTTGTAAGGTGTAGACATAGTGAAAGGCTTGTAGATGGTTTTGTGGATCAAAGTTACATCCTCCCTCAAATCTTGGAATATTGTTCATGTCTAAGCACTTGATCCGACTATCTTTCACATGCCTAGTTGGGATCTTGATTGCCTTTGCAATGTTATGCTTTGAGTTGCTAGTAAAGGCTCATCATCAACATTATTTTATTGTCATTGATGATGTCCTTTGTTACCCCTTCAATTATTGTGGACATGGCAGCCAATATTATTCTTTTGCTACTCACCTCCATCATGATTATTTTTTCTGCAATGTTTTTCAAAATTAGGAGAAGAGGAAGAAGAAGATGCATATGAAGAGGATAAGGAGAGAGGAGGACTACCACCACCATGGTATCTGCCAACTCCCCTTCGGTTTTCATGGCCACATTTGTTAGGTCGCTTATCATCTTGATGCTTTTTTGAGCCCCTTCCTTGACTACCATCTTTTCCTGAATTTTGTTTTTTGATAGTGGAATGTAGATTCAGGTTTACACCCCCATCATTAGTATCAAGGGGTGGAGAATTTTCATGTTAAGAGCCTCTAGAGAAAGGGCACTCATTATTGTCTTGGTTCAGTAGGAACAAGGGATTGGTGAACTGTTTCCCCTTTGCAAACTCATGTTGCTTCTCATGGTATTGATCTCTTCAACATTGTGTTTTAGTGGGATGGTAGTCTTGGTAGTCATAATCATGCAAAATGTACTCCTCTTGAAGATCATAAATGCCTAACTTCATAAGAGTTTGAAGCAACATCATGGGCACATATCGATTAGGAGGCATTACAATGTTGCCTTCCATATTATGCCATCATAGTTGTTCATCCTGGTGCAGGATGAAGGTGAAATTAGGCACATACTCATTTGGATGAGTATATACCACTTTGCACTGTTGTGGAATTGGTGGTTTAACATCTTCATGCCTATGAGAAGAAGAGATTTTGCAAACAAATAAAATATCAGTGTGCTTTTGTAATTATATAATTTGAGGATGATGTTGACCTTGGGGTTTGTCCAATGATATTAATAATGTTCACTAATCCTAGATAGCCCACGTTTCAACAAAAAGAGTCCCTAGCAACACTGCTAATGATGAGTAGTGAGGTACCCCTACACCAAACCATATGAATCACAAATTGTTCACATGCGATCCTGTCAAATTTCATAGACTCTATAGTTTCCAATGCACTAGTTCTCTAGGAAGTGAATTGGATGTTGAGAACATTCGTTGTCTTCCCAACTACACTTGTGGAGCTCAACGGTATGGTTTAAGTGTAATTGAGGTACATGATTTTTATCATTTTGTGTTTTATGGTTTTGGTACTTGAAATAAATAGGGTAAGGAATGAAGTAATTTAATGTCTACTTTAATCTAATTACCTAACCATCATGTAACCAGTCCTAACATAAACATCCAATCCCACTTGTTGTACACATCCTGAACACATATAACATTGTTGGATTACTAAGCATTAAGTGCTGCTGGGATTACCAAATGTCATATGCATGCTCGAAGTGAGTACACTTATGTGTTTACTTAATTGCTATTTAGCTTATCTCACTTAATTACTTAATTAGGTTAATTATTGAGGAATGTAAATAAATAACTGAAAACATTAAATGCATGAATAAAATATTTAAGCTATCTAGAATGCTACAAGGTTTATCAAGAAGCTCATCTTTATTGCCACACACACTATCATGCTCAGGTACAACAATGCTCAAATAAAGATCCATACACTCAATGACTCCTGTTGCGGGCACTCAGGAAAATATTCTAACTATTAAATGGAAAAACTACAAGAGCTTCACTACAACTATGACTGAATGATGCCTAACCATAGTGGGTTAGCACATATTTATAGGCAAGAACAAACCATACATCAACGGGGCGATGTTAGTGCATGAAATGATGTGTTGATGGGGCCTAGTCAACGAGGCCTACTTGATGAGGCCTCATTGATGTGGCCAATCTACGACTCATCACAGATTCAATAGGGCATGTAAAATGCAATTATCATTGCTTGAGGGAAATGAAAGATATTTGAAGAGCTCCTGCATTTCCTGAAATTCACATTTTTTATGGTGTCTTATTCATCAAGATCTTCATATCGGCACTCATGTTAAACATATGAAAAATTTTTCTCTTCAATTTCCTCTTTTGAGAAGTGAAGACTAATTTTCTCATGTTTTTTTTTGAATGTCCTATTGCTCAACATGCTTTGAAATGAACATTTAGAATTTGTAGCAAATCTCAACTAGCATCAATGAAGCCATTCTTGGTGATTAGCCTACTTTGTCTACTTCATTTCTTTGTATTTGAAATTGTCTTTGACTAATTTTCTACTTTATTCATAAGCTTTGGTGTGTAGTTATTTTCCACTAGCAAGAACATAACTATGACCTTTCTTCAAGTTTCAAATACTATATTCTCAAAGATGTCGCTTTTCAGCTATAACTTTAAGCAAAAAAGCTCTCAGTGAAAGCTAAACAATTAATTTATTTCTTACAATATTAATTTCCTTTTATTTTAGAGGCTCAAGCATGGGAAGCTTTCAACTTTTGTTGCTATTTGTTCTTCATCTCTGATTAATTTATTCTTTTCTATTTAAAGAGATTTTTCTCATTCTTTTTGTAGGGAATCCTTTAGTGAGAAGTAAAAACCCATCAGGGTGCTTCTAAATAAGGGCAAGGCCTCATCCTTTTCTTACCATAGAGAGGATATTTTTCAAGATTGGTTGTAAAGATGAAAACATGAAAAGGCATCCTCAAAACCTTTCGGTTTTTTCTTTAGACTCTCTCTTTGATGATCTGATGTACTTTGATTTTTTTAAATATTATTTTTCATTTTTTTGGGGTTCCATACCCCCCATGTTTTTTCTTACTTACAATAAATTTTTTTCACGCACTTTTTCAAAATATTAATTGTGAAATGAAATGAAGTTTTATTATGTTCAAATAGCCATAGGATCTATTGGGTAGATATTACATTTTTATGAAAAATAAAGATATACTTTACAAATTGACTAAGCACCAATGGGAACATCAAAAACAAATCATATAGGTTTTTTTTTCTTTTTGTAGTGTTATAACACTATCTCAAATGGATAATCACAACACAAGAAAGAAACATACATAATTGATCTTCAAGGTTTCTTGATTTGCACAACATACAAATGCTTTTTTCTTAAGGGAGTTGAATCCATCTTCTACTTTCAATTTTAAGATGATGAGAACTTAAGAAAAGCTTGCTGATAGCATTTCAATACGTAATTAGGATAGCACCTGAGAGATAGTGAGCTTCTATGTCTAGTTTATTAGATCTAATGCAAAGTAAATAAAATTATCTATTGCCTTCAACATTAAACCACATCTTTGTTAAAACCTTCTACTTGACAAGTTGGTGAATATGTTTAGGATTTTGCAACATGTCCTCATAATAGATATTTCATTTTCTCAATCATTTCATCCCTTGAAAATACCAACCATGGTCTTACAAATCCTCAATAACTACTTTAGAGAATTTATCTTGCTTTGAGATATGCAAGCTATGATAAATCATATTGACATAATAACATTGAGTAAGCTTTTTGCATCTTCACCTCTAACTCATCAAGAAGAAAATTTTTTTGCACTCTTTCAATATCTTTCCAAAGTTCATGGGTAAACTTATAGACACGAGAAAATAGTTTTAAAATTGAAAGTTGTTTTCTTTCTATCTTATTTTTAAATTCACATCGTATGAAAATACTTCTTAAGTTGTTACCATAGCTACACTACATTCTTTACATTGATGGTGGTGAGCTTAAAGCGATGGTGGGTAAGTCTAGATCACTGTAGGAGGACAGGCATGGGGTCTAGTCACCTTCCCTAGAGGTAAATTATGCTTGTGCCCAACAAATCGATTTATGTGTTGAAGGAGCAACAAGTAGATTAATTGTTGGCTATATACAATCATGTTACAATGGTGAGGATGAGTTATTTGATAGTTAAAGCTATGTAGCTCTAGCTTCCATTTCTAATTTATCACATAGTGATGATGAAAGAAGTTGCAATAGGATACATGATATGCTAACTAGTATAGAGCCATTACAAAGTCTACCAATTCACATTGTATGAAAATACTTCTTAAGTTGTTACCATAGTTGCACTACGTTCTTTACATTGATGGTGGATACATGATATGCTAACTAGTATAGAGCCATTACAAAGTCTACCAATTCACATTGTATGAAAATACTTCTTAAGTTGTTACCATAGTTGCACTACGTTCTTTACATTGATGGTGGTGAGCTTAAGGCGATGGTGGATAAGTCTAGATCACTGTAGGAGGACAGGCGTGGGGTCTAGTCACCTTCCCTAGAGGTAAATTATGCTTGTGCCCAACAAATCGATTTACTTGTTGAAGGAGCAACAAGTAGGTTAAGTACTAAAGGATTTGATTGGTGGTGAAAGGTTTCACATAATGGCCTAGCAATGATCTTTACATGGATACCAATGAAGTCGCTTAAGAGACCATGAATATTGTGGCATGGTATTTTTCATGGGATCTTCAAGGAGGCAAAAATCCCATCTCTTGAATTGAAACAATAAAATCTATTATGATCCTTCCTTTTTGCTTCTGTTCTTTGCTCTGTCTACCCTATAATTTATGGCAATTATTTAAGAACTGCCATTGCTATAAGAAATTAATTATGCACATCAAATTGGCTGAAATGCATCTGTATATGATGAGCTCTGAGCTACCATTGTGTCCATGTATGAACATCTGGGTACCTTGTTTTTTCCTTTTACTTTTGTTATTTAGATTGAATAGTAAACATGAAAAGTGGAAAGAGATTTGGGTTACTTTTCAAAATCACGACACTTTAGCAAGAGTGAAAGAGTGAACATATCTGATGCAAGAGATACTTCTCAATTAAAATAGAAACAAAAGATTAAATTTTTTAAATAGAAATATTGCTTTATGACAAGCATCTTGATCCAGCTTCGACTACTGGACCACATAAATGAGGTGAGGATACTAAACACAATTAGTGTAGAAATGGATGTTGATGGCTTGCATCCTCTCAATGTTGGCAACCTTGCAATGAAGGGAAGAAAACCATTGTTTGTTCCCTATACCCCAAAGGTAAGTTCAAGAGCAAGTACAGAATATCAATTTTCACTTTTCAAAACATTTGAATATTTTAAGTTTTATGGTATCAATATCATTAAGCAACTTTTTCATTTCATGCCTGGAAAATATGGCCTTGCTGAATGATATAGAAAATAGATTTTTGAAAAGAGATTTCTTGCTATAACTGTAATAGAAAGGGTTACTGTTTTTTCTTTCATCAGACACTTTGAATGTTGATATTTTTATAATTTGAGGACCATAGATTGCCACAATAATATATTTCTTACAGGGATGCATAGAACTCTTGCAATGAATTGGAGTTACCATAGCAAAATCGAGAGCTGTTGTTATTGGAATAAGCAACCTTGTAGGCATGCCTGTTGCATTGCTTCTCAACAACTTGGATGCGACTGTGATAATTATGCATTCCAAGACTCCAGATCCTAGGAGCATAGTGAAAAAGGCCAACATTGTAATAGATGCTACAGGACAGACACATTTGGTATGAAAATTAATGTTTAAGCCATTTTTAATAGAAAAGTCAAGGAATTAAGAAAGTAATAGAAACTTGACATGGTGAAAATTGAAAATATTTCTTGACTATGGGTACATATTAGGGAATATGTATCAAGAAAATGTCAATACTAAAAGGAAATAAGGGATAACGTGACAACCAATAACTCTATATCATTACAACATAACAACATCTGAGGGGATGAATTAGAGTTTGGATGTAATCACTGGATAACTTTTTGCCGACTTGGATGTCTTGAGACTTTTAAAGGTGATGCAACTTTAATAGCCTGACTTTAACATCGAGTGATTTCTTTAAAAATATATGATTTTTGTTTTCAAGTTTTAAATGTTTTGATTAACTTTGTTGCATAGTATCCTTGAAGTTGCCTATGATTAGTTGCTGTAACAATGGTTGTCATGTTCACAATTGATCAAAGTTTGAGATGAAATAGCTAGAGTGATAATGGAAAATGAAATTATTAGGAAAGCATACAGTCTCAAGTTGAATAAAACCATAAGATTGTGATATCAGGGATGTTCAAGTTGATGAGGATTATTCAGGCTTATAAAATCAATTTTTTTGGAAGGGTATAGAGTACTACTCTTAGTTATTCTTCTTCATCTTCCTCGTCATCATCATTACCTTGTCCTATCAATAATAAAGTTGGCTACACGAGTCGTCTTTTGCCATTCACATCATCAAGAGGTAAATTCTTGTTTATCTTTTGTTCCAAATCTCTTATTACTATCTGTTACCAAATTTTTCAGTTGTACTATTTGCTGCTTTTTAATTATAGTAATGCAACAATCTCTTTTGATAGCTTCACAATTTGATCTTTTTCAAACATGACCAAATCATTTAAGAAAACATTCCCTTACTATATGATCTCCAGGCTCAGTAAAGGGTAGACCATCAGAGGGAATTTCATAGAATTCAGGAAGCCTCCAACCTTATCACATCTAAAGCTAAGATAAATATCATGAATAGGATCCACATGAAGGAAAGACCGGTTTGTAGATGGAAGTCTCTACCTCTACCAAGGTGATGAGTTGTTGCTTTTGTTTCTATGTTAGAAGGTTCTATTGCCGGGGGTTGTGGTTTTGTAGGCCACATGGTCACTGTCTTATTCTTTATAATGCATTATCTTATTCTTTATAATGCAGGGGTAGACAATGATTTCTCTGCTGATGTTTCTTCTTTAATTTCATGCTCTTCTGCTTTCTTTTGTAACTCGGGGTTCCTCACTTCCCGCCTTGGGCCCAGGAGAATTGCTCTACTCTCTACCCTTTCTGTAATTCTGTTTTGTATATAATATAACCTCCCGACCATTTTTTTTTTCTTTTTTACATCCCTCATTTTTCTCTATAATATGAACTACCCTTGCATTACTTGTCTTTCTTGTTGAGAGTTGAGGCCCATAGTATAGAACAAACTTAGTTGAATGAGATTTAGGATATTTAGATTATACAAGCGTCAAATCATGAACACTGTGGTTGATATATTCCACGGTTGACATAGAATATAGAATAAATCCCATCGTAAGAGATTTGAATATTAACGAACATGAATTGACGTTCCTGTAACAACATTATAATGATTAAGAGAATGACATAAAGTGATAACAGTGATGTTAATCATATACAATTCTGAATATATAATAACTATTACATTAAACACTCATGGTTAGTACAAAGAAGAGTAAACAATACATAATTTTACGGGTCTTTTATATCACCCAGAAGACACATGGGATGTCTCAACATTGAATAACGCGTGTATTGGTAGCATGCTTAACAAGCATGTTATTAATTATGTAAATAGACAGTTATGCATATTAAAATATAATGCAACATATTGAAGCTGAAAAGAAAGTTAATCTTCAACAAGTAGTCATGGTTATGCATATTTTGTGTCTTCTTGTAACATTTAGCATCCATTTGAGCATGCATATCCATTCTTAATTCTACTTCTTAATCCTCTGAGTGGAGATAAAGATATTAACCAGCCTACCTTTGTTTGGCCAACATGATGCTGAGAAATCTAGATAGAATGTGAGTTTGCCAAGAAATTTAAGTAATCATGGTTTGCAATTTTTTTTGTCATCTAGTTGGAAATGTCTTTCCAGAGTTCCCAAACCTAGGCTTAATGAGAAATTTGTTTTGCTTGGCCAAATTTGGAACCGTCAGTATTTTGGTCACTTTGAATGAGCGTGATAGTAAAAATTTAATAAACATCCGTAATATTACATTGGCTTGCCAGATGAAACTTTGCAGCCCTGGTTAGTCTTGCACTCTGCAAGTACTTTCAAAGCTCTCAAAGTTTTGGTGAGGTATATTCAATAATATTGAAAAATTAGTTTGAGTTGTCATTATCTTCCTAGCCTTGTTCCAACAACATGGGGTTGGCTACATGAGTATGCTTTTGTCATTTGCTTTTATAAAGAGCTAGATCTTTGTTTATTTGCAATTTTTCAAATCATCTTCAACTATTTTTCCCATATCTTTTTTGGTCTTTCTTTTAGTGGCTTTCCTAAAACAGTGATGTAACAACATTTTTAATAGGCTTATTATCTAATCTTTACACATGCCCAAACCATCTAAGATGTCATTCCTAGCTTATTTAAAGTAGAAATAACTTCAATTTTTTCTCTAATTTCTATATTGCACAATTTTATCTCTTCTTGTAAAATTCAACATTCTATCTAAGCATTTACATTTCTGCCATACTGATCTGTTGTTTATGCAACTTTTGTATTAATCAACGTTTAGAACTATATAAGATAGCAAGCTTGATGATTGTCCTATAAAATTATCCCTTTTGGTTTTATTGGGATTCTTTTATTACATAGAGCATCAGTAGCCTATTTCTATTTTGACCATCTTGCCTCAGTCTTATTTCTTATGCCTTTATCAGTTTCACCATCTAATTAGAAATTTGATCATAGGTAGTAATTTTTATTTCACCATGATTTATACTATTATTGAAATTGTATTATATTTATTTTGTCTTGTTTCTACTAATTTTTGAGCCTTTGGATTCTAGAGCATGTGTCCACTTTTCCATGTTAAAAGTAATATTTTATTGAGCTGTATAGACCAAGATAATATCATCTGCCAATAGCATACACCAAGGGATTTTATCTTGTATTTCCTTTGTTAATTCATCTAAAACAATAGCAAATAAGTATGGGCTTAGTGCAGACCATTGAGGTAGACTTACTATGATTGGAAAATCAGATGTGATTCCATAGACTATTCTATTTCTAATAGTAGCTCCTTCATACATGTCTTGAATCATTTTAATATATTTATCAGGGATGTTTTTCCTTTGTAAGGCCAACCAAATAATATCTCTAGGCACTTCATCATATGCTTCTTCAAAGTTAATGAAGATCATATGTATATTTTCTCTATGTTTTTTGAATTTCTCCATTAATTGTTGTATCAAAAAAATAGATGCCAACACAATTCCCTAACATAAATTCAAATTGATTTTTTGACATTGTTGATTCAAGTTTAAGACGTTGCTTTATGACTCCCTTGCAAAGCTTTATAGTAAGGCTCATTAGCTTGATTCCTTTATAGTTTACACAATTTTGCACATCTCTTTTATTCTTGTAAATAGGAATAATAATTTTTTTTCTCCAATTGTTGGGCATTTCTCTATCCTTCAAAATTTTGTTAAATAATTATGTTAACCAGCCAAAATTTTGTTCTTCTTCTTGAAGGTCTTCTTAGAAATTCTTTGTTTAATAAAGGGTCATCCCTAAAAGGCTCAATGCTCATCCTATCAAGGTGCGATCCTAAGAGGGTAGTAGATGAGGAAAAGCCTAACCTCTTTTAAGTGGTTGCATCCAAGCTTGAACTCAAGTCTTATGACGTGATAAACAAGCACCTTACCATCACTCTAAGTGGTATTCCCTAAATCTTGAAAATAAATTTTACCCCTATCCAAAATTTTGTTGTCTTTACCAAAATTATTTCACCTGCCCACATGATGCATTTGACACTATCAATGTCTTTACATTTCTTGTAACAAACTAATTTTTGTAAATTCTCAGCATTCTGCAATCAAGTTGAAATGTGTTAAATTAGTGGTTTGATGGTTTTTACAATAGTGTTATGATTAATAAAATTATAATGGTTGTCAGATTAAATTCTTTAGCGCCTTATTTGCTCACATGTTGATTAACTCATTAAATAGTGTCCATTGAAGCATGTCATGCATATGCACATTTTTATTATTACAGGGGTTTTATGTTTTGCAAGCATCACACATTTTAAAATGGGCATTTTAAGTGATGCCATGAAAGCTTTTGGTAGGTGGTAGTGTATACACTAAAATGCTTTTTTCATAAGAGTTTGTAACTGTTACAACTCATGTTGGGCATACTGTACTATTATATGGAGTGTCTTTCTTTTTCTATAAGCTACATGAATTCTACAAACATGCTCAAGGCTATGAGTATTTGCACCATCTAGTTGTTGTCATCCGCAGTAGTTTCTACTAATGTTCCTTCTAGGCTATTTTCCCAAAGTAGAGATCTCATCTACAACTTCCATACATTATAATTTAATTCATATAGAGCTTAACTCTCATGTAGTGATGCATAAGCCCTATGTACAATTCTTTTTGTTATGTAATCCATACTTAACTCCAAGAATTACTCACCATCCTACTCCAATGTCATGTCAAGTTTCTAGGATTCTCATTGAAGTAATCTTAAGATGAGAAAATGGAATTGTAACACATACTCTATGTATTCATGGTCAACATGAAAAAGCTATTTAAGTTCTATAAAACAATGTGCTATCAAGTTAAACCAACATTATCAAATGTAATAGAATGAAATAGTTAATGGTGTTATTAAGTGATTTAGTTATGAGTTAATTAAGATACATATTAAATCTTAACCATGGCAGTGATACCACTATGATCGTGACATTCAAAAAATAGTAATCACACCAACAAAATGATAATAACAATTTTAAAAATAAAGAAAAAAGTTTGAATATCCTTAATAAAAGCTACTGTCGAGAAGATAAATGCTGACAAGAACTTAGACTAACAATAGCAAATTAGACTAACAATAGCAAAAGTAAAATAGAAATTGCAACCTGGATTCTTGGTTGGTTGCAAGGGTGAAGTATGTTCCGAAATGTCTGGAACGCCCATTTTTTGACCAAGAGGCCATTACTAGTCATAATTCGGTAACGCTAATTTTGTACATAATGCTGATTAACGTTGACTTTCCCACAGGCCATTTTAGTAATGCAACTTTGTGCATAACGCTGACATGTAACTAAAATTCTAGACAGGCCATTTCGGTAAAGCCAACTTTGTGCATAATGCTGACGTGTAACTAAAATTCTAGACAGGCCATTTCGGTAACGCAACTTTGTGCATAACACTGGCGTGTAACTAAAATTACAGACAGGCCATTTCGGTAAAGCCAACTTTGTGCATAATGCTGACGTGTAACTAAAATTTCAGATCTGGGACTAAAACCTGTGTTAGAACTGCAGCCTCTGCTACAATCACGACCAGCAAATCTGTCAGAGCACATTCAATACTCCCTTTTCAACTACTTTTGAAACTTTGTTCTATTTGCTTTCTGATTTTGATTCTTTGATTTCTATTTCTTTTTTTTTTATTTTTTTCTGATTCTTTTCTGTTTTTTGAAACAGTACTATTTTTTCTATTTTTTTCTAATTCTTTGTTGTCTGAAATAGTACTATTTGCTTTCTGATTCTTTATTTTTTCACTTTTTTCTGGGTTTGCTATTTTTTTCAGTGGCGGTATTAGAAAAAAATCCAAACAAAGATTGAAATGGTGTTTAAGTAGTTTGATCACCTTCGATGTCCCTAGCATGTGTCGAGTCAGCAACGGAACCATCAACACGTGCTTCAGTGCCATTAATGCCTCGGTTTCATCTTTGCAAAGCTCTTTCAAATCTCCAAGAATTTTCTCGCATCTCCTTGTACTACAACCCAGCATGGATTCCAAGAGCTCGGCTATTGAAGGAGTCCCTCCCCTGTGCATCCTCTTTGCCTTGATCCTCCCTATTTATATCCTAACTCTGCATTTCTGCAATAATAATCCTCTGCAACTTGAAGCTCTATGATTTGATTTCATGTGAATACTTTGTCTCTTTGTTTTGCGGAGAGGGTTTTAGATCATTTGATTTGAAGCAGAAGCAGTGCTTGAGAGTGGGTGGTTGTCAAAGTTACAGAGAAATTCAAACATTGAAGCACAGTAGTTGGCTGGTCAATATTCTAAATTAGGGGACCTTGGCTTCACGACATCAACATGACTTGGAAACAAAGATATCAAACTTCTGCTACGTGTTGGGAAATTTACGGTTTGATGATTACAAGGGAAAGAAATTTTGGAACTCTTGGTTTAAAAGAGAACCTTTAACTACACTAATATCGTCATTTTGAACTTTTGACTGCTTTTTTAAGAACATATTTGTTGCATGGGTAATTAATTTAAGATGTAAGTAGGGATGGTGGGTTGGTAAATGTTACGTTTGTGGATTGCAGGTGTACGTTATTTTGGAGAATAATTTTTGATGAGTTTGGTAAAAGAGCAGTTCAACATGAAAACATTCTTATTATAATTTAAAGAAAAACAATTCTTTATTTTTTAGCATAATTTGTTTTTTTCCTTCAATTTATTTAATGTTATAATTATCAATCAAATTTGTGTATAAAAGATTGGAGAATTCAGTTTTACTTCAATATTGACAATGACTTACTACAGTAAACTATATCAGGGGATTCAATAATCAGAAAATTCACTTTGAAAATCATTATTTTTTTATGAAAGATTACGTCGTGTCGTGTTATGAAAGGTTACGTCCATTGCAAAAAAAAATACATTTAGAAAGGTTGCGTAATACATTTAGAAAGGTTGTGTCCTTGTTCTAAAGGTTGTGTCCCATTAAAAACCATAAATACACCTCATTAGATGAACAGTTTGCATTGGATTTTTGGATTTGGGAGCACCTACTGAAGCGCAGTAACTTGGCAATGGGTACAAAACTTGCTCAGCTTAATATTTCGTGGAATTTTTTTTCCCAAATAATTCTAAAAAAACAACTAATTTTTATTTTTAGGTTTGGGTTATATTTAAAAACATATTATGTACCTTAAGTTTCTTTAAAAAAATAACTAATTTTTTATTTTTAGATTTGGGTTTTATTTAAAATTTAATACAACCCATAATACTATATAAGGATTTCCTATAAATATAGATCATGCAGGTGATAGAGAGCATGAGTTAAACTGAGCGAGACAACAATGTCTTAGAGATTGAAGAAGAGAAGCTCAGCAACGAGGAGATCCTTTGGAGTTGCAAAGAATGGAACAAAATCACTTATGTCAAAGAACACGTCGAGCAGAAATGTAGCAACAACAGGTGAAAGGAAGTGAGGTTTGTAGATGAAATTTTATTTTTGTTTTAGATGAAATTCATTTAATGTCTTATTTAATAAAGCTAAACACATCAAGTCACTTTGTATAATAATATTTTACAGAATGGAAGGGATCACAGACAAGGATGAGAAAGAGGTTGTGGACGTGGACAAGGACAAGGACGAGAACGCATTGATGAACAAGAAAATCACTTATCAGTCATTCCTAATGATGAAAATGTTCATCAACCTCGATTGCATCAAGAAGTTATTTCACATATAGGACATGGTCGTGGACATGGATCTGGTCGTGGTCGTGGATTTGATCAGATGTATTCAAATAATGATGATTTGATGGTAGAAGATGAATTACTTATAAATCCTATAGAGATTGTTACTATAGAACGAAAATGTGCACAAGGGCATGAAAGACAAGAATGTTTTAGACAACGAAAAAGACAAGCAGAAGTGGCAGAAATGTTAGATTTAGTTGCAAGACTTGATTAGGAATAGGCTCAACCAAGATTGCGAGGGTGAGAGCATACACTAATTGATGGAATTTTTTTTCAAAAAACCCAACCTTAGGAAAAATAAGATACAGAACTCTTGTTCTTCATCCAGAAGGCATGAAAATTTGGGTTTTTAAATCTTGTTCTTCATCCAGAAGTCATGAAATTTTTTACTCAAAGAACTTCTAACTTGTAAACTAATAAGATTCTCTTAGCCAATTTATAGATATATATTACAAATATATAACTAAGCTAGTGAGGACATGACCCATCCAAATGTCACGCTCTTCAGTGGGCCCATGATGCAGATTCCTGTGAAATTGCTAATTTTGCAATTTCCCGCTTTCATGCCCAGCTCTGCTAATTTTACTAATTTTGCATATTCTCGTGAAATTATTAGTAATTAGTAATGGAGCATTTAAGATTCTTATTGGGTATTCCCGAAACACAAATCTTTTCCGCTTTAATGCTCAGCTCTACTAATTTTGCTAATTTTTTAGATTCCTGTGAAATTATTAGTAATTAGTAATGGAGCATTTTAGATTCTTATTGGGGATTCCTGAAACACAAATCTTGAGGTTTTCTGGTTGTTATGATTTTATGCTTGTTGTGAAGTATAAATTCATGTCTGCTATCCTGAATCTTGTAAAGCAAGCATAGTTATACTGGCTTTGATATCTGGTACAACAAAGGGTGGAAAATGCCGCCTAAATTACCCAAGCTTGAGTTTAAATATGCAGATGACTAGGCGTGGTATAGCATTGTAGTGGAGTTGAGGGACAATGAAAATTTTTTGAGAGTGCACTATGAAGAGTTTGGAGTGGAGGATGATGAATATCTAGACGTTAGAAAAAATTTTCGTAGAAAGAAGAATATCGGTGAGAGGTTATTCCTTCAATCTATGCAGCTGCAAGACAAAGACTACAACCAAGTGAAGGCAGGCCTTCGTGTGTGTGCGCATTACAACACCGACAGCCAAGACATGAAGTTGTTCAATGCCAAAGTTTTGCGAGTTAGTTCTTTCTCCATTTTTTTTCACTTTTGGTTTTTTTTAATCTTCTTGCTGCTGCTTAGGTCGTTTTTGTGAGTTTACTATTTTTTAATCTTATTACTGCTTAGGTCATTTTTAACCTTTATGCTTGATTGCAGGTACATAAGTCTGATCATCTTTATATAGACAATGAAGAAGAATGCACATGTGGTTTTGATGTTCGTTGGATAACCGGACCAAATAAGGGTTAATGTACACTGGTGAGATGTGGAGATATCCATTTGTTAAACCGAGGAAAAATATATCTTCATCCTCTACTAAAAAATTTGTTAATGTTGGTTCTAATGTTTAATTTTCATTCTACCAAGAGAGCTTGTAAGAGAATTTGTACATGAGCAAAAGCCTAATCTCTTTTTTGAATGGCTATGCTTACTGAATATCTTATCATCATTATATGGAAGAAATTTAGCGAAATAATATATATCTTTGTGTGTATGTGTGTATTCAAAATTGTCAAGTATATTTTAATTTTTAAGTGGTTTATACTTTTTAAGCTTTACTCCTAGTTAATCTTATAATCTTTTAAATACTATATGGTATTAGCCTAGTGGTAAGACTCTTGATTTCAAAGCTCTAGTGGTCAATTCTAAGCTATAAAGTTTTAATTAGACTATATATCTTAGGGTGTATCTATGTTATAATTATTTTAGGGATGTAACACTCCCCTTACAAGCTTTTAATTTCTATGTTATAAGGCTAACCTCTACTTACTTAACATGTAATATACTATGAATTTTTTTATTTGCAAACTAATATTAGAATCCACCCTTATGACAATGTAGATGTGACCTACTAAATAAGAGAGATCTAGTGCAAAGCTACTCCACTACAATCATACCTATGAGTGAAGGTAGAAATTCAACACATAATATTCGAATTGATAAGTTAGTATTTCAATTTTTTTCTTGTTAACATTATTTTAAGTATATCCAATATAATCCTAAGGAGGAATGAGAGCAAGAGAAGCTTAAATTTGTTGTTGCTAATCTTGTTTGGGTGTACTTGAAGAAGAGGTTGAGAGGTATCAACTTCTCAAAATTGAAGGCCAAAAAGATGGGTACTTTCAGGATAAAAGCCAAAATTAATGACAATGATTTGGGAATTGACTTACCAAATGATGTGGGTATGTCTTTTGTTTTTAATGTTTTAGATCTTGTGCATTACCAAGAACTAGAAAAACATGAAATTTTTTAGGGTAGCATTGATGGAATGAAATGGCCTGTTGACAAGTCCAGGCCTTCCCAGGAGAGAAAGGAAATTGTAGTCAAGAAGAGACAAGCTTCTCGTACTTGTGAAGTGAAGAAACATGAGTACTTAGTCCATTCGAAGGTTCAAACTATTAACAATGTTGTATAAGTTCATGAGACCAAACTTTTTGAGTGGGTGATTACTTCTACCCCTATTTCATTATTTACTTGAGTTTTTTAAAATGTAGGAACACCTCTTCCAAAACCCTTGTCATCCCTATTGATTAAGAAACAAAGGATTTGGATAGCTTGAAAATTTCCTAGACCCTTAAGAGATTTCTTGCCTAGGAGCTAGGTATTTATAAGGAATGCTTTGGTCATCCTTCAAACATCTTGCTTAAGAGTTGACAGCTCATAGGAAATGTCTTATTGTGAAGACGTCTTACCAAAGATGTCATGCTACCAAAGAAGACATCTTGCTAAAAGTATAAACATCTTGTCCATGCCTAAAATTTATAGAAAGATATCTTGTCAAGCATGTATTCAACTTAGCAAAATTTTTGAAGTAGTAGTTACAATTTAAAAATAGCTAAGAATGTCATGTCCAAGATTGGAAATAATAGGAATTCTCTAAGTTAATTATGGAGAAGGTTTTTGTGATGTCTTAGTTTTGTATTTTGATAAATATTTTTTTGTATTGCATTTTTTATGACAAGATAGCTGTAGAGAGATTGCATGAGATTTGTGTGCATCTTAGTGGCTAATCATGTGCCTGATATTGACCATTGTGTCTTTGTATTTAGCTCTTAGTCTTGTGTGTGAAGAAAAGATTTGGATCACTTGTATCTTATATTAAGATTGATCGTAGGTGTGGTTGTACAGCCTCATGCTTTAATACATTATTTAGTGTGTGCATTCTTTAATGTGATGTTCTATGGGTTTATGAATCCATTGCATTTGTAATATTCTTTCAACTTTAAGAGAGGATAACTAGTTTTCTTATTTTCTTTCAATTAATTTATCTCGCATATATTCTAGATTTGGTGTTTTAAAGGGTTAAAAAGAAAATTGGAGTGACCTTGCTTCAATTTTTACCTTATGTAAGGGCATATTAAGTTTGAGTGCGATAACACAAGAAGTCATCAAGTTATCAATTCTTGATAATCATTAGAGTGTGGGATCTTATCATGTCCCACTTCTATGGCATAGTAGTTCAACTTGGTATATAGGTGATGTCTTTGATTTCTTTTCCTAGTTTATTAATTTCTCAATCTCATATCTTTATTTTTCATCTCTCCTCTCTGATTTTTTTTTTATTCTTCCTATAACTTCTTTTCCTATCTATTTCCCTTCTCTTATTACTATATTAGTGAGAATTAAGTGATTTTGTTCTATTTTATTAAGGGTATGTTGAATCTTGAGTGGGACAATGTATGAACATTATTAATGGTATCCCTTTGGTCATTTTATGTGATAGAATGTATTCATGTTCATCCTTTCATGGTATATCATCATACTCATGACCAATGGATCAATGAAATTCTAGAATTATTCCCTTTTCCACTTCATTTTTTCCTCTTTCTTTTGGAAGTAAATCAATTCATCATCCATTCTCTCTTGATGGACCATACTTCAGCATCTCAGTAGTGTCCGTCAAAAGGAGGCAATGTTGTATCCAAATTTTTGGTATTCTTCCTTGCCAGAATGAGTGGGATTTCAAAATTTCACATCAAATTAGAATATCAAAAAGTCCCTAGAAATAGCATTACAAGATATATTTTCAACTTCCAAAGGCCTTTAGAGACCATTCCAAGTCATAATGCAACATATGAACATGAATTTTGATAACCTTAGTAACTTTGGAAAGTGAAAAATAATAAGTGTTTCATGGGTAATATTGACACTAACACTTATGTAGAATCAATGCCACCTTTTCATCACCATGTTTAAACTTCATTTTGGGCCTAGGTTTCAATTTCATCAAATCCTAGATGACCAATCCACATTAATTTAGGAATGACAAGCATTGATTTTAGGCATTTTTAGTAAGTTCCTTGAGCCATGAGATAGTAAAAGATTTCTAAGGATGGATAGTTAAAAATGATGCTACTAGTGTCAATGTTACTAGCTTTGATGTCATTTATAACACTTTTCATACATTCAAAAACCAACATTTTGATCTCAGTTTTGACCTCATGGACACTCCAATAATCAGTTGACATCATTACCAGGGCATCAAATGCCAAATTCAGCAAGTTCAAAGGTAGTTTGGAAAGTTAGAGCTAAATTCAAGACTAAGTGTT
>MNCI01022139.1:161822-189996 GCA_015680685.1 Gnetum montanum | reverse complement strand
ATTCAATTGTGAGTTCACATTCCTTCATGTCATAAATGATTTATTGAGGGTTATATCAATTTGGAAACTATTTATGACTGCAAGTTAGATTTTAACATTTAATTTGTAATGTTATTCTTGCAAGTTTGTAAAAGAACAATTTTGCAAGAACAAATTGCCCTTATTCAAAAGTGCTCTCATAGGTTTTCACTTCATACTAAAGGCTTTCTTATAAAGATAAGGAGGAAAATCTCTCTAAATATAAAATAATATATCAATTAGAGATAATAAATAAATAGTAATAATAACTAATGAGTAGCAAGTATACCCTACGCCCAACAATACGAATCACTAATATTCACTAAACGATCTGGTTGAATTTCGTAGACTTTAGCTCTCCAAGTACATTGGATCTAGGTAGTGAATATCAAAGACATCATCATTGTCTTCTCAATTTCACTTGTGAAGTGCAAGTGTTAGTGTATGATTAAGTGTAACTAAGGCATATGATTTTTATCATTTTATGTGTTTTATTGTTTAAGTTACCTAAGAACAAGAATAAAGTAATTAAATGCTTAATTAATCTAATAACTAGCTAATTCTTAACTAATCCTAACAGAAGCATCTATTTCCACTTTTCATACACATCTTGAACATGTTGCAATGCTACTGAGTTACCAAGTGTTAGGTGCTACTAGGATTACCAAGCATTGAACATATGCTTGAAGTGATTGTATTTATGCACTTTAATTATCACTATGCAGTAATTAATTAAAGGCATTAAAATAAAGTGCATAGATAATAAATGCATTAAGTAAACATTAAGCTAATTCCAAATGTTACAAGGTTTTTGAAGAAAGCTTGTCTTTTTTGCCAGTCACACCAAGGTGCTCAGGTACATTAGTGCTTCAACAAAGAACCATACACTTCTCACTCCTACTATGGACACTTAGAAAATATTCTAACTTTTGGAAAGGAAAAATGCAAGAGCTTCACTAGGATACTAACTATGGAATGTCATAAATGCGGCTAGTGAGCATGTATTTATAGCCAAAGATAGACATTGCATCGATGAGATCACATCAATGCATCAAATCATGCATTGATGTGATCGCGTTAATGGGATCGTGTTAATAGGATTCCATTGATGCAACCCATGAACATGACTTATCATACCCTCATGATTGAATGAACACTCATCCTCGAGTGAACAAAGAGGAGGAACAAGTTTCTTATAGAATTTTGGGAAGGTATGGGATTATTAACTAACTACTGACATAAACTAAAACTAAGTGCCTAGGTGTATGGATTTACAATCATTACAAAATTAGGTGTTTATGACAAAAAAATTGAACACCATGACAAAAATGGATAACACAACTCCTTTGATAACTGACGATGAAGAAGAAAATGAGATGGTCCTAGGTAGTGGAGGTTCCTAGGGGGTTGAAAGACCTTCTCTTACCTTCGGTGCATGTGGGTGTTGAGGCTAAGGCTATTGTTGTGGTTGTTCGGCTATAGTTGCTACTTTTGGTGGAAGATGAAAGGCATCTAACAATGCCTTCATCTTCTCTTCCTTACCCCTGGGATCATACACGGTCTACACAACATCACTAATGTGGACCGATATGGGAATATCCCAAGGACAAGGCATTGCAAGGAATAGCTCCTTGACATTGACAAACCAAGTAGTGAACTATTTGCATTCAATGTCAAATGCCCTAACTGCACTTTGTAGCTCTTAGTAGTCATTCATTCTTTTTGCTAGGTTCTCTGTTATTGATCTTTGATTAGTGAACTTCACTTTGAGAACCTCAAGTTCCACGTTTGCTACCTCAAGCTTCTGCTTAGTTTCCTTATGGTGCATGAACTCGACCTTATACAAAAGGTATAAGTTGATCACTTGTTTCTCCAATTTTTACCACAACTTGCTAGTAGTCAAAATTGCCAAGTTTGAGTAATGGAGGTTGGTAGGCTCCATATACTCTATCAACTTCTCAATGTATAGCTCCTTGAGGAAGATTTCAACTTAATGGTACTCACATAGGCCATCAAAGATGGGTTGCTAAACATTACCTCCTTGATGGAGCTACTGGATGGCCCCATTTATCTTTGCCTTCACTAGTTGAATGTGTTTTGTATTTAGCTCCTTCTACAAGCCAACTTAGTCCCTGTAATGATATTTTATCCTTTCAAACTTAAGGGCCTTATTTTTCTAGGTGGAAATTTCTATTGTAGACTTCTCACATAAGGCATAGCTCTTCTTCATTAATAGATTTTGATTTTGTACAACAAACCTCCTTAATTTTCACCCTAGCAAGCTACTCCTACTGTTTTTGGACAAATGTTGACATTTTGTTCCTATGAACTTCAAAGTTTCACATGCGATAATTAGTTGCTTGGTTCCTACTAGTTAATCTAGCAACTATTCATGCTAGGCTACACTAAATCTCCCACTTGATTCTCCTACAGACACTTGCACATATCTAAGTGTAGTTACATCTAGTACAAATGTCATAGGGATGTTAAGTGCTTCAACCACTTGATCAGCAACCACATCTACTACCATTTTCTACCCTTGATGCTGCATCACCAAAATAGTAGCTCCTTTTCCTCCCTCTAAACACATTAAGAAAGTAGTGGCATTCCTAAAATTTTTTGATAATTATGGTTATCTTGAAAGAAACACCATTACTTCTCAAGTGCTAGGATTAGACCTTGCAGGCACCTCCATTCATTAGGTAGAAATTAGTGACGCAACATTCTCCATCTAGCTAATGGATCAGGGCACCTCATTAAGATGGCTCATGGCTAGTTTGTACATAGATGGTTCACCACCAATTGGTCCTACCCACTACTACTACATAAGTTTCTCATAAAGTTCACGCATGTGCTCAATGCCAACACAGGACTCTAACATTGATTGTTCATGAGTGGGTGGTGGTGGTGATTGATGCTCCTCTTCTTTGGTCATAGTAGGAACCTTATCTTTCATCAATTCTACCCAAGAGGTTGTAGGAGCATGTCTGACTATGTCATTAGTGTAGTGGGCTATCCCTACCCTTTTGCATAACTTTTTGATAAGACATGGAAAAGGGAGTGTCTTCCTTCCTTGTTCATTCTCCTTGAATTACTTCTCTATATCTAGATAGAATATCTATGGAAGGTTGATAGGGAACTTTTTGCTTAGAGAGACACATGTACGGGTGGAGAAGTTGGTCACCTTGTTAGGCCTCACCATTGAATTGAGATGGTAGGCTACTATCTTGAAATAAGTGTGCTCCACTATGATTAGTATGCCATACTCCTTGTGGTCCACTTTGTAGCATTGATGAATCCAATTCTTTTTTACCTCTGAGTCTACTTGGATGAAGATCTCTACCAGATTTACTTTAGTTTTAGGCACGTGAAGGGCCTAGGAGATGGCCTTCACTAAGTAGGACACATTAATGTCCTTGATTTTCACTATGACATCCACCTGCCTATTGTTCTAGAAGAGGTAAGTCTCTCCCAAGTATTACTCCCTACTAAAAGTGATGATTGGCTACACATGGGAGAAGTCTATAGTTGGGACTTGACATTTTCTAGAATAAAGTTTAGGAAAGTACCAAAGTTCAATTCTTGAAGAATTGAACATTGGATATCCCTAGACTTGATCTAATTAAGGCAAGCTTTGGTCAAAGTGATTTCAAGACATAGCCATAGTCCTAGTGTCTCGTCCTAGTGGGATTGCTCTATTTGAACTTTTAGAATCTGTCAAATAGATTCTAGTTTGGGTTCCTCACAAAGAGGTCTCATTATGTGTGTTTCTACATCTTACTCTTGGACTTATTCTTGTTGGCCCCTTATAGTTTTGAGCTATTTGTCCCTTGATTAAGATAGTCCTCAAACCTACGGGTTCTTTGATCTTGGTGCCATCTATAATCACAACATGATTAAGGATTAATGTTTGGTGTGTAACTTTGGAACACTTAGGTACATTATCTCTTTGGATTAGCTACACTTGGCTAACTTGTGATCGTGGCAGAATTGATTATAATAATTTTATTTCATTTTTATGTCTACTAGAGTTCATTGAAAAGGTTTAACTTTTATAACTTAGTAATTTTATTATCATTTTATTAGTTGAACCTTGTGGAAGTTAGAAAAAATTTGAAAACTTTTTCATCAAAAACCTAAGGTTTGTGTTGCCCATGACGTACAACTTCTCTTATTTTTGAAGAAAAATGTAAAAAATGGCTAAGTGTTGGGTGTTATTTATAGATTTTTTTCCTTGTGTTAATAGGATCACATTGATGTGGACAATTGTGTAGATTGGATCCTGTTGACATGGTTGTTGATCAAAGTTTGACTTTTCAAAAGTTAATAACAACAAAGAGTTTTTGCATTAAATTAGAGCCTATAATATAATGAAATGCATGAAGATGGCTTGATAGTTTACAAAGAAGGAGTTTGGATTAGGAAAACAATCAAAAAATACCATAAACAAGCACATAATTGGATGCAACTAATGGAGAATGTGGAAGATTGGAATGCACAAATACCTAAGGATAAGGACCTTAATTAGCCAAAACAAGGGAAATGCAAGTGGCTCCTCCCCATAGTAGGCTCATGCCCTTATTTCCCTTGCATATCCTCAAACCAAGGATTTTGTGGGCCCTACGATATATTAATGGTTATGGAAAGTTAAAGACCAAATCTTGGAAGAATCTACCTAAGAATTTTAACACATCAAACTAAGACATTAAAACAAACATGAAAAATGGTAGTGAAATGAGTAATAGATAGCATTAGCGGATAAGGAAAAGAGTGGGATGGAGTTCCATATTATGGTCACATGAAGTCTCTTATGGATTTTGTGGTTAACATGACATGATAAGATCCATCCTTAGTATAAATTGAAACCAACCAATTTTAGTAACTTCACATCGATACTCTAAGACAAGTCCACCCCTTCAAGACACAGGAGTACTCCCAAAGATCAATCACCATGTCCAAAAGAGAATAAAAGAGAAGTAAAAAGTGGATGGGCTAGTTAGAGAGGACCTTTAGGCATAGGTAACATGTCTTTCTAGTTCCATAACCAGTGCTTGTAGCTAATTATTTGTCTAAGGGGTGTGCTTTGAATTCCCAATATTTTTATTTTTTTATGTTTTATATTTTTATATTTTTTGGATGGGAACCACACCATGCAAAGACTTTAGAGCTTTCTGTTATTGGTCAAAAGTAGAATAGTAAGAAATCTATGAGAACACTCATACATCCAAGAGGGTAGATAGGTATAGAGGCATCAAATCCCCTTGAAGTTGCATCCTTGTCTATCCATTTAATTCTATCAAAGTTTGAAAACTACCAAGGTCACAACTTTATTAAAAGTTTCATTAAGGAAGGAACCTCATATCTCCAAAATAAGGAACACCATAGATTTTTTGTGGATGGGTGGATGATGTGAACTCATTGCCTATTTCATGAAGAAAACCCTCATCTTAGTTATCAAGACAAAAATTCAAAGATAGAATCTAGATATTAGTAATCAAAAACATTTTAGTATAAACCACTATCAGTAGACAACTATAGTTGCACTTAGTCTTGGTGGTAATAAAGGAAAAAAAACATAACATAAGAAAAAACATAAAAGAAATATAAATCAAATAAAGAACAATGTAGAAGAAAGTGTAAAATATTCAAAAAAGTGGAAAATGTACTAAAAATGGTGTAAAACAAAGAAAAAGTGAAAAACTAAGGAGCCACTTTAATTGATCATCATGGATGGCCATCTGCCCCATGATTGAGTTGAAAGGAAGAGATCTAAAAAATTGAGCATGCCTATTCATCTATTGAGGTGTTCTAGTCACTGGCTCTCTAAAGTTCATTGAAAGGTTTGATTTGTTGCATGTTGACTAGAAGCTTCTCATTTGGGTTCTTAGGTTTGTAAATTAACATGGATCCAGAAGAAAAGGTTTCATAGATAACATAAGATCCTTCCCACAACATTTGGAACTTAGTCCTTTGTGGCACATGTGTGGGATTCTAGTAGAGGACCTTATCTTTCAATTGAAATTTTACTCTCCTAATTCTAAGGTTATGGAGTTGCTTGTTGAATGTCGTGTGCAACTCACTAATGACAAGGCTACCAATCAATTCTCATTTAGAAAGGTGAGGTTCATTAATCTTTCTTTCTGCACTAGAAGTAGGTCAAGGTTAAGGTCATAAGTAGTTGAAAGTATATAGATTTTTGCTTGAAGTGGACGTGTTGGAAATTTTTTGTACATGAGCTCATAGGAAGAGTAGGCAGTAAGAAGTTTCCAGGTGGAGTGGTAAGCCCAAAGGGCATCATTGAGTTTCAAGCTCTAGTTACTCCTATATTTACTAATGGTTCTTGTTAGTTTCTTTGTGAGTTTCTTATTTGTAACCTCTACTTGATCATTAGATTTGGAGTGGTAGGGTGTTTTTAATTTATTTTCAACCCCTAAGCATTGCATGAGCTTTCGAAAGGTAGTGCTTGTAAAATGAGTACCATTGTAAGAAATAAGTGCATGTTACACACCAAACTTGGTTATAACATATTATTGTACAAACTGAGTAGCTATGGAAGATGTATAGTTAGTGATGGCTATAGCTTCTATCCATTTTGTAAAATAGTCAATAACAACTATGATGTAAGTCTTTCCACTTAACATGGGTGAGATGGGACCGATGAAGTCAATGCCCCAAATATAAAAGGGCTTCAATGGTTAGATCCACTATTGAGGTTCCTACATATGGATGATCATTTCACCATGATGAATCGTGGTTATCGAGGGCTGTGTATACTAGGCCTCATATACTAGGCCTCGTATACTAGGCAAGCTGCGTATACTAGGCCCCGTATATGCAGCCTTGTTTACACAGCATCTATTCTAGCCTATAAATAAGTGTGCTTCCACCACACTTAGGCATATTTTGGGTTAATTGTAGGGAAGCTCTTACAGTTTTTTTTTTTTGTAGGAGTTAGACTATTTTCCCAAGTGCATGCCCATAGTGTGATGTTTGTAATTGTACAAAACCTTTACTCGAGTGTGATGTACTTGGACACACACATGATCGGAAATAAAGATCGAGATTACTTCATCATTGTAGCATTCACTTAGTTTTAATTATTTAATTGATATTATTATTTATTGTTTTCTTAGTTAATATTTCCTTACCATCATTTACTATTCTTGTTGTTAACTACGGAATGAGTACGACTTAATCACGAGCATTTAAGTGTGACTACTTGGTAACCTAGTAGCGTACCTAGGATCTACGCTTGGTAATCCTAGTAGTAGTCATGCACAAGGTCCAAGATGTGTATATATGATTAAGGAACGGATGCTCATCACACTTAGGTTAGCTTAGACTTCATTTCCTATTACTTATTAGTTTAATCAAGATTATTTTCCATTGTCTCTAGGAGCAGCACTAGTTTAGGATCACATCATACGTCTCACTCTGGACTAAACCATATGTGACAAAGCAAATACTAGTCCAGGTGGGAAGATAGAGAACTGTGATCAACATATAACTATCTAGATACCACAGCTAGCCTATCCATGGAATTCGATCGGATCATGCATGAACACTCGTATTTGTATGGTTGAGTGTAGGGGTACCTCACTGCTCATCATTGGCACCATTGCCAGGGATGGTGCTAGTTATCTAGATTAGTTATATCATACAAGATTGCTGTAACAAGTATTAATGATATATCCTTTAGAAAATAAATTTAATTTAATTCAATTAAGTCACACACAGTTCACAACAATGTCTCTCTCAGAAGACTATGACAATGCAACAACTAGTAGGGCAACTCATTGGAGAACCAACAAATTATATGATAATGAAGATGAAGTTTGGAGTAACGAATCTGATGTAGGGATCTCTTATGAGCATCAATGCAAACAACATCATTCCAACTCACAACTGCATAACATACCTAGTGATGATGAACCCCTACTAGCCACTACAAGCTTAATAGAAATACAAGAGGCTATTCGAATACCCTGCAAGCATCGTAAGGATAGCTGTCTACCTAGGCTTGACTTAAACAACTTTCCTAAGTTTTCAGGAGGCTATGATTTAGATCCCCAACATCATCTACAAGCCTTCCATGATGCCTATGCATGGAATGACATTGATAATGGATGGAAAAAACTTAAGCTCTTTCCTCTGATACTCGTTGGCCAAGAAAAAGTATGGTATAGGTCGTTAAAACCAAAATCAATTCGATGTTGGCCAACAATGATAGAACTTTTTAATGAAAGATATCAAACCTATGCAAGAGTGTCAACCTTGAGGAGACAAATCCAAGAATGGAAACAAGTGCAACATGAACCCTTGGACATGGCCTTAGAAAGATATTATGCACTATTTAACAACTTCCCAGGCCATGGGTTCTTCAAGGGAAGGCTAATGTACCATATCATAGATGGGCTATGTAATGAAATAAGGGAGATCCTAGGGATGTGCGCCCAAGGTCGACTATATGAGCTATGAATCCATCAATTCCAAGAGCTTATTAACCAGGTAGAAAAATAAGAAGGAGAAATAGCCAAATGGGAGAATGTTGAAAGTTCTCAACATGACCAAAATCTCAACTTAACAAGGGTCCATCATCATGAAGAGAAGAAATCAACTCACTTTAAGGAGGTGGAATCATCTTTGCCAATCCTACAATCACTAGATGAAATTGAGGCAAATATCAATAAGATGATGGAATGGGTACATGAAAGATGTGGAGAATATGCCAACATTATTAGAGGAAGAACTATGCCAAATCGAGAAATAGGATAGGACACCATGCAACAATCGAAACAAAGGGTAGAAGATAATAAGAATAAGAACTCAACTATCAATTTCACATATCAATGTAATGTTTTTCTATACAATCACCCCAAAGGCCAATGTCTAGTTTTGTCACATTTACATGAGCATTGGGGAGGAATGTTACATCCATATTTCATATAGAAATATTGGGTTCAACCACAGTGGCAAAAACCTCAGTCGTGGGGGAGGCCACTACCAACTAGACCATATCCTTCATATGTCCCGACACCAAATGCTTATTATGTTTAACACATTTTTTCTCCAATGGGATCAACATCCTCTACCTCATCTCATTGATATCATCTCCCAAGTACTATCCACCCATGTCCTCTCCAACAAAATCACCACCTCATGTGCTTTACACTTCTCCTCAACCTCAATATTCTCATACTTCACCCTCTTCTACATCGCCACCAGTTGTGCCAGAAGGCTTTGCACCACAACACCAACTCATAAATGTTACTTGTGCTGTTGATGTCAATAGTAGTGGGAACCCTCCACAACATTGAAAGCATCCTTTCCTTAGGTAGGACCATAGAAAGAGATAGCATAGTTTCGAAACCACTGCATCCTCCAACTTAGCACAAGTTCAATGTTGTGATGCATCCACCTCCTCGAACTCAATGCCTCCTATTACTCTATCTATGCCACCAATCAACACTCCAACAACCACGGGGCCCAATGAATATTGCCACATGGAAAGACATGTTGATCCTTACATACCATCTTACGGTCATAAGTACCATAGTGGGTCAACTCCTTATAAATTAACCACATGTTATAACTTTCCCCACTATGTCAAATTTAATCAAGTGTGTGAACCCCAATGGGGTAAGTATGACTAGGTCCCAATATTTCCAACATGCAAGGATCCCCACCTTCCATTTATTAATTATAGCCATGCTCAACCATTTAGCTATGGGGGGTATCCTCCATTCTAACAACACAGAATTAATAAATATTTTTTTATTTTAATTTTTCAACCATTTTTTCTAGTTTTTCACCTTTTAATTTATTATTTTATCTTTTTATGAGTAATCTCATCTATGAATAAAACACTCATGTGGCTCATTGGTTGAGGTGTTTTTTTATGCTATCAAGTCTTAGGTGATTAATTATTTGGACAACAAACCCACCACATCCACCCAACCATTCTATTAATAAGAGGTTCTACTCTGGGTATGATGATATTTTTGTCATCATGAAACTTAAAAGTAATTTTGTGCTCATTATGCCTAGAGTGAAAAATGATGGACTGAGAGGGAATGACCAAGGTGTGACATCAAGAGAACTTGTGGATTCTTTTTGGTGACATCTATAGGTGCTATCATGCAGCTTGGTTGTACTAAGATCCTTATAGATCTAACAAAAAATGGAAGTAAGAGTATTAAAGGCAACCAATAAAGAACCTAACACTATTCTAGGGGATCCCACTAGAAAGACATGCACCCATGCCTAAAGGTAGGTGGCTTCTCTGGATTAAGTACTTCATCAACAAAAAAAAAGAAAAAAAGAAGAGAGAGGAAAGAGAGTGTGCCAAAGTGGCCAAACAAAAAGTATGCTAAAAAGAAATTCCAAGTCACTCCTCCCTTGCACAAAATGCCAAGTGATCGTACACCTTGCTATCATGGCACTCTTATGGTTGTCCATCATTGGATGAAACAATGCGATATCACTGATCAGAGGAATGGACTTGGTCTTGATTTTGGAGCGACGGGCTAATGACACATTAATCATGCCCTACACTCAAGATTCATTGTGTGTGGTGTCAATTACCTCATGTCCCAATCTCTGCAATCCCTTCTCTGATTCATTCCATCTCATTATTCATGTATTTGTGACTTGTGTCTTGTGTAGCATCGAATTCATACCTCATCATGGTGGTATTTACATGTGTGTGTTTTGTTGCATTGGTATAGATTACATTTAACCCTTCTAGTACCTACAGACATTTTAAGGTGTGGTTACGCAAGGACATTATAGGTTGGAACCTGCTTTGGGGAGGACCCACTTGTGTGACTTTTGTAATTTGTACTTGTTACACACCACTACATCATTTTATACCCTTCAAGTACTTCATTGATAGATCTATTCTTTCCTTTGTGATCATTTTATCAAACGTTCCTCAAAACCATTACGTGTCCTTTGATTTATCACCTAAAAAAACTAGGCCCAACATTAAACTTTTAGGGCAACTTCCTTGAAAAACTTTCTAACTCTAAAATCACACTAAGCAAAGAATTCAACAATTACTTAACGCAATAAGTAAGGTATGAAATAATTGAACTTCTTTCAATAACCTTACTAACAATTGATCTTTGTGTGATTATAGATGGCCCTAGAAAGAGGATAACAAGGAGGACCTTTTCAAGGTGTAATTAAATACCCAGGGTAAGGCAAAAGCCAAGGACCTCATGTAGAATGTGTGGAGTAGGAGGAACAATCATTTAACATCCATCAGGGACCTCCTGTCACTACACAAGCTAGCCAAGAAAAAGATGGAGAGGTTGTGGCCCAAGCCTATGAAGAGGAATGACATCTATCTGTGGCATGGCATGTCAAGGCCAATCAAGTATTCCCATAGCTGCCATGCCCATGGGAAATGTCAAATCCATCAAACATTGGAACATTAGCATGGATGGCTCATAATCCTCAGATAGAAGAGGAGAAATGTCAGGTGCTTCTTTAGTGGTATCAATCTTAGATGCTTGATGTGCAGGACAAGGGAAGAGACTCATGGAGGAACCACCACCACCAAGAACCATATGAGTTTCAATAAATTCTATCATTGTGTGTCTGTGTCCCAATTTTGTCATGTCCACTACAGCATGAATAGATTTTTAGTCAGTCAATAATCCCATACCTATTCACTATGTATTTAATTGAGCTTGCTCCTCACTTTCTTTCACTCAAGGACAAGTTGTTATTCAATCTTGTGGGTATGATGAATCATGGTTATCTAGGGCTACGTATACTAGGCCTTGTATACTAGGCCCCATATACTAGGCAAGCTATGTATACTAGGCCTCGTATACTAGGCCCCATATACTAGGCCTCGTATACATAGCCTTATTTACGCAACATCTATTCTAGCTTATAAATAAGTGTGCTTCCGCCACACTTATGCATCTTTTAGGTTAATTGTTGGGGNGCTCACTTTCAGATCAATTTCCTAATGAACTCCTCTTTGTTGGGGCTATAATTGAACAAATTCCCAATGAGCCTAAGTAGTACAATGGTATTTTCACCTATCTTCTCACTCAACAGATGTCACAAGAGTTGGCCACAAGAAGAAATAATGGTTTCTTCACTAGGTGAAACACTTCATGGATATTAACAAACACCTTTACAAGGTGTGCACAGATGATTTGTTTCGTTTGTGTGTTCTTGAAGTTGATCAACTATGCATTCTCTAAGATGCTCATGAGGGTCCTTATGGATCCCACTATGCTAGGAGATGCATGACCATTAAGATCCTCATATTAGGATATTACTGGCCAACACTCTTTAGGAATGTTTACCACTTCATCCGCTCCTATGAATGCTACCAAAATGATGGTGTAATGAGCAGTGAGGTACCCCTACACTCAACCATACGAATACGAGCATTCATGCACGATCCAGTCAAAANGATCAACGTGTAACTATCTAGATACCACAACTAGCCTATCCATGAATTTTGACTGGATCGTGCATGAATGCTCGTATTCGTATGGTTGAGTGTAGGGGTACCTCACTGCTCATTACACCATCATTTTGGTAGCATTCATAGGAGCGGATGAAGTGGTAAACATTCCTAAAGAGTGTTGGCCAGTAATATCCTAATATGAGGATCTTAATGGTCATGCATCTCCTAGCATAGTGGGATCCATAAGGACCCTCATGAGCATCTTAGAGAATGCATAGTTGATCAACTTCAAGAACACACAAACGAAACAAATCATCTGTGCACACCTTGTAAAGGTGTTTGTTAATATCCATGAAGTGTTTCACCTAGTGAAGAAACCATTATTTCTTCTTGTGGCCAACTCTTGTGACATCTGTTGAGTGAGAAGATAGGTGAAAATACCATTGTACTACTTAGGCTCATTGGGAATTTGTTCAATTATAGCCCCAACAAAGAGGAGTTCATTAGGAAATTGATCTGAAAGTGAGCTCTCCTCCTTTTTGTTGTCCCATCAGAATCAAGACAAGTGGTTAACAACCACTTTATAGTTTCTTTTTAATCTACCATTGTGAGATTGAATTCCTGCAAGATCACAAGCCATTGTATGACATAGGGGCTTACCATTGGTTTGATCATGAGGAACAAGATTGCACTATGGTCTATTTACACAAAAACCTTGTATCCAAGCACATGGTGCTTGAATTTTCCAAGGCAAGCACCACTATGATCAATTCTTTCTCTATTTTGGTATAATTTAGCTACGTACCCATAATGCTTTTGCTTGAGTAGTGAATATAGTAAGGAAATTTTTGATCATCCAACTATGTGAGCACAACTTCCAAAGCATAGTTCAATGAATCCATCATAATATGGAAGGGTCTAGACCAATTAGGTGCTCATAGAATTTGAGTTTTTATGAGCTTCTACTTGAGATGCTAAAATGCATGCTCATATTTCTTGGTCCAAACAAATGGTGCATCCTTATTTGTTAGCTCTACCACTAGTTTAGTAATCTTAAAAAAAATCTTTATGAATTATCAGTAGTAGCTAGTGTGTCCAGGGAATGACCTTACATCTTTGAAAATTTTTGATTATCTAGTGATTTCCTGGATGATCCTTATTTTTTTAGGACTCACCTCAATTCATTTCTCTAGAATTCTATACCCCAGAGAAATGCCTTCCTAGATCATTAAGTGGCTTTTCTACTACTTGAGCTGAAGATTTATCTCCACACACCTTTTCAGCACTTAGTCAAGATGGTCTAAGGCTTGCTCAAATGTAGCCCCATAGGTGGAGAAGTCATCCATGAATGCTTCTACCCTACTAATAATATGCTATTGGAAGATGCTCAGCACAATACATTAGAATATTACAAGGGCATTGCATGAGCCAAAGGGCATCTTTCTGTATGCAAATGTTCCACAAAGACTTGTGAATGTTTTTTTGGCTTGATCCTCTAGTACAATCTAAATTTGGTTATAGCCACTATAACCATCTAGAAAGCTATAGTATCAATTCTTAGAAATGGTATCCAACACCTGGCACAAATGGAAATAGAAAGTGGTCTTTGTAAGTTGCCAAATTCAATAGCCTGAAATAACTAAAGACCCTCCACTTGCCATCTTTCTTTAGCACAATCACAAGTGGACTAACCTACTTGCTATCTATAATGGGATAGATGAACCCCACCTTGAGGGGTTATTCAATCTCCTCTTTGATGGTTTGCTTGAGTTTGGGATTCAACTATTTTTGTAGCTACCTCTTTGGCTTGATGGAAAGATCTATGTAGATATGGTGCTGGCATATCCTAGGATCAATCCTTGTGAGTTTAGGATATGACCGAGAAAGGGTTGTTGGCCATTTGCTAATCACCTCGAACAACTTCTTTTTCTACACAAGAGCAAGGTTAACATTGATGATAACTAACTTCCCATTATTGAGAAAGACATATTCCATTCTTTCCAATAAAGGTTTCAACTTAAGGGGCTCCTATTAAAGCTTTCAGAGATCTCCAACTCTTCCTAATTGGTTTTATCAGGTTCATCATTGAAGAGTTGGCGATGAACTTACTCTAGTCCATCCATGCCTTCAACATAGGCACTCACAAGGCTCTTAGTTATTTTCATGCATATTGTTAAACTACTATCAAGACTATCTATTACCCACTGGGTATCCTATTTTTTGGTTGCTATGTATAGGCACCTTTGAATTTTAGTCACATTGGCATACTATTTGCATACTATTTTTGCACATAGTTACACCCTATTTCATTGTACACGATGCATGGAACACACTTCCTCTCTATCTTCCCAAATTCATTTTCCTTGGAAATTTCCAAGAAAAGGTCTCTAATTTCCAGTTGTACATAAAAGATGCTCAACCAAGTCCTTCCCATGATGATTGGGAAGTCCCCTTTTTAGTTATTAACACAAATCACTAGGATATTAGCAAGATAAGTCCATCCATAGATGGTGGTCATAATGTCCTCCACCAATGCCAAGGGAACAATGATGGACTAATCTAACAACTCAAGAAAAATATTGCTCTTCTTGAATGGAGGTAGGTTCTAGTCTTTGTACATCTCATATGAAATTAGATTTAAACTAGAAACTAAGTCTAGAAAAGCCTTGTAAGGTTCATTTCCAATGACTTGCAGGTAAATAGGGAGACTACTAGGTTTAGATCTTCTCTTAGGAAGGTGGCCAACCTTGATCCAATCGGTTACTACATGGCTCAACATCATAGTATTCACTTTGGGAGGTGTTTGGTTTGAAGGGTTTTTGAATAATGAAGCAGATAATGAGGAAGAAGCAAGGTCATTAGTTGTAGGTTTATGTGAGGGCTTTGAGGGACAATTGGTTCAAAATGATGGTCTTGTTAGAGGGTTTTTTTTCCAAACCACTTGACTAAGAAACTGGTTGTAAGTTAACAACCCTCATGGCATTTTTTTGTTTTCACTAGGAAGGAATTTCACCTTGTATAGATAGAGTTAATGATAATTGACTTTATTACTAAGCTATATTGTAGTCCTTAAAAAACTTAAATTTATCACTAAGCTATAGATAAAGCTACTTAGTTTGATAGATTTAAGAGGATCATAGTGGAAAAAATTTAAAATTTAGTTTTAGTTATAAAATTTAAGAAATAATAACATATTGAATAAATTCATTAACTTATAGAGCTTAAGTGTACTCATTTTCTAAGTATGGTTAAGTTAATTAGCTCACAGTGCATTGCATCCAAAGGTACTAGGTTGAAAGCTTAGTACCAGCACTCTACACATCCTAACTTGAGTGTATTCGCTTAATAGTAAGAACCTTTGTATAGATTGAACTACTTGAGGCCTATAGATTTAGAAAAATATTATTAGATGAAAGTTAAATCTCAATTTTAGTTTCAAATTACTTTATACTAATGAGGGTATTTCTCTCATGTTCTCACACTCTTTTGTATGCAAATTATAGTCTAAAGCTTAAGTAAAGCATAATTGCTAACCATCATGTTCTTACAATCTACTATGTACAAATATCTAATTATCCTTTTCTCATACTTTATGATGTACAAAGCTAAATTAAATTATAGTGTAGAACTTTGGAAATTAAAATGATAGTGTAGAGCTCTATTTTTTGAATATTTAAGGTTATGAGATGTGAGAGAAATTTTTTAAAAAATATGGAAAGAAAATGAAGCACATGATCCTATTCTTTTTAAAGGATCATGCACTTTGAAATAGGCTTTGAACACTTCCTATTTATGTTATCAATGTTCATCGTCACTACCAATGTGGAATAACATAGAGTCATATTGAATAAAAACACACGTAGATAATTAGAGTCATATTATACATAAATTTTAAAAAATACTCTTCTATTCATGACTATTGTTTCAAAATTCTTGCATCTTTGATTTATAATGAAGTGGATAATATTTCAATTATCAAATGTTGTTTTCAAATCCCTTTTAAAATTATAGTATTAAATTTCACTTCTTTAAATATATACAATAAATTAATAAAGTAAATGAATATCACTTTTATTATAAAAATTCACAATATAGATTATTTTTGGACATCTTTCTATATTACATACATTCAAAAATGCTTAAAAATAGTCAATGAGAAGTGATTTAAGTGGTTAAATCATTGTTTGATAATGAATTGCAAATAAGATCAAACATTTTCAGTTTGAATCACACTGGAGGCATTGTTATATTCTTATAATGTGTCATGTTAGCTATGTCTTTGGTGTACTTCTAATCAAATTCTTTTAAATTGTCAGATAGATGTCTCAAGTAGTTATCCTCTTGTCTTATAAGACAAGTAGTTGCTGGTTCAAATCATAATTAAAGCATTGTTATATTCCTCTATAATTCTTCTAATGTGTTGAGGGATAAGTATTTGTAAGTGACCTTTCTTTAAGAGTGAAATATTAGATTCTCAAAGATAATGCTTTCTAACAAGAGCTTCAAGTAAAAAAGCTTGTAATGAAAGCTAAATAATTAATTTATTTTCTAATTGATGTGCTATTTTTTCCTTAAAGAAATTTTTCTCCTTTGCTTTCTAATAAACCCTTTAATAAGAAATGAAAACCTATAAGAATGCTTCTAAATAATCGCAAGGTATAATAAATTATTGATGAGTCATGATTTGGTCTGCTCTGATATCAAATATTTGATATTGGATACCTAGTATCGAAGAAGCAATGTTGGATATCCAATATCATCTCCTCCATGCCAACATATAAATACAACACTTGGGTGCATGGTTGGGAAAGAGTTTTTTGTTAATTTTTAATAGTCTTTCTTAGATTTCTGAATTCAAGTTTTGGTATTCCCAATGCATGCCTCGTAGTATGATGTGTGTGATTGTATGACATTCTTATTCAAGTGTGACATACTTGGACACATGACATGACCAGAAATAAAGATTGAGATTACCTCCATCATTATAGCATTCTCTTAGATTATTATTGAATTAATTATTTACTATTTTCTTTAGTTAATGTTTCCATTTATTGCTATTTACTATTTTTTTCATTGAGTTGAATGAGTATGACTTAATCACAAGCACTTAAGTGTAATTACTTGGTGATCCAGTAGTGTATTGTTGGGCAAGCCCAGTGACATAAGCTTGGCAATCCTAGTGGTCGTTGTACAAAGTCTAAGGTATGTACAAATGAATACTCATTGCATGTAGGCTAGTTTAGATCTTATTTTCCATTGTTTGTTAACTTAAATTCATTAATCTATTTATTGTCATTAGGAGTAGCATAGGGTTAGATGACATCATTATATGCCTCACTTTGGACTAAACCATATGTGACAGAGCTACCACTAGTCCAAGTGGGAAGACAACAAACTATGATTAGAGCATAATGATTTAGATGCACACTTAGTCCCATCCACGGAATTCGACTGAATCGTGTGTGAATGCTTGTTATTCATATGGTTGGACGTAGGGTAACATTCTCACTCATCATTGGTGCCACTATTGGGGATGGTGCTAGTTATCTAGATTAGTTATATCATACATGATCACTGTAAAGGTATTAATGATATATCCTTCAGAAAATATTAAATCACACACCATAAGCCAACAACAATGTCTTTTTCATATGGAAGCGATGATGAATTGTATAACAAAAATAGTCATTGGAGAACTAATAAGATATACGATGAGGAAAATTGGAGTGACCAAAATTATGTAGAGGTTGCTTATGTTCATGATTGCCCTAACAACACTCAAAGACTACATTCACATAAGGTAGAAAACCTTGAAGAAGATGAAGTAAGTCTTGGACCAAGGGACGTCTCAAGGCCTAAGACCTCCTCAAAACCAAGAAACAATAAATCAAGGGACCCTAGGAAACACCATAGAAGCCATGGAAATCCTTCCAGTTCCTCATCTTCCTCTCCCCCTTCAACATCTAGTTCTGATGAAGAGGAATGTAGGCATGGGGATAAAGCTCCACTAAATGGTGAAAATAAAAATAGAAATCAAACCCATGAGAAAAGTCAAAGACATCAACATGAACATAGACAAGATTTTCATGATCAAACAAATAGAAATAGAAAATTCCTTCATAGCATGTGTGATGATGATGAACCCTTGTTGGTCATTAAATGCTTGATGCAAATCATAGAGGTAGTTAAGATATCTTGCAAGCATTGCAAAGAGAATCACCTACCTAGGCTTAACATGAATAATATTCCTAAATTTGTAGGAGGCTATGATTCGGATCCACAACATCATATAAAAGCCTTCCATGATGCCTGTGCCTAGTACAACATTGAAAGTGAGTGGCAAAAGCTTAAGCTCTTTCCTAGGACACTAATTGATAGAGTCAAAGTATGCTATAGATTGTTAAAACCAAATTCAATTCAATCCTAATACACAATGCTAGAACTCTTCAATCAGAAATACCAAGCCTACACTAGGGTGTTCAACCTGAGGAGATAGATCCAAGCATGGAGACAAGAGCAACATTGATAAATTGTGTTTTTCATCACTTCGATATTGGGGTGGAATACTCTACTTAATGTGATTCCCAAGCCTAGCTAAAAGCCATCATTTTTCTATTTTTAAGAGGATGGTCAATGACTTCATCAAGCTCAAACAATATTATCTAGATCCTTAGTCCCTTAGCTAGGCTTTCTCACAAACAACGAATATAGAAGATGTTGTCGAGGCCAACCATGACCCTACTTACATAGCATGCAAGAACCATCACACAAGGAAGGACAAGGATAGGAGAAAGTAGAAACATGTAGCCATGGCCACTATGGACAAGAAAAAAAACCATGTAAGTGCCAAAAACAAGTCAACCCAAGGTCCCTACCATAAGCAATCAACCTTCAACATCAGGGGCCTCTACTTCAAACCACACAAGGTGTGACTTTTAGAGAAAAGATTGATCAAGAGAAAACCATTCAAACTTCTTAGCTAGTTGCTCAGGAGCAGTTGAATCCAATACAAGAAAATGACTAATAATACTTGCAAGAGGCATGATTAATTGTGAAAAATTTCTAAGGATCCTACTCTAACAACCAAGGATGATCCACCAATACCAAAATATTTTAAACTTGACCGATTTTTCCATTATCATTAGTTGCCCAGTCATGATAGTGATTTTTTCCTAGTCCTAAAGGATGACTTGCAAAATATGATAGATAATGAAGAGCTAGTACTAGACACCTCCAATCTATTTATGACAGAAAATCAATCCATCTAGGTACATGAAGAACCATTGAATGAAAACAATAGCCCTTACATAATTGTAGCATTCAATGTTAGAAATGGTCCAAAATCTACAAGGGAGCAGTTCATGATTTGGGTACCTCCTCACAATGAAATAGGTCCTTCAACTTCCTCAAGTTTGAGGACTCTAACATCTCCTAAAGAATCCTTTGTCATTATAGTACCCCCTCCCACTACCACCAAGCCTACGACACCAAGCTAATCAACTTCCTACTATGGTTTCCAACACAACAACTTCTTTGTAATCCAATAATAAGAAATCACCTACCAAGAAATGCAAGAAGTTTGCCTTAAAGCCCAAGGCCAAAGACAATAGGCAAGTGAAGTCTTGGAAATAGGTAAGCCCACTGAAGCCCAAATCCATTTCAACCATTTGCATGAGCTCCAATGCTCAAGATGCTTCAACTAAACAAGTAAGGAAGGACAAAAAACAATAAGAGAAGGAAAAGGAGGCCAAACCACAAACACTAAAACATGAAGTTTGAATCTTGTGTAGGATGGAAGAAGTTAAGGTGAATAAAAACAAAAAAGCAATAGTTAATGATAAGGAATTCCTCAACACCATGGAACAGGTGAAGCTATCACTAAAATAAAAAAACACTTCATTGAGCTAGTATAACTTGGTAATGATATCCTTTGCTCACCGTAAAGCCTTAGTTAAAATATTGAATTTAATTCCCATTGGTGAGGACATTCCTACTAGCAAAGAATCCATCCACGTGGTACTAGTACCACCTTTGCCTAGGGAAGAAACGAAGTTAACTACACTAGTGTTTCGGGATAGTGAAGTTAAGACCAACCCTCAGGATGGCAAGATAATAAGGGCTCCTCTCTTGATAATCATAAGGGTTGGACAATAAAAAATACATAGGGTGCACATTGATGATGGGGTAGCAACCAATATCATATATTTCACCATTGTTGAATAGCTAGGCCTAGTGGATCACATGCAAAGTACTCCTACATCTACTCTCAAATCCTTCAACAGATCACACGTAGCCATAAAGGGTTCCATCTCATTAGACTTCGTAGTAGGAAAAAAATTCTCCATATCTACCAACTTCTTAGTGGTGGAAGAGACACCAAGATTCAATCTCATCCTAGAAAGGATTTGGTTAGCCCAATTACAAGCAATTTTCTTTCCCATCCACCAAGAACTTCACCTACCTTATGACAAAGGTGAAATAATTATTTATGATGATAGTGTAGTTCCCTTGGTAGTAAATAACATTAACATTAAGGGTCTAAAGTGGAGTTTCAGGAACAAACTCCTACTATCAAGAACAAAGTCGAGAGGCCTAATAGAGTAAACTAGGCCAAGCCCAAAGATAACCGAATCATGAACACAGCATGGGAAGAGCTCCCATTTAACATTATCAGTGAGGGAAACAAGGAGTATAGGATTGTACAATGAAGGCCATATACTTTTCCTAATCTTTCGAAAGTTAGGAAACAAGTACATGATTGAGTGTGTCCCCCACTTGCTTGCCCCTATGTTAATAACCATTTAGCCTTTTCTTATTATTTTTATTTCATAGCCTAACTTTAAACTTTTGATTACATATGTCATTTTTTTTTACTTTGCTTTACCTTGTTTTAGCCTTGTTGTAACTAAATTAACCTTGCTTGTACACGTCTGCAATAAATGTTTCTTTTGATTTATGCTCTTTCATGATTTTTCTTTCATGCTTTCCTTTAAAAAGCAATAAAAATACCAAAAAAAATTTAAAACAAAAAAACTTATAAAAATTTTACCATGGCTTGCTAAATCCTTAAACTAGCAATGTGCTATAGCCTTTTCCCTATCACTATTATAGTCATTCCACCATATTTTACACTTTGTTTTTGTTGATTACTTTACGTTTACATTTTTTTTACATATGTTTTCCTTATAACCGTATAGTTTAACAATGTAGCCTTCTCATAAAAAGACAATGAAACAAAAATACTTAAAATATATACTATATGCAAAATTAAAAATATTATAACCAAAGCGTCCATATCCAACAGCCACAGCCACACAATGTGACAAAAATTTAGTTAACAATGATGAAAAATAAGATAAATAAAAGTCTAACCACCATTGTGCAACAATAAAATAAATAATGATAAACTATCTCATAGTCTCCAATGGCTATGAATAGACAATAAAAAATAATAATAAAATCAACATCACAACTAAAATAATAGAAACAATTGACAAGACTAGTATGCCTACGTCAAAGTTGGAGGAGGAGAAACATTGTCACAATCATGACCACTAGGATTGCTACGATCACATGGTGCCTACGCCACAACAAAAATAAAAACAAAACATGAAAAAAAAAATTAATTAGTAACCAATATAGCCATAGATGACCATAAAACAATGAAACAAAATAAAATACCAACTAAACTCAAAAGAAACAAAAATGTTAAAATAAAAACTTAAAAAACAAACCATTGGAGATTCGAGCAAGGTCTTTTGGAGGAAATTTTAGAAGACTAGCCTCCAACAGATGAAGAATCTTTTGTTCATTCATATTTGTCCAATCTATCTTCCCAAGGTTTACACCAGTTAGGATGTTCCTCCTCTCAACATCTGTCCACTCTAGAGGCTCTCAAGAAAAGTTAACATTAGTGACCTCTCCAAAAGTAGTAGTAATCTAAACAATAGGGGTATTAGAACCTACCAAAGAGCCTTCAAACAACTTAAAGGCATCCTCTACATTGATTCCCTACCAAAACATCTCAAGCTTTTGGCTCTTTATGACCTCCTCTTTCAACCACTTTTATTATCTCTCCTTTTTAGCTTTGTACTTTTGCTTGTGGTCCTTTTGCTTTTGCCCTACTTAAGGATCCAAGCATAGTAGTCCCACCAGTATCTAATCTTATGAACCAGTAGTTTCATTTGTATGTCCTTTTCTACAGTACTCTTGGCTAGGGCAACACTACCATGGATGACACTCCAATAGCATGACCATTAAATTTTCTTAGTGTGCAAGGAGTCTCTATTGGCTACATAAGCCTCTATAAACTTCTTACAATCTCTAAGGTCTTTGATTTTAGTTGTTTGCCACTTTTTTTCTTTCTCTAATGCCATAACCTTTTCCCATAGGAATTCATTGGAGTGTTGGCACTCCCATGAAGTCCTAGCACATGAGAGGGTACATTTAGTGGTTCCCTCATACAACCTTCATGAAATATTTTCCATGTCAAGTGGAAGTGTAGGAAACTCATCAAGCTCAACATCATGCATAGGATCCCATCCAACCTTGGACACTGCAAAAGAGAAAGAGAGAGAGAGAGAGAGAAAAGCCACAACAAATGTATACACATGAAAAATAGTAAGAAACAAAAGCATTAGAAAATACTTTAAACTATTAAAATCATGTAATCATAAAACATAGAAAGCCATAAAAAATATAAAACAAAATATATAAATATATAAATAACAAAAAGAAACTAAGATAAAGTATGATATTATCCTTATCAACATGGGAGCTATCTATTACAATTGATCAATCATATCTTCCACCATGCCTTGCATGAACTCAATCTCATCTAGAACCTTAGCCCATGGTTTCAAATGAAATGTAGAGGTGGAAGCCTCTGGAATAGATTTAGGCACTACAACAAGTATAACCAACAACATGATTAATGAAAAAATTAAAACAAATTTTGATGTAAAACCATAAAATGAAATACATAAACTAAAATGCATAAGTACCTAGAGGACCATGTGGGATGTCAATAGGAAGTTCAACATCAACTATTGAATCTTCAAATATGGCATCTTGGATATCCAAAGCATGATTGAATACCATTTCATCCTCCTATTGTCATAATGCTTCCTCTTCTTATTGTCTTTGCTCTACCTTTATTGTTGCATCAGTTGCAAGTTCATATTACTTTCCTATAAGAATGGCAAAGACAAAACATTAGGAAATTTTGGGTAAAAATAATATCTTGATAATAAATATGCATATAACATTAAAAAATATGAAAATAACATAAGAAAAAAAATAACAAAAATGCAATTAAAACATACTTGAAATAGTGTGATGTGCCTTATTGAACTTGAGAGATATCTTCTTTTTCACTGGCTACTCAACAATAGGAATCGTTTCTTCAACTAGTGGAATTTTTATCCTTGCTTTGGCTACATCATCAGCCTTTGCATGTATCTATTTGGCTCTTTTGGCACTCCCACAAGTAATGTGGGGTTCAACCCTCATGTTGTTAAGGGAAGAAGAACATGCACCACTAAATTTCTTAGTGGTAATATACATCGATTCTTCAAAATCCTTAATTAGTGGGTCTTGAACCTATATAGCAAGAATAATATGTTCAATCTAAGTTTTGAAAAATTGGAAGTGATCATAACTTACTCATTCCCATCCTTTTTGACCACCAAGAATTCCATAGACCTTCTAAGATATGCAGCTAAAAATGTAAAGTGCATATGACATATCATGTCAAAGTTATTACAAAATCTTTGAATCTCTTCCTATAGCCTAGAGGTGAAGTACATAGCCCAGTTAAACTTAGCATCCTTGGTGAGGATCATTTTTGTAATCCAAGCTAGCTAAATACTAAGGATCTTCTTCTATAATAGCAACAAGAGAAATGCTCTGGAGATAAATATAGGATACATCTCATTGACTTCTACAAACTTACATTGATCTAAAGACAACCCACCACTACCATGATGAGAGTTAAGCCACTCAACAACCTCCTCTCTATGGCTCATCTCTTTCCTCCTCTTATGGAAATGTTAACAAGGTACACCAAAGAGGTTGCTAAATGTGGATTCATTGATGACCAAGGTAACAAGCACACTATGAATATGAGAGATGAATTTCTTGAATTCTTTGTCAAGAGAGTCAATTACATTTACCATCTTTGTAGTAGGCATTAATGGACTAGGAATCATGAATAAATCAAGAAATCCTACATTGGCAATCCTCTCCTAGATCTCTCTAGGTGCTTAGCCAACCAACCACTCCTGTGCTAAATTTACTTCAATCCACTTGAGAATGAATGTATCCTCTACAGGTACTCATGTGATTACAACAGTAATAGATTTAGGCGCACTACCTACAATACAACTTGAACTACCCGTTAGCCTTTGGCATGAGTACATCATATAAAATAAAATAAAATATTAAATATAGTAAATTAAAAAATTAAAATTCATGAACACATAGTTATAACCAATTAAAAAATTGAGGCCTAAGGAACCAAAGTGAATATCCTTGAACTTAGAAGGGAGATGATGAATACGTTCTCAAATAAAATTCTTTGACATAAAGAGCACATCGATTTTAACATGGTTTTCCAAATTCGGTAGTCCACACTGAGAGGGTAGTTTGCAAGCATACCTTTGGACTTTGTTCCTTTCAAATTGTGGTTTTAAGGATACCACACACTGTACAAGCTCTAAGCTTTGCTCTGAAGTGTTGTCCAAGTCTTAAGTGCCACTTTCTTAGTGAATCTTGATTTTCCATTACGTACATCTCTTCAACTTGATAATCCATAACTTAAAATATTGCATTGCATGTAATACTATATGCTATAACATCACCAGCATGGTATATCATGCAATAGAATGTGTCATAATTCTTCTTTTCAAATTTAACACTCAACCCTTCATTCATCAATTGATATACCAAAATTGACATAATGGAAAATTCTTTATTATAGTCAATGTATTTTAATTCTAATCTAGAAATCATCAAGTTCCTACTTTTAGTAGTTTTTATTAAATGGTCATCTCCAATTCTTACATAGGATGTGGTTTCTTATATCTTACATTTGTTAAGCATGACAAGTTTCTTATAAAATGTTGTGAGTAACTAGAATTAATATACATTGAATTATTAAATGTATCATTCAAAGTGATGACATTGAAATCCATGGTGGGTGAGAAAGCCTCCTATTTTATAACATTGGCAATCCTAGGCTTAGGCATACAATTTTTTCATTTCCCTTATTCAACCTATTTACCTTATTTTTAATAAACATGATTGCATATCTTTTGGTTATGACTTTAGCCTTGGGATTATTTGGATTATCATAATAATGATCAGGGTCATGACTACCCTCTTTCTTACAAATGTAATAATATTTAGACACTTTCTATCTCTTCTAATCACCTTTCATTTTAACCATCATTTCTTGAGATTTTTCATCTACTATTAATATGTACATGTTTATTCCTACTTCATCTTCAAGAACTTTTGTACACAAGTTCATCATAGTGTATGTTTTGTACTATTACTAGTTTCTCTAAAGACATCATACAATGGTGGTAGTGCTTTTAATAAATAAAATTTGATGGTCTTATCTAAAACTTATGCATTCTAAGCTTGTAGTTTAGCTTTTAATGCAAATACGTTTTGTACAAGGGTGATCATAGATTCACCTTCTTTTAAATGTAGTGATTTTAGTTGATTTTGGAGGGGTAATAATGTTTATTCATTTTTAAATTTGAATGTCCCTTTCAGCTTCTTCCACATCTTATATGTAGATTCATGCTTTTTCACCAGTTGTATAAATTCACTATACATGCTTAGTATAATTAACATTTATGCCATCTTGTTATTTTTATACACCATGGCTATTTCAATAAGGGTTTCTTCCAATTCATTTCCTCACTATATAAATCACATCTAGAGTTTCTAGATAGGATGATTTGAATATTTAAGCATTTGGATCTTAGACAATGGGATAGAGGTTCTTACTCTTATCATGATTGTTTCTAAATTTTTAATGTCATGAATACTTATGAACCTAGTTCTGATACCATGTGAAGTTTATAGGACCAACAATGAGCAATTCAATAACTAGACATGATGAGAGAGAATGAGAATAAGAAACACACAAACATGATTCTATTAGTATTTAAGATATGGGAAGCATCATTTCCAAATAAAAAATTATCAAAATTACATTTAGTAATTATAACTAAGTACTAATGAATGTATTAATAAGAGTAGATAAATTATTAAGAAATAACATAACACCATGACAATGCACAATACCATAGAGACACCATGATGATGTAAGTATAAACCATGATGATAAATAATACAATAGAAATAAAACATGATAAAGAGTTTGTATAATAAAGAGAGATTTCTAATAGTTTAGTAGATTTCAAGATAGGAAAGAAAGATAAGGATGTGATGAAATAGTTATAGGAGTCTAAGAAATAGAGTAATAAGCCTTGGAGAGGGGATGGCCACAATAATTGTAGTGGCTTGAATAGTTCCTATGCTTCCCCTACATTAGGTAATCAATCTTATTTCTTAGGGTATGAAAAACATTAAACTTCTAAAGGACATAATGATTTTTGGTATAAATAATCTCATTTTGGAGGTTTTCCTCAAAATCCTTTGGAATACCTAGGGATTAAATGCTATGTTTGTGATGGGAATCATTTTTCTATCAAATGTCCTCATATTCCTTTGAATGCAAATGAGAAAAAAAGGCTAAGATGAGAATCATAGGCTAAATACAATTGAGCATGAATCTAACGCTTCATTGTTGATTTTTAATACAGGTGATCAAGAAGTAAAAATGGGAGTTTTGGGACCATGGAATAGACTCTTGATGGTTTATGAATCTTGGAAAGGGATGGATAATCTAATCTTGAAAAGGGATGGATAATCTAACCTTTAATCTAGGTAGATTATACCAAGGAGAGTAGAATGTGGCTATCTTAGTGATGCCACTTCCTTGATGAGTTGATAATTTAGGAAAAAGAAAAAAATGTAAGGAAATTCGCTAAGATTCTCAAAGGAAATGAAATACCCCAAGGTTTTCAAAAGGAAAGGGAATGCCCCAAGATTATCAAATGGGGAAGAAATACCCCAACATTCTCAAGGAGGTGGAAATGCCCCAAGATTATCAAAAGGGGAGGTGATGCTGCAATATTTTAGAGAGAAGAAATGAGAGCCTTTTCACTATAATGTGTAGAGGACTAGTTGACATTTTAAGTAAGACTTTTCTCTATGTAGAAAGGTAAGTACCATTTTTATGGAAAAGGGAAAATTTTTCTTCATTAATCTAGGCTACATAAGCATCTCTAAACCTTATTAAAAGCCAATTAAGTTCAGCATTCATGCTTTATGGTTGATTACCTTAGTTGTTAAACTTACTTGTTTATAATTATTAGATGGGATTTGAGTGGCTTAATATCCTCAATCTTTAATGTGCTCTTTACATTTGAGATAGCATACTAATAAAGACTTAATCTTTGAGGATATCCCTTCTTTTAATTAGGGTATAGTGTAGGACAACATGGCGTGTTGATGGATCAAAAGGTATTTTTATCTAGAATAGTGGCTAGATAGATCCTTACAAGCTCCAGGCTATCTTAACCATCTGATGAGATGCGGATTGCACAAGCCGTGATATCGCATACACGATATTGCGGCCGA